>OU026147.1:39469016-39944928 GCA_907269125.1 Eristalis pertinax
TGCAGATTCTGCGGAGAATCTAAAGAAATTCCAGAACATATACAGAAGACAAAGATATCTGGCCAAACACCTAATATCAGAGGAAGAATTAAAGTCACTAGAACCAGCTCTCATTCTCAGATTCCTAAAGGAAACTTGCTTAGAGAGAATACTCTAGAATAAATCTCTTCCACCTGAAAAGTGCTACATGAGAGGGGAGGTCTTGAGAAATTTAAAGGTATGAATAGGGTGCACAATAGACCTAAACGTCGCGGTGCAATTTACCCTCAAGAACAATAATAATGCACCACTGTTGATTTCCATGTGAAATTCTGTAATGTTCGATTCAATGCTTCCAAAGATCTTTTATGAGGAATCGGACATTCATCCCATAGAATAATTGCTACTTTGACCAAATCCTAAAGATGTTATCGAATACGGTTTGACTGTTCGTGAGTTATAAGGTTACAACTCACTTCACAATTTTTTATATACATGTATGTAGACTAATAGTAGTGGACCAAGTTTCGAATGTTCACAGAAAGCAATGTTGCCAATTTAAATCCACTCTACCGCAAAAGGCAATTTGCAAGGTGTCAGGGTAAAATAATTCTATCAGGGAAGTAGCTGCCCATCTCCCGTCGACACCGAATAAAGGAAAAAAGAAAACTTGAAAAGGAATGTCAAAATGTGACACCTAAATGTCCCACACAAGGGAGACTTGAATGGAATGGGAATTTCCATTTCATAAAGACGTGTCAAGCTAAATCAATTAGAAAATCCAACTCCCCGTCAGAATTCTTTAATTTTTCCCATCACCCCCGACCGAGCATCCACCATAGTCGACGCAGCCACGTGGCACATCCGATAGTCAGCTCACACAGTCAACCTTTTATCGTCCGTCCATATTCAAACGAAACGCAAGAAGAAAAAGCACAAAAAAAAAACAACTTGTCCACCTCATTGATATTTAAGGGCAAAAAAGCGCACATTCCACGCGAACACATCCCATCCCATCGCATCGCATTCATTCTCCCATTTCCCAGAGACAATTTGATTCCACGTGACGGGAATAAATTGTCCTGCCACACAGGGAGCAGCAACATAAACATAACCTCGATATTGATCCGGGTTACTAGTAGGTTCCCTCCGCAGACCAACAATAAAATACTCAAACGGTAACAGGAAAGTTCCATTATTGTGCCTGCAAGTGCAAGTGCGCTTAACCGGTCCGCGAGTGAGTTTCTCTTTTTTTTTTTTTGTGTGAATCATTTTACTACTCTAAGGGCGAACGCCAGTCGGTTATGAACTCTTATGGGCTGACTGTAAAGGCAAGGCACTTCCACGCAAAGTGTCCATCTTGGTCGGAGATGCAGTCTCTTAGTCGGGAGATCCTAAATGGAGCGACGAGGTCGATATTGAATTCTAGTTAATTGGAAATTCCTCCCTCCTCTGTGTCCCTGTTGATACATCGATTACTTCTTCTTTGACGGCGCACAGAATAAAAGCGAGTTTTATTGGATTGAACATGACGATAGACTGTCATATTTCTTAAAGGATCATCGGGGTTTTTATATTGATGGAACCAGTCTCTGCCCGACTCGCGCCGCGCCGCTCTCCACCCATTCGGTTGACACTTCGCAGCGGTTCATCCTTTTGTGTGTTCCTTTGAATGTCATTTCGTTTGGCAATTTCATTTTGATAGCTTATGACAGAGGACTTTTGTTTGTCTTTTTAAACGGATGGATGATGAGGGGGGAGACCGGGAGACGTATCTCACAGCAATCTGCGTGCTTTCAGCGCACTGGGTCGAAACACCGCGACGACGGGTGAAACGGGTGGACGGCGAAGCAATGAAATTACTAAGCCGCGTAATTGTGTCAATTAAAACGAAATGGAAACGCGACTGTTTTCATTTCTTTTCTTCGCCGAGTTGGGACGCTGAAAGTGTAATCCCTCCGATTGGGTTGCTCAAAGACAACGGCTGTACTTATGGAGCAGCTGGGATAAGCTTTTAAGAGGACGTTCCCAGCAGGAGGACGCTCTTTCCTGTCGATTGTGAATTGGAGTGTGTTTAATTACATGAAGAGTTCTTCTTACATAAGAATCATTTGTTGCCGGTGCTGTGAGGTCGTGAGTGCAACCTCTCTCTCCTGACATCTCTGCAGTCACTATCAATGTTTAGAAAGGGCTTCACCATCGGAGTCGTCATAAAAAAAGTCTCCTCCACTCGTTTCCAAAGGAAGGAAGAATGGCAACTGTTTTCAAGAGCTGTCATTGCCTCCTCTGCACTGGATGTTTGTGGAATAAAGCGTGGCTTGGGGTGGCGGCTGGTTTTAAACACCCGGAGTTCAAAGAAGCCATCAGAGAGAAGAAGAATAGCTACAGAGACTGGATTCTTTTGGAGGACTCTGCTTCTCGCGCCCGGTAAACTGATGCGCTAAGAACTTGCTGAAGAGCAGTCCTGGAAGGAATTCGGCGAGAAGTTGGAAAGCGACCATAGATCTGCTTCATTCAACTTCATCGAAGGAGTCAAATCCAAAGATGTGTTCCTGTGTTGCTTTTTGCGAGCACTTTTCCGAGCTGCTCAATCCCGAACAGGCCACAGAGTCAAACGGGGGAGGAACTCATTTGGGCGATTGAATCGATAAAAGTTCGTAAGGCCGCCGGTGTGGATGAAATCCGAGCAGAAATGCTTAATGCAATGGGAAAAGAGGAAGATTTATGGCTATCTCGTGTCATTAAGGTGGCCTGGGAATGCGGTGAGTCACCTGGCGATTGGCAAACTGGGTTGATTGTGCCTATTTTCAAAAAGGGGGGACAAAAGAGATTGATCCAATTACAGGTGCAAATTTTTGCAAGTCTTCTTGAGAAAGTCAGCGGTGTTGGAGGCACGTTAAGGTACGCTAAGGTCGACTCCAAGATGGAGGATGAACAGCGCCGTTTTCAACAACTGACCAGCTTCTCACTTTCAGAATGGTACTCGAGAAGGTTTCGGAGTACGCCAAATCAATCTGGTTTGTAGATTGCGAAAAGACACACGACCGAGTGTCTTGAGGTAAACTCTGGAGTGTTCTGCGGGAGTATGGTATAGATGGTCCGTTTTTTAGGGCCATTCAGTCTCTATACACAAACCGTAGCCGCTCTGTTTGGGTGAACGATGCTAAAAAAAACGCCTTTTACCGTCGCCGTTGGACGAATGGGCCAAATACAAGTTTCTTTTTAAAAATGCAATAAACTGAACAAAATTAGATTTTCTTTCTGTATTATGGCTTTATTAGTAAGAACAAACATTCCCACTGGTTATGAAATACAAAGTCGTGAGTGCTTGAATCGTTTCCTTATTGTTGGCATAACATCGGTCCTTCACGGTTCCCCACTAAGGGATCAAATCGCAGCGCCGAGGCGGCCAATTGACATCGCCAAAACGGCTGATAACACGGTTTGGGAATTTGGTGCGCAAAAGATCGATTGTGACATGGGCTGTGAGGCATGGCGGGTCATCCTGCATGAACCAGAGGTCGTCCAAATCCATATCTTCAATTTTAGTACGAAAAAAAAGTCGGTTAGCATGGCTCTGTAACGCGCAAAGTTGACCAAAACGTTGTCCCCAGACTCATTTTCGAAGAAGGCCACAACAGCCACATGCCATCTGTATGACGACGGAGACCATGAGTGTTGTCCACTAGCATATGTCCACAGTCCCACGAGCAGTCACGGTGAGTGCTTCATTTTGGCCGAAAATTCTTTTCGAAAACGCACTGTTTGGGCGGGCTTACACAGCACTCGCTTTGGAAATAAGTTTTCAATATTTCCCAACATTGTGTAAGCGAAAAGCAACTCATTTCGTTCAGCGGAGGTTCATACCTCATACTGACTTTCTGTCAAGATTTCGAGCGGGAAATAGCTGTCAGTGTCAAAATAACCTTTGATTTAAAAAAAGAACCACTATATGACCCCCCCTGTGTACATAGACCGGATGTTGCAGCGCAGCCGAGGCGGCCAATATTTCACATTTGGAGAGCTGAGGGTAAATTATTTTCTTTTTAAAGGTGAATTGGTTATCAGCATGACGGAACTCCAGCGCGAGCGTGATAGGTTTGTGGCCGTATGTAAAGAGTGATTTTTTAGCTATTATCTTTTTGGCAACATGGTTTAAACAGCTGACGCACGTTTCGTGTTTTGTTTCACTGTCAAACATCTTTAGTTTGGTCTATAATTTAACCATGAATCGTCTTACAAACGAACAACGCTTGCAAATTATTGAATTTTATTATCAAAATGGGCTCTTGGAAAGTGGCCGAAGATTCACTTTTTTACCGAAAAATTGTGTTCAGCGACGAAGCTCATTTTTGGCTCAATGGATACGTAAATAAGCAGAATTGTCGATTTTGGAGTGAATATCAGCCAGAAGCATTGCAAGAGCTACCAATGCATCCAGAAATAGTCACAGTTTGGTGCGGTTTATGGGCTGGTGGCATCATTGGACCGTACTTCTTCAAAGATGATGCCCAAAATGCAAGAGCTTGACTTGCATGACATGTGGTTTCAGCAAGACGGTGCCACATGCCACACAGCACGCGCAACAATGGACTTATTGAGGGGCGAGTTCGGTGAACATTTTATTTCACGTTCGGGACCGGTCAATTGGCCGCCTAGATCGTGCGATTTAACGCCTTTAGACTATGTCTATACAGACAAGCCCGCTTCAATTGACGCATTGGAATACAACATTGAAGCATTTATTCGTGAGATACCGGCCGAAATGTTGGAAGGAGTATGCCAAAATTGGACTAAGCGGATGGACCATTTGAGGTGCAGTCAAGGTCAACATTTGCATGAAATAATCTTCAAACATTAAATTATATGGACCGTACTATCGATTCAAATAAATATTTCATGCATTTCTCTGAATTTTATGTGTTTTTTTTGAAAAACTTTCCTATAGCTTAAAAATCACCCTTTATGTGTTGATGCTGGGATGAAGGCTGACATAGACAATTCCGAGACTATAGTCATTTCCAGATATTATTGGATATTCCAGAGTAATGGGAAGTACCACAAATATGTGTCTGGTTGGCCCTTTCACTTACCTGCTTTATACTGTCAAGCTATGCCATCGAGCTCTGCTTCTATCTACTGTTTCGTCCTCCAGTTTTTTTTTTCCTTATGGAATTGAGTGGAGTATGCGCATACGGGATGCCTAGATCTTGGTTTTTAGTATTACCCGGTACCCAAAAGAGGGTCACAGAGTTCAACAAGCACATCTCACTAATGCTCCGTCTGCACAGTCCAACCAGTTTCGACGACAGAATGTCTGAAGCTGTGGCCTTTAATGCCGATTGCCTATCAGGGAAAATGGTGATCGATTTGGAATCTTTCAGCGCCAGTGTTGTCACATGTATTGCAGCCACTTCCGCTTGAAAGTCCCTGCAGTCTACCCTTGTGCCAGGGATTTTTCGAAGTCACAGAAAACGCCCGCGCCTGTGCCCGTCTGAGCCGATCCGCTCTACTTATATTACCCAATTGTGCGATTGAAGTTTTTTCTCCGCGGCTAGGATTTGTTGCACACCGTCTGTTTGTCTTACATTTGTGCCCATGTCCAACTTGTGAATGTGGGAGCACGACCGTATGGTTTTTCCCTCCAGAAACGCCCTTCTCTGCGCCTTAGGACCCATGAGTTTGCTCTGTTGCTGCAGCCTGCAGGATAGGTCGAGAGGAGGGAGAAGTCTAAAGAACCACAACTCACGAAGGGGCTTAATATCATGGTGTATAGCCAGTATACCAGCTGTGATTTGAGACCCCATGGTGTACCGAAGGCCCGTTTGCACGTATAGAACGCAACATACGCCTTCTTTACACGGTCCTCCGTGCTGTCCTTACAGGTGAGTTTGTAATCAAGTATGAAGACTAGGTTTTTAGCCGTCTTTGCAGCTAGCTTTCAACTACCTAAATAGGCTGATCTGGTAGTTCACTTTGACATGTACTACTACGTAACTTGATGCCTTCACGAGTGACTTTTTGACGCCGTCCACGGATGTGCATCATATTGGTTTTTAAATGGTTTAGAACGAGACCATTGTCGTGACACCACTCCAGTGCTTTGTCGAACTCACTTTGCATTATTCGCTTTGCTATATCAACGCATTTATGTCTATCGACACGACAAGAAATAGCTCATTGGTGAACAGAATAAACAGAACTGGTCCGAGCTTCCAACATTGTGGCACTTGAAAGAAAATCTCTGTATCATCACTACAGGCGTGTTTAATATTTACTCGAAAAGATCTGCTCATAAGATAATTTTGGAGCCAGTCCGCAAGCATGTCCAGTCTATTTAGTGCTTCTAAAAGTTACGCGTGATTCAGTGTATCAAATGCCTTAATGGAGTCCATAAAGATAACCAGAACCTACATAGGGAAGGCGAGCGGACTCCTCCTTGGGGTGTCCCTCTGTTTACCTTCCTGGTGCAGCATAGATCGTCTAGAGATGATTTGTTCACTCGTGATCGCAGATACAGTCGCAAAGCTCTGCATCGCCTCTTGATTTAAGAAGACTCGTCTGATTAGCGTCATTTGTTAAACGCAACCCGTCGATCTCGAGCAATGCGCCCAGGGCGCAGTTCCAACCGCTTTACTCTTCATTCAGGCATGTTGCGATTCGGAGTAAAAGCTACAGCCTCTCTGATCTCTGTCTTCAGTAAGAAGGGAGAAATGCTACCGCTGATGTGTCAGTTGTCTTTGCCAGTGGTGTCATTTGCCTTACCTGCCTTGGGGATGAAGATTACTTTGACCTCACGTCATCTTTTTGAAACACATTCTAGTAGCCTAGGCATCCTTTGAATATATTACTGATCCAGGGAATGATTGGGTCGCCTGACATTTGCTGCATAATAGGCCGCTCCCGGAGTTTTATACGGACCAAAGCTATCCGGCTTCTGCTGATCAGTTCTTTGACCCTTTCATGCTCCAAACCTCTTTCAGCTGTGACAGAGTCATAATTATGGAGGTCGTTAAGGAGTTTGTCTCTAGCAAGGTGTGGATGTAGTCCGGAACCCAATTTGTTCGTCAACTCCACTGACTCGGCCACATCGAGTGCATGGACACCAACGCTGCAACTAAGAGGATTTTCGAAGCCCTCCTGGTTCGCGAAGTAGAGGAAGACCGAACCTCTTGTGTAAAGTCATGGCGGACGCAAGAAAGCTTGGTCTTGATGACTGGAAGCAGCGTGCCCAAGACCGTCATCGATGGAAGGCAACAAAAGCTCGAACTCAGACCCGGTCGCAGGGCTGAAATGTAAGTAAGTAAGATATCATCTCATAGCTCCACTTGTGAAAATTGAACAATAGACAGCTGAGTGGTTACGAATCAACATCTGTTCAAAACCACTTCCCATACAGTGACTGATTAAAAGGATTCAACCCTCGCTTCATTATGATCAAACGGCGATATGTATCTCCAACCGAACTCATTAATGGCCAAGAGCGAAGGTCGCCCATTATAACCAGTAAGTGAAGAGCAAAAAAGAAGACGGAAACTTTGCTAATTAAAGGCGCAAAATTCCCCAGCCGCCTCGCATGCCACTGGTCTGGCCACAGAAACCGAAAAAATGCGCACGGTCAAAGGTATCAACTCAAAAAAAGGACCGCCTTCCCTCGAATCTATAAGCCCACTAATTACACGAGCAACAAGATGAACAAAAAAAGGTGGGAAACAGAAACCCCCTTTGCCAATTAGTACATGTGTCAAAGCATACGTTGAACCCTTCGTGTATCCACTTCAAATGCCAAACAATGACACCGAGTCTACTGCCCCCGGTGCACGGTGGAAAGTCAATAGAAATTTTGAGGTCACAAGAGCCCGGCCAGAGCCGGAGCGGACCGAAGCCGAGTCGTGTTGAAGCCGGCGAAGTGTAACCAAACCCTGCGCCATCAGAGCGAGTGAGAGTAATAAGTGGGCAAACAATCATCCACAAACTACTTCCGTTCTGGTGGGCTTCAACAATGGTACTAACCCATTCACCCACTCACCACTCACCGCTCACCGCTTACCACTCACCAGTCACCACTTACCACCCACCGACCGCCGACGAGCGGGTCCGCGCCGCGCCGCCCACCCGGATGGAAATGTAACCCATTAATATCACTCTCCTGATAACTAGCAGTGGTTGTTGCGGCAGCTGATGTATCTTTAACTTGGATGCTGGTGGATGCTGAATGGTGAATGGTGAATGGAGGAATCCTTGAACATTATGCACATTGTTTCGCCAACTCATTCACTTGACTGACGACGCGCTAGCTGCTACTGCTAGTGTATAGTCTGCAGTGTGCCTGTTTGTGTGTGCGTGGTGTAAGGATTTCAAATTTAGTTCACAGCAACGCCACAGGACGGTGGCAGTGGCGGTGTCGGATCAGGACTGTCGGCAGACGCAACTCAGCTCCTCAGGAGCGGCATTGTGTTTGCTATTTGCATTGCATATCGGGGATATTGTGGAAAGCGTTTTTCACTTTTTCTCTCTCTCTCTCTCTCTCACCTTCTCGCCCTCCCTCCCACCGGTGATGAGTTGCCAGTGGTTGTCAAATGCAGTTGTGCAACAGGGAAGCATTTCGGTGAAGATAGTTTCCTTAAAATGGTGCGGTTGGATGATGATGATGATGATGCACCGATTGTACCTAGTGTGCATTAACATAATGTCCTGTGGGCGAGATTGGTTTGTACGATAAGTATTCCTGAGCTCTGAGCAACGGTATTGGGGTATCATAACGTACCGAGTGAAAAGTCACTGCCGACTGTGCCGCACGAAGGGACGAGGTAATAAGTTCTCAAAGGACACCACAGCCACAATGGGAGAATTTTCAATGCGCTTTGTGTACCTTTGATAGGTGGTGGTTTTGTGTGTTTTTTTATTTTTTTTGTTCGTATTTTAAATGTATGTATAAAGCGAGATGGGGAACGATAGTTGTTCCTGCTCATGTTGAAAGGACTGAGCATTTTGTGACGGGATTACAATCTCTGCGGTGGACTGGTTGTGGCAGAACCAGATACATTCAGTCGGAGTCGGAACGGCTTTATTGTGTACATAACAACGGACTTGATTAGTAATGCATACGGATTTTCATTTACTATACATGCCAATAAGAGGATTGAAAATTGAAGGGGAACCAATCGGGCTTTCCTCTCAGAAGAACGGGAACGGTTGCAGCTGGTTAGAATACATTTATTCAAAATCACGAAATGTGGACAAAAGTTGTTGGTTCAGACTTATTAATTGTCCGAGTCCGAGTTGACAACGAATGCAACAAGAGCATGGTTTCAAACTATCTATCCGATATAATCTTCCTTGTGAAACAAGGAAAAGAAGTTGGAGTATCGCAAGGAAGTGTTCTAGTTCCCCTCCTTTACTTGCTTTATAGAAACGATGCACCACAAGACGTAGGCACCCGACATTTTGGTATCTGCCAAAATGGTCGAAGAGTCAACTGGAAATAGAATTGCAACAGAACTAATACGAGAGAACTGTACAAAATCGCCAAGGATATTGTTGGCCGTAAAAGCAACACCAACCATCCTGTTTTGAGTGCGCACACTATTGGTAACAATCGCGATCAAATGCGAAGATGGAGGGCCCATTTTTGTGCCCTGCTAAATGAGGAATCAGATGAGCTGAATCCAACGATGAGCTCCCAACAGCTTGACGGCGATCCTACTGACACCGGACCCCCAACAGCTGCAGAAATCAAAACTGCTATCAACCTCTCAAAAGTCAACAAAGCAGCTGGACTGTATGACATACCAGCCGAGTTTCTGAAAGCCGATCTCGACACAACAGCCTGTCTACTGCTACCACTAATGCAGCCTAACCTTAAGAACTGCAATAACGGGTGTCGATTCACCGTTTTGTCTGTTTTCCCCGAAAATATGGCAACTATCATTCTCGAACTGACAAAGGACAGGATCGAAAATACGCTCAAGACGCATCAAGCGGGCTTTCGTAGTGGTCGATCACATTAACACTCTAACAGTCAACCGAGTTTACGGCACCTCTCTACTTTAGATATGAGAGGTATTCCCCCGAAGATTGTTGCTGTAAGGAGTCATATCACGCCGCAAGTTGCTTCGTTCTACATAAAGGACAGCTTTCCGACTCTTTCGAAGTGCGACAGGAAGTAAGACAAGGCGATATTCTGTCGCCAATCCTATTTTTACTGGCGATAGATGATTTACTGACTGCCACCGTAGGTACAACTGAGAGACATGGTATCCAATGGAGACCGTTTGGAACCTAAGCCTAATCCATGCGGCTTAGCTTCCAAACGGTCTCCATTGGATACCATGTCTCTGTGCCGACGATATCTGCTTCCTGACAAGTACCAACAGCGGGATGAACGAGATGTGCCAATCACTGCAAGTGAATAGAGAGATGGCTGGTCTTAACATCAATTGTAACATAACCAAAATCATGCACACTGGCCGCTCAGCACATCAGCCGATTATTCTGAGACAGAGGCCCACTGAGGAGGTTAAAACAATTTAACTATCGAAGCAGTTTTATATCGACCGATGGAGGAACTGATCTGGATGTTAATAGCAAAATAAGTAAAGCCCGCAGCGCCTTAGGAATATTGTCTTCAGTATGGAACTCCAGTAAAATATCCCTACGCACCAAGTTAAGGCTCTTCGAATCCAATGTCAAATGCCTGTGAAACCTGGAAAGTCTCTACCTCCATCTCGAGAAGATGACAGTCATATAAAAACCGCACATTCTTAAGATCCGATGGCCGCAAATTATATCGAACCAAGAATTGTAGCACATAACGGGTCAAAAGCTTTTGAATGTCGAAATTAGGCAGCGAAGCAGTCCTTTGAATGGCATCCTCAAGGTACGTGGTGAGTTGGCAGACCAAGAACTAAAGGGTGGTTAAATTTTAAACCGATGTTGAATGTGAACCACACCTAAACGTCAATTTTTTTTCTGCATTTCATTTGACATTTCTCAATTTCAGACTAACTCAATTTGAACCATGGAAAGATACACAATCGAGCAACGCGTTAAAGTTATTCAGGCTTATTATGAAAATGTGTGTATCAAAATGCATATCGTGCACTTCGTGATTTTTTCGGTCAATTTAATCGTCCAAATGTGCGTACAATCGGAAAAACCGTGCAAAAATTTGAGCAAACCGGGTCTGTAGGAGATGTGAAAACACCAGTGCATGCTCGTACAGCTCGTACTGCAGAAAATATTGCTGCTGTACGCGATAGTGTGGCTGATGAGCCGTCCACCTCAACTCGTCGTCGTGCCAAACAATTGCACCTCTCACGCTCGTCGTTGATGAACATTATGCATAAAGACTTGCATTTACACGCTTACAAGGTGCATCATCGGGCCGTATTTTTTCAAAAATGAGGCCGGTCAGGCAGTTACTGTGAATAGTGTTCGCTATCGTGAAATGATAACGAAATTTTTATGGGCCGAATTGGAAGATATGAATGTGGACGATATGTGGTTTCAACAGGACGGTGCCACTTGTCACACAGCTGACGAAACAATGGCTCTTTTGGGCGACAAATTCAGTGGCCGTGATATCTCACGTGGTGGCGATGTCAAGATCATGTGATTTGACACCGTTGGATTTTTTTCTTTGGGGTTATTTGAAAGAAAAGGCGTACGTCGATAAGCCAGCAACAATTCAAGAGCTAAAGGAGAGATAATTGGGCACATTAACGGCATAGAACCTCAATTATGCTTCAGCGTCATCGAAAATTTGGACCATCGGATGGTGGTGTGCCGCCGAGGTCGCGGCAGCCATTTCGCTGATATTTTGTTCCATACATAATTGAACCATACCAATATTATCATAATAAAAAGAAATGACAATAATTTCCTAAATAATTTGTGTTTTATTCAAAATCAACATCGGCCCTTAAAATTTAACCACCCTTTACTTGGAAATCAATAGTATTGGCCAAAGCAGCAACACAACGTAAAACGTTGCTGAACTATCTGGCCGCAGATGGAGAAGAATGGAGGAAGTTTGTCGCCGCCCTATGCCGCATCCAGAGTTGAAGGACTCATATATGTTTTATAAATAGTGTTCAAAAACCCTTCGGAAATGAAGCGAAATACCTCGCGATGACCCTCGATTTAAAGCTTACGTGAAAGTAGCGTGTCAAAAAGAAACATGAAGAGCTACAGATATGTACTGGCTTATTGGAGCACATAAACCCTTCTGTCCTCCCAATTCTCGATGAAAGTAACGCTTTCCGCCGTCTTTTAAGGAAACTTCTTTCCCAACGATACCGATCCCCTGCTACCCCAAGACATCTTCGATCCAAAATCAACATTCCTTCCATATCAGCCACTGGACGATTCTCAAATCTGCTCTGATCGTCAGGACTGGCGACAAACCGAAGTAGCACCGGTTGCTACGTCAGATCTCCACCAAGATGTCACAAACTCCTTCACTACCTCAGTTTTAGTAGTCGATTGTCATGTTTTGTCCCAGGTGGTGGGTGATGGAACGTTTCTTAGTTCAGACCAGCTCGTTTGTCCTCTTCTTCAATCTCTGTAACGTATTCTTCTATTGCGGACGTTGGGAACGTGCGACGATGTCGATATCGTCTGCGGAACCCAACAGCTTGACTGACTAGTGCCTTCCGTGTTTACCGCTGCCTGCCATACTATCTCTCCAGTACCAGGTTGAAGAAGTCACACGACAGTGCATCTCCTTGCCGAAGACCTCTATCTCAGCGTGGTGCGATACGACCGGATCAATTTTCCCAGGATCTCGAATTCAGCCATCGCCATCGAATAGCCCCTTGCGAAGAATGCTGTCGTATGCGGCATTAAAAGCGATGTGAAGGTGGTGCGTATCAATTTGAAAGTCACTTGTCTTCTACAGGATTTGCCTCAGTCTGAAAATTCGGTCTATAGTCGATTTGCCAGAGCGGGAGTATGTGTCGATAAGTGCGATGCAAAACGGCTTTAGACCTTCACACAGTACGCTAGGCAGGATCTTGTAGGCGACATTGACTGGGCTGCCAGCGAAATCGCCAGCGCACTTAGACAATATTGGTCCATTGTGACACCTATAGTCAGACTACTACCACTGATCGACAACTCCAGTCACAGTACCGTTAATTTGAACCCAATAGCAAATGGGATTTGAAAACCGGATAAAGCGTATTAACTTTGTTTTTTTTACAGAGATTCGAACAGGGGACGCCTCTAACAAAGCTGAGGAAATTAACCAACTGCGTCATCCAGCTGTTAGCAAGAGGTAGGATCACCTTTTTCGTGGATGGGGAATATGAAGCTGATATTCCAGTCGTCGAGCATGCTTTCGTCTTCCCAATTTCTGCAGATGACCTGGCACATGCTCCCTATCAGATAATCGCCTCCGGCCTTGAAGACCTCTGATGGTAAACCATCTGAACCTGCTTTGTTGCTCTTCAGATTTTTTAATGGCTCCGCCGACTTCTTCAAAGCTATGTGAGTTGACTATTTCATCGACTGGAGTTGGGGTTTCTAGATTCCATCAATCATCAGTCACCCATCACTCTCACTTGGTCAGATGTTGGTAGTGCTTCTTAAATACATACACTATTCCCTCCAGGTCAGTAAGAAGTCCACCCTCACAATTTCAATCCGACGACATCGAATTTTTCACCTAAAAAATGTACAGTGTATAGTAAGGATTTTGGAGCCTTCCATGGCTCATCTTCCAACTGCCACAGCGGCCTAACTAGGCGTACCTACGACCTGTGCGCACCTGTGGTTATGTGTTGAGATGTCTATTAACGAAATCCAAAGACTGGAGTGGATCCGACGACATCGAATTTTTCACCTAAAAAAATGTACAGTGTATAGTAAGGATTTTGGAGCCTTTCCATGGCTCATCTTCCAAATACCACAGCGGCCCAACTAGGCGTACCTACGACCTGTGCGCACCTGTGGTTATGTGTTGAGATGTGTATTAACGAAATCCAAGGACTGGAGTGGATCCGACGACATCGAATTTTTCACCTAAAAAAATGTACAGTGTATAGTAAGGATTTTGGAGCCTTCCATGGCTCTTCTTCCAACTGCCACAGAGGCCCAACTAGGCGTACTTACGACCTGTGCGCACCTGTGGTTATGTGTTGAGATGTCTATTAACGAAATCCAAAGACTGGAGTGGATCCGACGACATCGAATTTTTCACCTAAAAAAATGTACAGTGTATAGTAAGGATTTTGGAGCCTTCCATGGCTCATCTTCCAACTGCCACAGCGGCCCAACTAGGCGTACCTACGACCTGTGCGCACCTGTGGTTATGTGTTGAGATGTCTATTAACGAAATCCAAAGACTGGAGTGGATCCGACGACATCGAATTTTTCACCTAAAAAAATGTACAGTTTATAGTAAGGATTTTGGAGCCTTCCATGGCTCTTCTTCCAACTGCCACAGAGGCCCAACTAGGCGTACTTACGACCTGTGCGCACCTGTGGTTATGTGTTGAGATGTCTATTAACGAAATCCAAAGACTGGAGTGGATCCGACGACATCGAATTTTTCACCTAAAAAAATGTACAGTGTATAGTAAGGATTTTGGAGCCTTCCATGGCTCATCTTCCAACTGCCACAGCGGCCCAACTAGGCGTACCTACGACCTGTGCGCACCTGTGGTTATGTGTTGAGATGTCTATTAACGAAATCCAAAGACTGGAGTGGATCCGACGACATCGAATTTTTCACCTAAAAAAATGTACAGTTTATAGTAAGGATTTTGGAGCCTTCCATGGCTCTTCTTCCAACTGCCACAGAGGCCCAACTAGGCGTACTTACGACCTGTGCGCACCTGTGGTTATGTGTTGAGATGTCTATTAACGAAATCCAAAGACTGGAGTGGATCCGACGACATCGAATTTTTCACCTAAAAAAATGTACAGTGTATAGTAAGGATTTTAGAGCCTTTCCATGGCTCTTCTCCAACTGCCACAGCGGCCCAACTAGGCATACCTACGACCTGTGCGCACCTGTGGTTATGTGTTGAGATGTGTATTAACGAAATCCAAGGACTGGAGTGGATCCGACGACATCGAATTTATCACCTAAAAAAATGTACAGTGTATAGTAAGGATTTTGGAGCCTTCCATGGCTCATCTTCCAACTGCCACAGCGGCCCAACTAGGCGTACCTACGACCTGTGCGCACCTGTGGTTATGTGTTGAGATGTGTATTAACGAAATCCAAAGACTGGAGTGGATCCGACGACATCGAATTTTTCACCTAAAAAAATGTACAGTGTATAGTAAGGATTTTGGAGCCTTCCATGGCTCTTCTTCCAACTGCCACAGAGGCCCAACTAGGCGTACTTACGACCTGTGCGCACCTGTGGTTATGTGTTGAGATGTCTATTAACGAAATCCAAAGACTGGAGTGGATTCGACGACATCGAATTTTTCACCTAAAAAAATGTACAGTGTATAGTAAGGATTTTAGAGCCTTTCCATGGCTCTTCTCCAACTGCCACAGCTGCCCAACTAGGCGTACCTACGACCTGTGCGCACCTGTGGTTATGTGTTGAGATGTGTATTAACGAAATCCAAAGACTGGAGTGGATCCGACGACATCGAATTTTTCACCTAAAAAAATGTGCAGTGTATAGTAAGGATTTTGGAGCCTTCCATGGCTCATCTTCCAACTGCCACAGCGGCCCAACTAGGCGTACCTACGACCTGTGCGCACCTGTGGTTATGTGTTGAGATGTCTATTAACGAAATCCAAAGACTGGAGTGGATCCGACGACATCGAATTTTTCACCTAAAAAAATGTACAGTGTATAGTAAGGATTTTGGAGCCTTCCATGGCTCATCTTCCAACTACAAATTGAATTCAGTTCACTGTGAAACTAGTCATGAGATGTGAATATAGTTCGAAGGCACAAATTGACTGCATCGTCCAGCTAAGAGCGTCTTCGAATGGAAGTCAAGAAGAAATGACAGACGGAATTTCAGGTGCAAAGACCAAGTCATCGTAGACGCAGCCCTCACTGGACCATCAACGTTGAAACGCAGTTTTTGCTCAGACTCAGAGTTAGACTCCTCGTGGGTCACAGGTCGTGCTAAGACCTACTATGCCGTCATCTTTTATATTATTTATTCCAAAATCCTTCGAAGTGCAACACATTCTCCTTAGTGCTACAAAATTATTTTATGTTGACTCTTGTACGAGTGCATTCACAAGGCCAATTCATTTTTTTGTTCGTGAAAAACTGCACAGCCTTGCAAAGTTGATGCACTTTTTCTTCCCTTCATTCAACGACGAAATTATATCTCAACCCCAGCGGCCTTGACAAGAAAAGCACTACCCCCTTGCAGTCAAGGGCAGGAACGAAGAAAATGTTCAACAAAGAAATAAATGTAAGAACTTGCCGTCTATTGATTGGAATCGCAAAAGAAACCCGAGACGCTTTGTTGACCGAATGTCCTTCGATATACATAGGAGATAGTCACTTTCTGTCAGCGAAAAAATTCATTGAAAAAGTTGAATGCTTCCTTTTTTTGTGCTTCATTTGGATACCCTGGCCGATGAAATGTTTTGTTGTAAGTGGTAACAATTGGCTCTGCCACGTGAACTCACTGAGTTATGCGACGAGGAGGGGGACGAAATTAAAAATTCTGAAACTGTCACATGGGCATGGAGTTGGATTATCTAAAGGGTTTAGTTTTGACCTTTTTTTTGGAAACATTTGAGCCCCCTCACTAATTTTACAAACTTTTTACACTTAATTTTCATCAAATTTGCATGTTCTCGCTTGGGGATGGGATAGTGTCTGTTGGATAATTATTTTAACGTTACGAAACTCAATTAAAGAGGGTCTGTAGTTGAAACGTGACTCAGTTCACTCAGAGGCAGTTGAGCAGCGAAAATGTGGGACTGTTCGGATTTCAAAGCGTGGTTAGGCCGTGAGGAAACTCAAGCAATTACACTTAGCCTCTGATCGGCTTTAGTCGCAAAGATGTAAGCATGCTAATAGGAGACCTTACCGGGCACTGTTCCATAGGTAACCAACATACCGCATAACGATTTTTACAGAGGCTGCAGGGATGAGAAAGAAATATAATCTATCCAACATCTGCTCTGCGATTGCCCAGTCTTAGCAAAGAAAAGGAGGCAGTTCTTAGGAAAGCACTTTCTCGCATAGATAGAGGACTTAAGCGGTGTTGAACTGAAAAACCTAAGATTTCTAAGATTCTAAGATTCATAGATGAATCTGGTTGTATTTTAAGGCTAAAACTAGGCCTAAATGCCCCTACTTTCTGTATTAGAGTCAACGGTTAAAAGGTGTATTGTGTGTCAACAGAATTGTCCGGAAAAGGCGCAATCGAAGCGTCGAAACCGTGGTCTCGTTTACATGTAGATTTCGCTGGTCCTTTCCAAGGTGACTGTTTTTCATTCTTCTTGATTGTAAATGGTAAGTGAAACAGGTATCGATAACAAGTGTCATAGGCAGTCTGCACATTTGCCAGACTCTATTGTTTCTGACAATAGCGTCAGCATTTACGTCCGTGGAATTTAAAGAGTTCTGCCAGAAAAATTCAATTTTGCATATTCACATAGCACCATTTCACCCGTCCAGCAACGGACAAGTCGATCGTATGCTACGCATAACAAAGGACTATCTCAAATGAAACACTGCGGGTTCGCAGTGTTTTTTTTCGTATTGCTAGGTTATTACTTCACCAACATACGACACCTTCAACAGCGACCAGCTGAATTATTATTCAACAGGAAACTCAGTACAATTTTGGACAAATTACATCCCAATAGCAATCATATGCGTTCAACGAAGTCGACAAGCCCAACTCCAAGAATTAAGAGTACAGGAACATGTGTGGGCTAGAAATTATTCAGAAGAGAACCACCGTGAATACCTGCAGTCGTATCAAAGCATACGAGGCCACTTTCATATTCTGTGACCTCAAAGACGGGTAACATAATGCCAAGACATTTGGATCAACTCCGAACTAGGATGCCAGACTGGGCGGAGACTGAGAAGGAGGTCGTGGTGTCCAAACTCGAAAAGAATGGTGTGGCATCTAGCGGAGAAAGATAAGAAGAAGAACTGGATAATCCATACCGAAGCAATCACCGTGGGTCTAAGTGAGAGACGGTCATATTTACCTACCTTCCCAGTTCTTACCTAGCCGCCTTGTCTCACCTCCACGTGGTGAAATCTAGAAGCCGAGCGCCGAAGGTTAGGTATCCAACCCCACGGGCCATCGTTGGCCGACTAGAGAGGGGATAGAGAGAGCATCTGTACCAGAACGTATCTCTCATTCCAAATGGCTGACAAACTGGCGAAAGGCGGCGCGGCGTTCAGAGCTCCAGCCAGCAAGAACTCACTCCGTTGAGAAATACTCCAACATATACAGATATCAGGTCTTAAAGAACTCTTCCAAATCCAGGTCGAAACTTTGGAGTTTTTCAGAGTCGGCGGCGGATAAGCGATATTCTCTTTGGCGGGGCGAGGCGCGTCGCTTACAGCCTCAGTAAGGCTACCGACACTGTATGCATCCGGGGCCTTCGTCTTAGTTGGAGGTTGTGCGTGAGACTAACCCAGGCACAACCAATTACCTGGAATGTTGTCGAATTATCAGTTGATAGTCCCAGCAATCGATTTAAGGACAACGATTTTCGCTTCTCCACGTAGAATGGAAGGTCCTCTAACAGACCACATACAGCCGAATTGCTCACGAAATCCCTGGTCAGAGACAGACAGAGCAGACATTACAGGCAAGATAGGATTTCACCCGTCATCCGATACTCGTAGGATCAGCTACTCACAGACTCAGTGATACTACCGACACCGTCAATGGTCATGGTCAAGGACGCCAACAAATTGAAGGAACTTTAACCGACTTGGAGCGACAAAGTGAAGACACGAGCGTCAGCTACAGGAAGTATTGACTTATGGTCTAAGAAGGAGGAGGACATGGCTAAACACGTGTTCTTCGGTAACCCCTTCATGGCCAGATCTAGCCTTCTCCATTTTAGGAGAGACATTGAATTTGACATGTAGACTCTACAGTGACGTTAATGATCATCACCTGCGAGATTAATTGTGAGACCTCTCTGAGTCCTTCTTCTATAGCAACAATTAGAAGCCCACAAAAGTGGCAAAATGGGGAACAACTCTTGACAGCACTGTGTATATTGCTTCAAGCGGATACTGAATACCGGGGCACTTGCAAATAAACATACTCTCCAATTATGCTCAGTTGTAACTAACTCTGTAGCATGTTCGTCACCCTTGCGTTTTCCAGGTGGGTCCCAAGGGACAGCACAACATTCTGCGATGAATATCGAACAACGTCTCAGTGTGACATCGAAGTATTCACATGCAGTGGACCTAAGTCTGGGGCATTGAAAACAGCTTATACGAGCTGAAGAAGTGTCTTGGAATGTTGCAGAATCTAAGATCAATTCAACGGTTGACAAACCGAACAAGGTTTGTCTTGTGAAGCTTGGCACAGTTCTATTCTTCTTCGGGTGGCGGTCGAGTTCCATCTCCAATACGAAAGCCCACTACAAAGTGTGAAGCAACCTATCAATCCACAGTGAGTGACAATTTGATGTAGGCTTTCGGGTAATACAGAACATTTTTTTGTAAGTTATAGCGACTACTTCCTTTTTTGAACAACGCCACTGAACGATGTTTATGGTCTATTTCATTGCCCGAAATTGTTGCTGATGAGTGTAGACGAAGTTTATTTCCATCCACATACCGCCATTTGGCAGTTATTGAACTAGGGCAGCTTTAAGGACTCCTCCATCACGGACAACGCTATAAGTTCATCAGAACTTAAGTGTAATGCTCGTCTACCAGCTAACAAACGTCACATTTCATGATATGTTCCGTATATGTGTCAACTTGATATACGAGTATAACGACACCCTTTGCTGGTAACTCTCCAAGCTCAAGCAGTAAAATTTAATGCCTGAATACCAAAAGAATGCCTTAAAGTCGTTGCCTGTACTTAGGTGCTTGCATCCACACCCATGGCAGGACTTAACTTCAACCTCTCAGAAACACACATGACGGAACCTGGTCCTTGTTATATATTTTTTTTTAAATCTAACTCACACCAGGTATATACGTACCCAACATGGTGCTTGATTCCATAGCAGATTACACCGGACATAAATGTATGCTCTGAGCATAATGTGTTGTATACTCGCAGGCGAATGGGAAATGTTAAACCTGAACTGCATTGCCTACACGGATGTTGACATGAATAATTATTTATGTTAATTTCATTCAACGAATGTTTTTTCGCATTTCAACAGCGTTGTTAAATATTTAAAAGGAACATTAAAAACCGGGATATAAAAGATATAATGCACTGTTTATTATTTTCGAAGCGTGGTTGTGAGGGGATTTGCAGTTGATTGAAAATACGAATATTTTTCGACTCAAATAGACGTACGTACACATCACCAACGGTGTACAGAAGTCATATGTATGTACATATGTACGATTCTCTGATACTCTGATTCTCCGATACTCTGAGTACGCATTCGCCGACATCGAAATTTTTCCTCTAAAAAAAGGGAATGTTTAGCTTTTTCCTAATTCATCTTCCAACTGCCGCAGAGCCGCTGTGGCAGTACATACGACTTCTGTACACCTGTGGATATGTCTTCATACGTGTATTAATCGATTCCGATACACTAGACATGGACAAGCCCTTGAGCATGAGTGAGCAACGGACAAGGTTATTGGTATATTTAGGAGGAGGTAGCTGCAGCAGGTCATGTGCCAGAATAAGAGTACTCGAATTTAGCTTTGAGTGAGGTTTAAATGAAATGAGCTCATTTATTTTGCGCTCTTAGGTAAATAATCCACTTAGCTGCCTAAGTGGCATACCTGGGACATGGCGCAGCGTACGTTATGGTTCGGCTAGAAAACAAGTACTTTCGTTCAGGAAGGAGTTGTTTAAATTATGGTCATTGTGGCCACTAAAGGTCCTACAACGAAATGCTCGAAAGTGAAGTGAGAGAGAGAGTGGATGCATGTGAAACTCGTACTATGAAAAACCGCGCACATTAGCTAATTGGCATTTTAAGGCTCAAACAGGAGTCTTTGAGTATAGGTAGAGTTCTTGTGTGTTTGTTGGCGGTTCAAGGTGGCTTTCATTCGTCATCTACTCACCAGCAGGGCATTCCACTCTCACGACCCATAGAGGAGTTAATAGAGGCACCCACAGGGAGCTGTACTCTCTCTTCTTTGGAACGTAGCGGTAAAGGACCTGCTATTAATACTGGAAGAGGTAGAATGCAAAGTCATTGTCTATACGAATGATATTGCTATAGCGGCATCTGACAACTTCTACTTACTCTAAAAGGCATAATGCAGAATTCCTTCGACAAGCTGGAAGCATGGGCGCAAACATGGGACTCGACGTTAACCCACAAAAAAACGGATTGTACTCTTGGCCAGAAGTTACAAAATCCTCCAGTTGGAGCCGCTCTTGCTGTCACAACCTTACAACTAACCGCCAGTGCTGTGATAATAAGTTAAGCTGGAAACTCAACATCCAAGATAGAGCCAAGAAGGCTTCCTCTGCCCTTTTTACCTACAAAAAAGCCATTCGACGCAAATGGGGACTACAACCACGCATCGATCACTGGACTTTCATCTCGATTGTCAGATCGACACTTCTGTATGGGGTCTCAGTTTGGTGGACAGCACTAAACAAAGCTATCAACTGCAAGGTACATAATCGAGTGCATTTGCATTAGCGGAGCACTACCTTCCACCAATATTCGACAAACAAATAGCAGCCAACACAGCCTTGAGACTCAAAACGCTTCGACTGTGGTTCGAACTCAACATCGGCTACTCTACTATTCTTAACGAATTCAACTACCACCCCAACGACACCGAGCGTCTACAACCCCAGGCTACACTAGCACTCCTTCCAGATCGGATTGAATGTCTGAATGATCTCCTGCGAATCTTCACAGACGTATGGAAGACGGACGAAAGGGTGGTTGCAGGTATCTACTCCCAAGACCTCAGTATTGCTATCTCGTTGAAGCTCCCTGGTCACTGTAGCGTCTTTCAGGCAGAAACCATTGCGATTCACCATCTGTTCGGACAGTCAACCCGCAATCAAATCCCTGGACAATGTCATGTTTAACTCAAAACATCCCTTAATTGCAGGCTGTCTCTTAACGAGATGGCTGAGCATTTCAACATACACCTCATGTGGGTGCCGGGACATTGCGATACACCGGGCAACTGCAAAGTCGATGAAGTCGATAGGTGTGGTAAAACCTCTTCCCAATTAATAGAAGGGGTACCACGTTCAAAGCCGATCACTACAGCCTACCATCTCATGAAGATACTCACAATTAATACCACTAATCACAAATGGCTAGAAGGAAAACCTGCCTTAGTCTGCCTAGACTTAGCAGACCCTCATTAAAGACTTTCATTGGAGTCATATCCGGGCACTGTGCAATTGGCACTCGTGCTCGTAGGATGGGTATCCCATACAACGATTTATGCAGAAGCTGCATGGATGAGGAGGAGGTAGAAAGCACTACTCTGCTCGAGCAGGGCTCTGGTTAGACGTAGGTCACCATCTACACGTAGTCGCCAACTATTTCAATAATCTCATCGAGCTAAATAGCGCCCGCATAGGCCAGCTAAATGGCTTAACTACAAGCACTAACTGGTTCCGATGTTAGGAGAAGTTAATCCGCTTGGTATCACAATGGGCCTACTTTGGCCATTTGTGTAGCTGCCCTCAGCAATCGGCCACTCCAACCTAAAATAACCTAACCTAAGGTGAACCCAATTCGGATTGAGTGCCGCTTTGATACCAAGGCCCTGATTTAAGTGCGTGTTTAGAACCATCGTGCGACGTTCAGGAACATTAATGACTCTTTTGCTCTTTTCGGAAATCTCGTCCAAGGATTGCATAAAGGGTTTGCCAAGGTCAAGGTTTCTGGTTATGCTGTGTCGTTACAGCTACGGTAGTGCATATTATGAGGAATTGCTAATCTAACTGCATGATGCTCTATCGGCCAGTGCCCCGTAATCATTGATGATATTTTTGCAATATCAGTGAGCTACTACATTTAGAAGATCGACGAGCTATGAGTGCGGTTGCCCGTCGGGTTTCTTACTTCCGAGAATGTTACTATGGCCTACAACCCAGACTGTGGTTAGTTTTACGCTACAGCAGCAAGCTCATTGCGGCATTCCTGGATACATTTTGAGGTTATAGTGGAAGAAGCAACTGCATTTAGTATTTATTTATATATTTATTTCATCAATGGATTTACAATCGGTTGATTACAGAAATATTCATGAAGACCAAAAACTTAAATATGAGTATAAATTGTAAAAGTTTATAAGGAGTTAAACAAATTTTTAATATTTTTATTAAAAACGTCCCTACTTATTGCTAGGTCGACTTGATTGCTCACGGAATTGTAAAGTAATAAAGAACGAGTTATTGGCTCATTTTGGCCATAGTTTGTTAGGTGATTGGGAACATAAAATATATCATCTCTGCTTCTTAAGTTACGTCCAGGGACATAAAAAGTAACCAACTCAAGTAGTTCTGATGATTTAATATTTCCATTTAAAATATCTTTAATGAAAATAACGCTCTGAGCTTGCCTGCGACTTTCTAAAGTTTTTAAATCAATTAGAGCACATCTCGAAGAATAATTTGGCATGCCTTCTGACCATCTAAACGATCGCAAAGCGTAGCGAGTAAATCTTTTTTGAATTCTTTCTATTCTCATAATAGCATTATCATAAGAAGGAAACCATATTATACAACAGTAGTCTAAGAGAGGTAATACTAAAGACATATAAATTGTCTTTAGGGTATAAACATCCTTAAAGACTGCTGAAGTTCTTTGAAGAAAACCTAACATGCTACTAGCTTTAGATACAACTAGATCAATATGAGCAGAAAAAGTTAGCTTAGAATCAAATATGACCCCTAAATCTTTTATCTCACTAACTATTGAAATAGACTTGTTTTCAATTTTGTAATTAAAGGTCACAGGCTCTAATACACGGTAAACACGAAATATCTTACACTTTAAAAAATTTAGGTCTAGATGATTATATTTACACCAGACAACAAATGAATTGATATCCTTTTGAAACTCTATGCAGTCATGTGTAGAAGTTATTGCCCTAAATAACTTCAAGTCGTCTGCAAACATTAGACATTCCGAAATCTTCAGAGTATCTGGTATATCGTTTATAAACAAGGTGAATAACATTGGTCCCAAATGACTACCTTGCGGAAGTCCAGATTACACGTCAATCGGTCTGGAGTGAAAGCCATCAATGTGGACGAATTGCTTTCTGTTTGATAGGTAGGACTTCAACCAAATAAGAAAGTCAGACTTGAATCCAAGCGTCTTTAGTTTTTGTAACAGTAAATCATGGTGAACTCGAAATGCTTTGACAAAATCTGTGTACAAAACATCAACCTGTCTTCGGTTTTCCAAGGAATTTAAAAGAAAAAAACGAGAAAAAATACACAAATTTGTTGCAGTTGATTGACCGCTCACAAATCCATGCTGTTTTTGTGTTATTTGTTCTTTGATAGAAAAATATAGTCTCTGAGAAATTAATTTCTCGAATAATTTCGGCACAACAGAAAGTTTTGATATGGGCCTATAATTGTTGACATGTTGTTTGGGTCCACTTTTATAGATATGATTGACATATGATATTTTCCATTCATCTAGGAAGTTTCCAACAGAAAGCGACTTGAAATTTTGTGATTTTTTGTGATTGATTTTAATGCGCTACAGAGTGAAGGGGCACATGTCAATAATAGAACTGGGGGAATAATTAACCCGTCAAAAACGTCTTGATCAGAAAAATAACCTAGATTGAAATCAAATTTCGGGCTTAGATGTAAGTAAAGTTCATTTATATTGTTAATTTCATCAGAATTATAATTTTTTTGAAAAAAGGTAGCGAAGAGGTTGCAAGTCGATTGAATGTCTGTTAATTTAATACCCTCAAGCTCCAATGAACTTGGAAAAAATGAGATATGTCTTTTAGAATTTAGGTAAATCCAGAAGGACTTACTATTTCTTTTATAATGTTTCTTTCTACTTTACCGACATATTGGCATTAAAACAGCAACTCACAAATACACTTGTTTGCCATGATAAGTCAACTGTGTTGCGGACAAATTCTCATTAAAATCAATCTCTTTTAAAATAATAGCTCACAAATAATGGCTTATATTCAACATGGGGCCTAGCACTAGTTTACCAAAAGGGAAGCTCGTTTTTTAACGGTTGCAGGGAATACTTGCTCGACACCTAGAAATTTAAACATCAGGATGGCTTGAAAGCGAAGCACTCAGCACTAAGCACACGTATCTTGTCAGCAATAGCGTGGTTTCCATGTCCATCTGCAGGAAGTCCGTACTCTGTAATAGGACCCACGACAGACAGACTTTATACACATCGCATTCCTGCTCTATGACACAGAAGTCATACACATTAATCAGTCTCTCCGAGAGAAAAGTTCTACGTGCGTTATTTTGATCATGTTTGCGTTAATACCATTTGGAGGAGACTATTCAACCAATTGTTTGAGCAGTGTCATGAGTCTGATCTGGTGTATATGGATCAAATGTCTGAGGTTGGATGGCAAACCTGTCTGCAGAGGTAGCTAGATGTCAACCGTCCTGGACAACGTCTTAAAAATTACATTGTTGTATTGGATTGAGTATATTGTTTGCTTTCTTTTGCTGGAAGTAACAATCAATCGTCGTGGCAATACATGACTTCCCCTTTCTTCCAGTATCTAGGTTGGGTTAGGTTAGGCTGACAACAGTTGTGACCCAATTATATCCTATTTGGATTTATTGTGCTGACACCTAAGAAATGCCTGTTCGTATCCAAGTGGTCTCTTCAGGGATTGTCCACTTCATTACTGGGTTATAGCCAGATTGTTTGTCTAATGAATTTAGCTATGTTCTGTATTTTTATATTTGACATTTCTTCTAGGCTGCTAAATAGATAGTCCCCTAGCGTATTTATTCTTGCACGGGCTGGACAGGTGCCGAGGTAGTGTAGCGTGGTTTCTACTTCTTCCTCATCTCTGCAGCTCCTTCCTTCTTCTTGCATGTGAGCCCAGGATACAGTGAACTGTGATGATCCCTATGACATTACTTAGGAGTGTACTTGTCTTTTTCGGATTAATTAAATGTCATAACTGCTACGAAGTCCTGCAAGTGTCCAGTTCCATCCATCTCCGATTTGTAATATTGATGGCATTTGTATGTAACATGGTATTTATTACTTGAATTGAGAGGTAGGGGGTATCTTGATTAATAGCCAGTTCCAGCTAGATCATCTGCTTTTTTATTGTCTGGAATACCTCGGCATACTCCGCAATACCCAGCATGAGGTAAGGGTGCATCTAACCGCTATCTCCCTGAGTGATAGGCTGCAAAGTCTTACCATCTTTGTTTTAGTCTATGGTTTGTGCAGAACCTATATGGTCGCCAGACTGTCTTTGTGTATAGCTATAGATAACTCGTCCATCATTGACAGTAAGCGGGCAGCATCCTTCTGCTTGGAATACACTGCAGTGGTTAGGCAGTCGAAGGGACAGAGAGAAGGAGATCTCTGACGAGGTCGCGGATACTCCGAGTCCGATGACTCCGTCCGCCTTGGAACCGTCCATATAAACATCCAGATTGGCAAGTTTTCTGGCAATACCTTTTGCCCAGTCATCCCTATCTGGGATTAGTATTTTGTACCCCAGATTCGAAGTTTAAAAATGGTGCTATATGGTATGTATGCTTTGGAATTCTCGCATTCTTGATTATTTCCATGTGACCTAGACTATGTGTTCTGTTCCAGCGGTTACACTCTCTCAACCTAATCGCTGCCTTGCTGGCTGTAAGCTTCCCGTATATGTCCATGGAAAGCAGCTGTAGCATTGTTTCCATGGCTACTAAAGGTGTGGAACAAAGTGCTCCCGTGATGCAGATATACGCAGATCTTTGGATTCAGCTTATCTTTTTCAAATTTTCTTTGATTTTCAGTGCTGTCTACCTTACGAGGATGCCGTATGTTATGATTGGTCTGACAACTGCTGTGTACATCCAGTGTGTCATTCTCAGTTTCAGTCCCTATCTGGGCCCCTCTTGCATGTGGCTTGAATATTTGATTTTCAGCTTAGTTTGCTGTCTATTATTACGCCTAAGTATGTGGCTGGACTAGTGAAACTTAGTCTTCTATTCTTCAACTTTGGTGGACTTATTTGAGGTATTTTGTATCTTCTTGTGAACAGTACGAGCTCGGTTTTGGACGAGTTTACATCTAGAACTGCTCTTTCTGTCCACTTTGCTAACTTATTTAGCGAAGTTTCAATACATTATGACGTCGCTCGATCTGGGTGACCATTTGTCACTTCGCCTAAGAGAATAGGGGTGAATATGTCCTTGTCGTATGGTATCCAGGTTTTATTGACTCAATTAAACTAAAGACCCGCATATCTGATGTAGTTCTTTGGCTCATGACGTTCGTACGAAGCTCCCTGTCTAGACTGCTGGACCTTTGAGACCAATCTGTTAGCAGAATCTGAAAGTAGATACTCCACATTCATCTTCTTGATCTGGAACGCTGTTTTTGCATTCAAATATCAGCACTTGCTTGTCCCCCTTGTCGCGGTGAGTAAGTGCGTCGACTTCAATGCTTGTTGCTTAAGTTAAATTTCCAGCACGAACAACTTTCATAATTCACAACTCCACCTCTCTCGAGTCGTTGACAATGCTCAGAGGAGTCAGCATAAAACAGTGTCCCCTCCAATCATGGGAGAACAATACTAGTGGTTGTTGTAGAAGGTAGCCCCAGGTCCACCTCAGACTGTAGGGGGAGGCATTTCAAGTATTTTACAAAAAGTTGTGCACCTCATCTCTTAGTTAACTTCCTCGCCAAACTAAAAAAACTAGTTCAAAGTCAAAAACAACGCATTTACCTAGATATTTATAATTTTATTTTGGAATAAAATGCATTCATTCGTATGTATGTATATTTATATGTATAGAGGTTTACGTCTGCCAAGATGCAACCAAATTAAAAAAATCGAATGTGTGTACACAAGTAGAGACAGAAATTAACATATCACTTAAGTATCGACCATTTAAGCTGTTCTCTCGCCGACTGTAGGACCTAAAATACAAGCAAGTAAACAATGAAAGTAACAATTTATTTAGTCATAACCAAAGGCACTAGTTTAGGACTACATATTGATATGTAAAAGATAATAATAAACGAAATCAGTCAATGTGCTAATGTGTAAGTGAATGGATTAGTACGTAAAGTAAATACAGTGTGCGCGAAATAAAAAAAAAATAAAACTCAAATAAAACAATTTGTTTTGCTTTTTCTACCAAAAGAGCCCATTTAAAACGTTGGTTACCTGGGCCACTGTCTGCTCTCCAATTGGAATATCATCGTTCCTCAGATCAACACGTTTCACAACAGACGATGGATCTGCGTCCAAAATGATTCTAAAATATGATTGAACGATTTTAGTAAGACGGAAAAAGAAAGGCATTTGTTTTACCCTCCATCACAGATCTCATCAAAGGCCAGCATGATGATCTCCAAGTTATCCAGCACCAATCGTTTCTCGACGTTCTTCTTCAGAATCAAACTGATCGAGTCGTACAAACAATTCAGAACAGACAGTAAAATCAATTCGTTCTCGTATGTGCTGCCCATGACATAAAAGAAAAGATCAACATTCGCCTTGTAGACGCAGGTTAATCCATCCAACATGATGATTTCAGTGTTCGAACGATGAGTCTTGCTGAATAAATTCTTCTCAAACGTCTTCTGCTCTTTCACGGTGGGCAAGATGTTTTTGTCATAGTACTTGGCTAGAATACGATTTCCATCGTTATCCATTATGCACATTCCCTTAACAATGTTAAGCGTTGGTTCCTGTGCAATAAATTTAATTAATATCTCATATGTTTTTGTGTAAATTAAATAATTACCAGCAAAGTTCCATCCATTGCGGTTGATTTTTGTTTGACGTTGACGTGTAAGTTCAGTTTTGGCAGAACATGACATTTGACACAACAAGTGCTGCATTCACAATGGCATTAGAGTTTTCGTTGTCCGATTGGAAAATAAATAACGTACTAGATCTGCTGGAAAATGAAAATGTGTTTATTTTGCGTTATTCCACAGCGTTCGTGGTAAAACCTGATACACAAATTTCGATATTGTCTTAAGCACCAGAATTGTATTGAAAATCTCTTAAATAAATTTCCTATGAATATATAGACTTATACTTGCGCATACTCAAGAATGTAGTAGATTACATTTTAGATTACTTTTTAGAATTGTTTTTGAAGATAGACCGCTACTTAGGACAGATTTATGTATATTCGAAACTGCGAGCAATTATATTTTTTTTTAAATTGGGTCAGTGAGAAATGTCAGCAACTTGAGAGATGTAGTGCCCTGAATAATAAAGTTATTGTATCAGGGAAGTAAGTAGTCGACTTATTCATCCACGATCTCATTCTACAAATTGCAATTTTGCAAGACTTATTTCTTATATTAATTATCTACCATTTCTTCCTAGGTGAGCAAGTAGGCAGGTACGGGTGACTAGCATGTTTACTGAAAAATGCTTCCGTTAGACCTTAAAGCGCCCTTGTGTTGTCAGTTTGGCTTTCAGCCCTGATTCCTCCTGCAGCTGCATGGTTTATGGTCAAGGCTTCTGGTTTTGGGCTTCTGGTTTTGGGCTTCTGGGTTTGTCAGTTTGCTAATTTGCTTCCTGTCTAGTTCTGGGAGAGCTTAAGTTTTGGTTGGGCATAGTGTAGGTCACATCGTTTTCGATGTCCTACACGGAACCATTTCCGCTCACCTACGATTGGTGTTGTTTATGGTGTTTGTCAATAGCAATGTTTTTATTGCTTGCAATGGGGATGACTGATGAGGTGTTTCCTGATTTCATGCCAATGACAGACACTCCAGAGCCTTTATGGCCGCTTGACTATCTATGTGTATAACAATAGATCTACCATCTATCGGAATCATTAATAGTAGGAGGGCTGTCTCTTAAGCAGCTATTACCTACTTCTGCCTTGAATACACTGCAACGGTTCGTTAAACGGAGAGCCCGGCTTACGGACTTTGTCTTCGTTCCATTCCTCTCTCCTGGAGATTATTTTGTGCTTCATTTCGAAGTCCCCAAAATTTGGGTTTGTTTTTTTCGAGTTTCGGGGTAGATACACATGCCCTCTGATGTGAGTTTTACCCCACTGATTGCGTTCTCTTAGTACTATTCCTGTTTGCGTAGCTATAAGCTTCTCGTATGTATCCACGGGGAGAAGATGCCCTTTTTCAACATTTGTAGAGCACTATGTGCGTTGATCATTCATCATAGTAAGGTCAGTATGTGCCTTACTATTGCAGGGTAGAGCCAGGCTGAGTTCATGATAGTCAAACTGGGCTAGCCCTGCAAGATTTGCGTTCATAAATGTAAATAAACTGCATTGACTATGCATGACAGCAGTCGGCAACTGCATTCATAAAAGCAAAGCGACAGTCAAACTCCCACAGCAGCACGAAGAAATCTCTCTCTATTCGCGATCTTATTCTGGCAGTCATTACCCAAATTTCATGACTATAGGTGAGAGTTGGAATAAATACTTGGCTTTGACACCAAACTCGGATCGCGATTACAGATCATTCAAGCTGTTTTAAAATGGACTCAGCTTGGCCAATCCTACAATAAAGCTCAGCATTACTCCTCCCATCACTCGTGAAAAAGACCCCGAGATTCTTGAACTTCTCCACCTGCTTCCATGGGACTCCAGTAACATTGAACAGGTGTTCTGGAAATTACCATTACCTCTGATTTGTCCACGTTAACCTTCATCCCACCATCTGCACATACGGCAACAAACCTATCGTCTGGAGTTCCGTCTGGGAGGATGTGAGGATAACTAATTCATCTGCAAAAAGAAGCTGACTTACCCTCAACTCTCCCAATGTGAAACATTCCTCGCCTCGGCTGCGCTGCAACATCCAATCCAACAATGAAAAGGAAAGGTGACAAGACGCATCCTTGGCGAAGTCCAACGCCCACGGTGAAAGGTCTTGATTTAGCACCGTTTACCCGAACACAGCTGCTACAGTTTGTCTACATCAATCCCATACTCCTGCAAAACCATCCAGAGTTTGCCTCTAGGAACTCGGTCGTATGCCTTTTCCAAATCTACAAAAGGGCTGTAAATCGGTTTGGCATACTCCCAATCCTTCTCGAATACCAATCTTAAAGTGAAAAGCTGGTCGGTTGTACTTCTGCCGGGACGAAAGCCTGGTCAACTTGGACTCGACCATAGCTCTAGAACGTGCCTCCAACACCTGAGCGTAGACTTCCCAGGGGAAACTTAAAAGAGATATGCCTCTGTAGCCGAAGCAATCCTTTTTGTCCCCCTTTTTGAAAAGGGGCACAATCACCCCAGTTTGCCAAATGCCAGGTGTCTCACCGCGTTCCCAGGTCACCTTAATGACGCGAGAGAGCCATAAAACTCCCTCTTTACCCATGGCAGTAAGCATTTCTGGCCGGATTTCATCCACACCGGCGGACTTGCAAACTTTTATCGATTCAATCGCCCAAATGAGTTCTTCTCCCGTTTGACTCAGTGCCCTGCTAAGAATCTGGCGAATGGTTTGCCAGAACAACTTTTTCGCAGATCTGTGGTCCAACTTCTCGCCGAACTCCTTCCACGACTGCTCTTTAGTTGCTCGCACAGTCAATTTGCAGGTTCTTCGCGCCTCAGTGTACCGGTCACGAGAAATAGAGTCCCCCAAGAGAATCCAGTCTCCGTACGTCCTCTTCTTCTCTCTGATGGCTTCTTGAACTGCGGGTGTTTTGAACCACGCAGTTATTTTCGCATCACCAGCCGCCACTGCGAGCCACTTCATGTTAGGGAGCAAAGAAATAAAACACGTCTTTTCATATATGAGCCAAGATCCAAACTAAAGCTTGACTGTACTTTTATTTATAAATCGAATGATGTTCCATGTCTTCCATGTCCATGTGTGTACATACAATGTATTTATACATAGTAGGTACGTCACTTGTCATCTAACATGTATTGTGACGTCACTAGCGCTGAGGTAATGACAGCTCTTGAAAAAAGTCACCATTCTTCCTTTACATGCGATGGAAAAGTTCGAATTCGTTCAAACCTTTCAGATTATGTCAGGTTAGGTAGGTGGGTAGGGGTGGTTTAGCCACGCCTCATTTAGGTCCGATTGGACCCATTGTGATGCCCAGGATGGGGGGGAATGAAAGCCTCCTCTTTCCTCCTCCTTTTTCCTACTCCTTTTCGTGTCCGGGTGTTTGTATTAGACGATTTGACCTCAGGTGTTGATGTTGGCGTTTTTTATCTTAACATCCAGAAATCTGAATTGCAAAGAGATGTTAGTGGGACTTCCGTAAGTGCTTGAATATCTTGGAAGAAAAATTCTTCCAGTGTTCTGCGTCTCAATAGCCAGAGGCTGGGGCATTGGCAAAGAAAGTGAGTTATGTCCTCTAGTTCTTCTTCGTCCCCGCAGCTCAAATGATTATGACCGGTTAGAGCGCCGACTACCATGTGCAGAGTTTCTCTGCTGCTTAAGAGAAGTTTGTCCATTCTTGCGCTGCTGAACCTTGGCTATAGCACTCGGGTGGTCTCACAAGTGGATAACGAGTTCCACCTTTCATTTGCTATCTCCACATCAACCTTTCAGATTACTCCTAAATATTTAACTTGATTTACTGCAGCTGTTTCTAGTGGACGGTACTATGGTGGTTTGCGCCGTAGTTGGATCGAGTTAGTAGATACCTATTCAAAAATACAAGACGAATAAATATTTTCGACTTACTCATAAACATTCGGATTGGAAATCGCAAAAGAAAATGTCCTCCCTACTTGAGAAGAACATCGAAAAAAGACAAAGCGATGTTCGTTTCGGTTCCTCGAATCTTCCAGATCCGTCAGTATGGACAATAATTCAAAATCTGTAGCATATTTTTCAAAATAATCCTTTTTTTTATTTAGTAACGACTAAAAAATAATGATCTTATACAAGGGGTTTATATTTTGTTATTTTGCTTGTTAAATAAAATATTATTTGATGACTATATTACATTTTTTTTTTTTTATTTCATATATGTATATTTTTATACTCTTAGCTATGCTATAAAGTAGCTAGTAGGTTGTGTTTCTTTTTTTTTTTCTTCTTCTTTTAATTTATTTATAAAGTATGTACGTATAGATTATCAAAAAAGAAAAACAAAAATATTCATTTAACAAATGTTTTGATTTTAGGTTTTTATTACTTATATTGCAACAGAAAGGCACTTAATTTGTATGCTTCATATAGTTGTAGCTTTAGTATTTCGTTTCGTTTTGATTTTTGTTTGTTATAAATAAAAGCGAGAAAAGCGCGTACTTTGAGGCAAGAAATGAAACAGAAATGTTACAACTCAATATTGTGATGCGTATTTTGTGAGAATGTAGTAACTTTGTGAGTTAGGATTAGATTGTAATCAGATGATAACATTGGTTACCTTGTAAATTGTGTGCATATGCATATATCGCTGGTTAAACTAATTGGGAGACGCCAACAAACGTTTTGAAATAGTGTATGGATAGCTCTTGTTCAAGGGTGCTTGTGATTTGTAAATGAGTTGATGTGTTTCTTCGTCGTTCAAAGAGGACGATTATGCGAAAACCCGGAAGAAGTCAGAGTCTTTACTTAGAACACATGAGTGGCTTCGAAGCATCTTGTATTTGTTGAACAAAGAAGATGTATTCTTTACTGGCGTTCAGACAGACAAGGATTGGAATTAGAATATGAGGAGGGCTACAGATCGTAGTGGTCTTCTACATTCTATTCACCTATCAGGACATAAGTGAGACGTGACTTACGCGTCTCTCTCGCGACTTTGAAGGGTTTGGTTAGCCTTCTATTCACATTCGAAGTGGCAGACAAACTTGCCGTGGATTGCGCGTCTCTATCGCTACTTCGAAGGGCTAGGTTAGTCTTCTATTCACATTCGAAGTGGCAGACAAACTTGCCGTGTATTGCGCGTCTCTATCGCTACTTCGAAGGGCTAGGTTAGTCTTCTATTCACATTCGAAGTGGCAGACAAACTTGCCGTCTTTAACGTTACTCCGTGATATTGAAAGTGGCCAAAGATGTGTACATACAATTCCAAAATGCTGCTCAGTTGAAGTCAGCAAAAATTAGGACTATTCCAGATGCATCAATCCAGAAGCTATGCGTGATTTCTTCACGAATTGTTTGAGTATAGACGAGCAGACATTTTTGGCGACTGACAATCACCCATGATTAAAGGGACAGTACGGTTTTATGACGTTTCTGGACTGTCTAGATCAACGCGGCCACAAATGTGAACATATTTTCAGCAGATCATAGGTCATTCGGAATTTGGATGTGCTGCATTAGAAACTTGGACCGCTTTTACACACGTTAAATTCGTCTGTAACTTTCCTATCTTGTAGGCAAAGGGTAGCCCGAGTTGCGTGTGCTCGAGAATTGCGATTGATCCTTCGTATTCCCTTTTATCTCCTTTCGTTTTTTCGAATTGCTTTATTCTTGCCTTCTCTGTGTTGGGTATTTGTAGCATGCTATGCATATGTAAGAAAGAGATGACACATGTATGAAAGGGTGGGAAGCCGAAAAATTGAGCAGGAGTTGCGATCACAAAAGGGAATTGCAGAAAATCGTCAGTAAAAAGTTGCGTGTGTAAAAGCAGCCTTGCATGCAAAAACGTCAGCTACGAACTGTAGGAATGGTGGGCGTTTTCCAAGACGTCAAATAATTGCGCATCACACTGCAAACGGAGCGATGCAAAGTAAGGCCGTGCTTTTTTTTCTTTTTTTTCAGTTATTTCCTTTGAGTAATTCCTTCTGTCTCACCTCCCTTGACCACTTTATACAAAAATCGACGATGAATTTAGCGTGTATAAGCTTTTGTCAAATGACTTGCATCATGACATTTGCCGTTTGCTTTTATTTGCGCAGTAGATCTGCTCCACAATGCATTTTGAAATAGAATGCATTGACATTAGGTTTTTTTGGGTTTGCGTTTTGCAATGGTTGCCATTGCAGTATTAGAGCAATGATCAGTTTTGGAAAACGCCCGGTGCTCTCAAGAATTCAGCCACCTGAGGTGACGTGGCTGTCTGTCTAAGAGCAGACTTTGCAATCAATAGGAATTTAGCATCCACCTGAATGTCTGAACAATATGCTCCTCTAATGGTGTATTCCGACTGACGATTTTGACGAATTGTGTCAGCCAGAGAAGAACAAATAAAAAAAAAAATGAGCGACGCAGCGACATCTCAGCGGAACATTATAAACAGAAATCAGGTATATATGGAGATAGCCAACTTCGCATTTGATTTTACCCTCGTCCACCGACGAATGTGAGCCGAGTTTTTGAAAGTTTTTCACGAAACCTTGCCCTTTGATCCGAGAAAACTATATAAAGAAAAATGGCGTCACAACATTTCAAGGGGAACGGAGGCCGGCTATCTTTCCAGTCGGCAAGGAGGTCGGCTATCGCTCCAGTAATTGATTTCTGATTGTAACCTAGTCTAAGTCGAACGAACAGTCAACTGCGCAAAAATATCAGGGTCTCTGCACAGCGGGCTGAATTATTGGAATATCTTAGGAAATCTAGATTTGTTCGCAAATTGAGAGACAAAACTGCATCAAAGAATGAAGGGGGAGTCGAGACCATTTCACTGAAGGACCACAATAGCAGCGTAAGTGTGCTATGCACGATCCCTCATCATCCACTACACTATTCCTAAGGAGATAATACACGTATTTCAATATGCAAATAAAATAAGTATACTCTCTCAAATTCAAGAGAAAGAAAGTAGAAAAAATAGCAATCACATCTTAGGAGTTAAATACAAATTAAATAATGATGAATAAATATCAATCAAATTTGGGAAATATTAAAGTAGCTCGCTTTCGCATTCCAGCAATGTTCATCATTTTTGATTGCTTGCTCAGTGACATGCACTTTTGTGATATGTGTGGATTGAGTGAAATGTTGTTTGTAACTCTCTTCGTTTTTATTCGTTTATAGATTGTGTTTTGCAAAACTTCAAAAGGTCTACATTTGAAAGAAAGAAAGAAATAATTCATTATCCTATCCATAGTTTCACAATCGGTATCCTCTTTTACATAATTGGCTATGTTTACAATTGATTTTTGCTTCTTTACTTCATTGATTAAATGCAATTTCCTCTGTGTTTGAATCCATCGATGGACATATTGTGTTTTCTCCATCGTTATGTATTGCTTTTGTGTGTTTATAAATTAATTTGTGAAACTTTTGCTTTTATTTTGTTTTTTTTTTTTTTTTCTTTTATAAATATGTAAATTAAATAACTGCTTGCTCTACGTAGTTAGCTGGAAGCATTCCTGTTTTGCCAGTTCGTTCCACTTTGCCTGTCATCCAGCCAGAGTCAATGGAATCGACTTCGAAAATCACATCACCCTCACGGAAGCTCACCTCGTCGGTATCTTGTGCCTCGTAATCGTAGAGAGCTCGATACACTCGCTGCAAAATAAGATCATGCGAATGAATGCTAACCGTTGTTAATGGGAAACAAAAAGCAGGTTCTTGTCCAACTTACCATGTTCTGCTTGTTTTGAGCTTGTTGTTGTGTTTGATGATGATGCTGATGTTGATGTAGCTGCTGCTGCTGCTGTTGTTGTTGCTGCTGTTGTTGTTGATGCTGCTGCTGTTGTTGCTGCTGCTGCTGTTGTTGTTGTTGCACTTGCCTAACTTGATTCTGATGATGCTGCTGCTGCTGCTGAAGCAACTGCATTTGCTGTTGGTAGTACTGCTGCTGAAGCTGGGCCGCCTGTGCATCTGTTGATGAACCATATACCCCATTAGCTGGATCAATATCAGCTATTGAGCCAACACGTTTCGGATATGCGTTATTCACTAGACAAAACGAAAAGAAACCAATTGAAATGAACTCTTAATAGGCAGTCATCCCTCGCACAAACAAAACCCATGCACACTCTATCAAACTCTCGTCGGTGATGAGGACATGTTTTCAACAAATGGAAGGCATTTAACAAGGGACTACAATTAGATAAAGCAAAAGTCTCTAGCATGCACACCACGTATGGATGTATGCCATGAACTTACCTGATCCACGATCAGAACTATATATAAGTGTTGTGCTGGGTCGTGTAGTGTTTGGTATATTTCGTGGACCATCGGTAAGTGGATCGTAATCGGCTATCTTACCAATACCTCCGCCACCACCTTGTGCTGGTGCTGTTCCTGCCCCTGGTGTGTTGTTCATAACCCCCAAACCACCACCACCACCAACACCTGTATTATTACTACCCATCATACGGTTATTTGTGCCGCCGCCGCCGCCGCCGCCACCGTTAATGTTTAAGCCACCATTAGTAGTGCCCGCCGAATGGTTCGCTGTTGAACTATTGTAATTGTTGTAGGCTGCTGTCTGATTATTGGTGTATTGCTGTCCTGTCGCCTGTTGATAACCATAGTTGTGCGGATGCTTCTGGGGCGGTGCCAAATTCGAGTTGGTACCATAAGCCGGCGTATTGTTATTTGCGTACGACAGCTGTTGCTGTTGAGTTGGTGCAGGTCGGGCATAGTTGTCGTACTGATCATAGTATACCGACGGAGGGTCTACCTGATATGCACCGGTCGGGTTGTGTGAGCTCTGCAGAATCGATGAACGCAATTGGTTATTGGTGTTTTGCATACGCTGACTATGCTGTTGATAGTTATCATAGTTGTTTCCACTGTTGCTATTGTTGCCCATTGTTTGTGATGGTTGCTGTGCGTGATGTGGATACAAGTGTGATGTTTGCTTGGTTAGAAGCTGCTGCTGCTGTTGTTGCTGCTGTTGCTGCTGCTGCTGCTGTTGCTGTTGCTGTTGTGGCTGTTTTGTTGGGGATTGTGGATACTGTTGCTGTTGTTGGTGAATATAACTTTGCTGTTGTGTGTTATTTTGTGCGTTTGCTTTAACCGTTTGTGCTGATATTGGCTGTTGATAGTGTTGCTGTTGTTGCTGCTGTTGTCTATGACTTGCAGTCGACGGCGGTGATGAGGACATTGGTGGATTATATGATTGTGGGGATATTTGGGCCGCCTGACTGCTTGGGATTATGGATGCAATATTTTGCTGTTGGTGTTGTATTGGTGGTGGTGGCAATGTTTGAGGCGGTTGTGGGGCATATTGTGAAAACTGTTCGGCCGCAAGGGTCTCAGAGAAATATTCAGACTCTTGATCTGTGGGATATTGGAGGATTGATGGATGGTATGATTACATAGCTTAAATAAATGAGGCATGTGTAATTAATATAAATTCCAACTAAGCACATATATAGCAAAAAAAAGAACGTATTTGACACAGTTACACAATTGTTCTAGTTCTTGAACTGCGGGTGTTTTGAACCACGCAGTTATTTTCGCATCACCAGCCGCCACTGCGAGCCACTTCATGTTAGGGAGCAAAGAAATAAAACACGTCTTTTCATATATGAGCCAAGATCCAAACTAAAGCTTGACTGTACTTTTATTTATAAATCGAATGATGTTCCATGTCTTCCATGTCCATGTGTGTACATACAATGTATTTATACATAGTAGGTACGTCACTTGTCATCTAACATGTATTGTGACGTCACTAGCGCTGAGGTAATGACAGCTCTTGAAAAAAGTCACCATTCTTCCTTTACATGCGATGGAAAAGTTCGAATTCGTTCAAACCTTTCAGATTATGTCAGGTTAGGTAGGTGGGTAGGGGTGGTTTAGCCACGCCTCATTTAGGTCCGATTGGACCCATTGTGATGCCCAGGATGGGGGGGAATGAAAGCCTCCTCTTTCCTCCTCCTTTTTCCTACTCCTTTTCGTGTCCGGGTGTTTGTATTAGACGATTTGACCTCAGGTGTTGATGTTGGCGTTTTTTATCTTAACATCCAGAAATCTGAATTGCAAAGAGATGTTAGTGGGACTTCCGTAAGTGCTTGAATATCTTGGAAGAAAAATTCTTCCAGTGTTCTGCGTCTCAATAGCCAGAGGCTGGGGCATTGGCAAAGAAAGTGAGTTATGTCCTCTAGTTCTTCTTCGTCCCCGCAGCTCAAATGATTATGACCGGTTAGAGCGCCGACTACCATGTGCAGAGTTTCTCTGCTGCTTAAGAGAAGTTTGTCCATTCTTGCGCTGCTGAACCTTGGCTATAGCACTCGGGTGGTCTCACAAGTGGATAACGAGTTCCACCTTTCATTTGCTATCTCCACATCAACCTTTCAGATTACTCCTAAATATTTAACTTGATTTACTGCAGCTGTTTCTAGTGGACGGTACTATGGTGGTTTGCGCCGTAGTTGGATCGAGTTAGTAGATACCTATTCAAAAATACAAGACGAATAAATATTTTCGACTTACTCATAAACATTCGGATTGGAAATCGCAAAAGAAAATGTCCTCCCTACTTGAGAAGAACATCGAAAAAAGACAAAGCGATGTTCGTTTCGGTTCCTCGAATCTTCCAGATCCGTCAGTATGGACAATAATTCAAAATCTGTAGCATATTTTTCAAAATAATCCTTTTTTTTATTTAGTAACGACTAAAAAATAATGATCTTATACAAGGGGTTTATATTTTGTTATTTTGCTTGTTAAATAAAATATTATTTGATGACTATATTACATTTTTTTTTTTTTATTTCATATATGTATATTTTTATACTCTTAGCTATGCTATAAAGTAGCTAGTAGGTTGTGTTTCTTTTTTTTTTTCTTCTTCTTTTAATTTATTTATAAAGTATGTACGTATAGATTATCAAAAAAGAAAAACAAAAATATTCATTTAACAAATGTTTTGATTTTAGGTTTTTATTACTTATATTGCAACAGAAAGGCACTTAATTTGTATGCTTCATATAGTTGTAGCTTTAGTATTTCGTTTCGTTTTGATTTTTGTTTGTTATAAATAAAAGCGAGAAAAGCGCGTACTTTGAGGCAAGAAATGAAACAGAAATGTTACAACTCAATATTGTGATGCGTATTTTGTGAGAATGTAGTAACTTTGTGAGTTAGGATTAGATTGTAATCAGATGATAACATTGGTTACCTTGTAAATTGTGTGCATATGCATATATCGCTGGTTAAACTAATTGGGAGACGCCAACAAACGTTTTGAAATAGTGTATGGATAGCTCTTGTTCAAGGGTGCTTGTGATTTGTAAATGAGTTGATGTGTTTCTTCGTCGTTCAAAGAGGACGATTATGCGAAAACCCGGAAGAAGTCAGAGTCTTTACTTAGAACACATGAGTGGCTTCGAAGCATCTTGTATTTGTTGAACAAAGAAGATGTATTCTTTACTGGCGTTCAGACAGACAAGGATTGGAATTAGAATATGAGGAGGGCTACAGATCGTAGTGGTCTTCTACATTCTATTCACCTATCAGGACATAAGTGAGACGTGACTTACGCGTCTCTCTCGCGACTTTGAAGGGTTTGGTTAGCCTTCTATTCACATTCGAAGTGGCAGACAAACTTGCCGTGGATTGCGCGTCTCTATCGCTACTTCGAAGGGCTAGGTTAGTCTTCTATTCACATTCGAAGTGGCAGACAAACTTGCCGTGTATTGCGCGTCTCTATCGCTACTTCGAAGGGCTAGGTTAGTCTTCTATTCACATTCGAAGTGGCAGACAAACTTGCCGTCTTTAACGTTACTCCGTGATATTGAAAGTGGCCAAAGATGTGTACATACAATTCCAAAATGCTGCTCAGTTGAAGTCAGCAAAAATTAGGACTATTCCAGATGCATCAATCCAGAAGCTATGAGCAGACATTTTTGGCGACTGACAATCACCCATGATTAAAGGGACAGTACGGTTTTATGACGTTTCTGGACTGTCTAGATCAACGCGGCCACAAATGTGAACATATTTTCAGCAGATCATAGGTCATTCGGAATTTGGATGTGCTGCATTAGAAACTTGGACCGCTTTTACACACGTTAAATTCGTCTGTAACTTTCCTATCTTGTAGGCAAAGGGTAGCCCGAGTTGCGTGTGCTCGAGAATTGCGATTGATCCTTCGTATTCCCTTTTATCTCCTTTCGTTTTTTCGAATTGCTTTATTCTTGCCTTCTCTGTGTTGGGTATTTGTAGCATGCTATGCATATGTAAGAAAGAGATGACACATGTATGAAAGGGTGGGAAGCCGAAAAATTGAGCAGGAGTTGCGATCACAAAAGGGAATTGCAGAAAATCGTCAGTAAAAAGTTGCGTGTGTAAAAGCAGCCTTGCATGCAAAAACGTCAGCTACGAACTGTAGGAATGGTGGGCGTTTTCCAAGACGTCAAATAATTGCGCATCACACTGCAAACGGAGCGATGCAAAGTAAGGCCGTGCTTTTTTTTCTTTTTTTTCAGTTATTTCCTTTGAGTAATTCCTTCTGTCTCACCTCCCTTGACCACTTTATACAAAAATCGACGATGAATTTAGCGTGTATAAGCTTTTGTCAAATGACTTGCATCATGACATTTGCCGTTTGCTTTTATTTGCGCAGTAGATCTGCTCCACAATGCATTTTGAAATAGAATGCATTGACATTAGGTTTTTTTGGGTTTGCGTTTTGCAATGGTTGCCATTGCAGTATTAGAGCAATGATCAGTTTTGGAAAACGCCCGGTGCTCTCAAGAATTCAGCCACCTGAGGTGACGTGGCTGTCTGTCTAAGAGCAGACTTTGCAATCAATAGGAATTTAGCATCCACCTGAATGTCTGAACAATATGCTCCTCTAATGGTGTATTCCGACTGACGATTTTGACGAATTGTGTCAGCCAGAGAAGAACAAATAAAAAAAAAAATGAGCGACGCAGCGACATCTCAGCGGAACATTATAAACAGAAATCAGGTATATATGGAGATAGCCAACTTCGCATTTGATTTTACCCTCGTCCACCGACGAATGTGAGCCGAGTTTTTGAAAGTTTTTCACGAAACCTTGCCCTTTGATCCGAGAAAACTATATAAAGAAAAATGGCGTCACAACATTTCAAGGGGAACGGAGGCCGGCTATCTTTCCAGTCGGCAAGGAGGTCGGCTATCGCTCCAGTAATTGATTTCTGATTGTAACCTAGTCTAAGTCGAACGAACAGTCAACTGCGCAAAAATATCAGGGTCTCTGCACAGCGGGCTGAATTATTGGAATATCTTAGGAAATCTAGATTTGTTCGCAAATTGAGAGACAAAACTGCATCAAAGAATGAAGGGGGAGTCGAGACCATTTCACTGAAGGACCACAATAGCAGCGTAAGTGTGCTATGCACGATCCCTCATCATCCACTACACTATTCCTAAGGAGATAATACACGTATTTCAATATGCAAATAAAATAAGTATACTCTCTCAAATTCAAGAGAAAGAAAGTAGAAAAAATAGCAATCACATCTTAGGAGTTAAATACAAATTAAATAATGATGAATAAATATCAATCAAATTTGGGAAATATTAAAGTAGCTCGCTTTCGCATTCCAGCAATGTTCATCATTTTTGATTGCTTGCTCAGTGACATGCACTTTTGTGATATGTGTGGATTGAGTGAAATGTTGTTTGTAACTCTCTTCGTTTTTATTCGTTTATAGATTGTGTTTTGCAAAACTTCAAAAGGTCTACATTTGAAAGAAAGAAAGAAATAATTCATTATCCTATCCATAGTTTCACAATCGGTATCCTCTTTTACATAATTGGCTATGTTTACAATTGATTTTTGCTTCTTTACTTCATTGATTAAATGCAATTTCCTCTGTGTTTGAATCCATCGATGGACATATTGTGTTTTCTCCATCGTTATGTATTGCTTTTGTGTGTTTATAAATTAATTTGTGAAACTTTTGCTTTTATTTTGTTTTTTTTTTTTTTTTCTTTTATAAATATGTAAATTAAATAACTGCTTGCTCTACGTAGTTAGCTGGAAGCATTCCTGTTTTGCCAGTTCGTTCCACTTTGCCTGTCATCCAGCCAGAGTCAATGGAATCGACTTCGAAAATCACATCACCCTCACGGAAGCTCACCTCGTCGGTATCTTGTGCCTCGTAATCGTAGAGAGCTCGATACACTCGCTGCAAAATAAGATCATGCGAATGAATGCTAACCGTTGTTAATGGGAAACAAAAAGCAGGTTCTTGTCCAACTTACCATGTTCTGCTTGTTTTGAGCTTGTTGTTGTGTTTGATGATGATGCTGATGTTGATGTAGCTGCTGCTGCTGCTGTTGTTGTTGCTGCTGTTGTTGTTGATGCTGCTGCTGTTGTTGCTGCTGCTGCTGTTGTTGTTGTTGCACTTGCCTAACTTGATTCTGATGATGCTGCTGCTGCTGCTGAAGCAACTGCATTTGCTGTTGGTAGTACTGCTGCTGAAGCTGGGCCGCCTGTGCATCTGTTGATGAACCATATACCCCATTAGCTGGATCAATATCAGCTATTGAGCCAACACGTTTCGGATATGCGTTATTCACTAGACAAAACGAAAAGAAACCAATTGAAATGAACTCTTAATAGGCAGTCATCCCTCGCACAAACAAAACCCATGCACACTCTATCAAACTCTCGTCGGTGATGAGGACATGTTTTCAACAAATGGAAGGCATTTAACAAGGGACTACAATTAGATAAAGCAAAAGTCTCTAGCATGCACACCACGTATGGATGTATGCCATGAACTTACCTGATCCACGATCAGAACTATATATAAGTGTTGTGCTGGGTCGTGTAGTGTTTGGTATATTTCGTGGACCATCGGTAAGTGGATCGTAATCGGCTATCTTACCAATACCTCCGCCACCACCTTGTGCTGGTGCTGTTCCTGCCCCTGGTGTGTTGTTCATAACCCCCAAACCACCACCACCACCAACACCTGTATTATTACTACCCATCATACGGTTATTTGTGCCGCCGCCGCCGCCGCCGCCACCGTTAATGTTTAAGCCACCATTAGTAGTGCCCGCCGAATGGTTCGCTGTTGAACTATTGTAATTGTTGTAGGCTGCTGTCTGATTATTGGTGTATTGCTGTCCTGTCGCCTGTTGATAACCATAGTTGTGCGGATGCTTCTGGGGCGGTGCCAAATTCGAGTTGGTACCATAAGCCGGCGTATTGTTATTTGCGTACGACAGCTGTTGCTGTTGAGTTGGTGCAGGTCGGGCATAGTTGTCGTACTGATCATAGTATACCGACGGAGGGTCTACCTGATATGCACCGGTCGGGTTGTGTGAGCTCTGCAGAATCGATGAACGCAATTGGTTATTGGTGTTTTGCATACGCTGACTATGCTGTTGATAGTTATCATAGTTGTTTCCACTGTTGCTATTGTTGCCCATTGTTTGTGATGGTTGCTGTGCGTGATGTGGATACAAGTGTGATGTTTGCTTGGTTAGAAGCTGCTGCTGCTGTTGTTGCTGCTGTTGCTGCTGCTGCTGCTGTTGCTGTTGCTGTTGTGGCTGTTTTGTTGGGGATTGTGGATACTGTTGCTGTTGTTGGTGAATATAACTTTGCTGTTGTGTGTTATTTTGTGCGTTTGCTTTAACCGTTTGTGCTGATATTGGCTGTTGATAGTGTTGCTGTTGTTGCTGCTGTTGTCTATGACTTGCAGTCGACGGCGGTGATGAGGACATTGGTGGATTATATGATTGTGGGGATATTTGGGCCGCCTGACTGCTTGGGATTATGGATGCAATATTTTGCTGTTGGTGTTGTATTGGTGGTGGTGGCAATGTTTGAGGCGGTTGTGGGGCATATTGTGAAAACTGTTCGGCCGCAAGGGTCTCAGAGAAATATTCAGACTCTTGATCTGTGGGATATTGGAGGATTGATGGATGGTATGATTACATAGCTTAAATAAATGAGGCATGTGTAATTAATATAAATTCCAACTAAGCACATATATAGCAAAAAAAAGAACGTATTTGACACAGTTACACAATTGTTCTAGTTCGTGATGCTTTGTGATGGCCATCGATTAGTTCTCAACAATCTTACCTCTGGTGTCACCCACTTCCGCTGTCTCTCTCTGTTTCTCCATTGCCGCCTTCTTCTCTAGATCGCCGTGATAGGCTACATTCGATATGATCTTTGTATTCTGCTTAATTCGTAGAGTTTCGGGATCATCTGCAACCTAGATGGAAGAGAATTAATTCCTTTCATTCACAATGGCTTTTAATTAATATATGCAAACCTGTGTAAATTTTCCCTTTTGTTTCTCGAAATCAGCGTGGTACTTCACGTTCGACTGGATTTTTGTATTTTCTGCTATTCTCTTTAGTTCTGGCGTATCGGCGATAGCTGTAGCTTTCGCTTTTGGAATGTGACTGAAGTGGATGGAAAGAGGAGAACGTGAATCAATAAACGAGAACTTTGCATTTGCGTATTTAAGGTGAGCAAAATTGTACAAGTTTTTGTTGCTATTTATAGTTTTATTATAGGCCCACGTGCGATAGATTTGGCCTAAATTCATATTCGATCCATTGCTAAACTTTTAGGAGTAGGTTAGTAGCCTAAGTGGTTAGGCTTAATATGAATTTAACCAGCGGTAGATGTATAAATTGCCTACAACTTCGTTTCATATATCCGTTCCAATCTGGCATCATCTGAAACCAAATGTCTAAAACGTTTATGCTTGTCGATGGAGGGCCTGTCAAACATTAAAAAGAAGCCGGAGATGAGCTGTAAGATCTCTTTGCACTAACTCACGACCGGCGAATATAATAATGGCCGACTTTAAGGAAGAAGAGCCCCCTCTAAAATGTGCGTAGTAGGGCAGCACCAGTGCTCTCAACATCGCATTGCTCAAGCGGCTTTTCTAAAGCCTGGTGTTCCAATGTCGATCGGTGCGTGAAACATCCCTACCAACGAGGCTGAAGATTCGATCAAAGAGGACATACTCTCCGCTATTCTTACGTCGAACACAAATGCCAACCAACGCTCAGCCATCAGCGGTAGCAGATATAACTTTAAACTGCCTACCCACACCGTTGACAAGAAAGCATGGCGAGTAAGCAGAAGAAACATGCAAATGACGAGGTGTACTAAAAAGCGCTGCAACGCAAACCGGGAACACACACACTAGATTGGGCCAAAAGGCGAAAGAAGAAGATCTATTTTAAGATATGCATCTCAATTGGTGGATACGCAACCACAGTTCATATTTCTTTAAGAGAAACCTTATGAAACCCTTGAGCTCGGAACCGAACAGCGTAACGAGTGTCAATGCAGCGGCCTACTTCACAAGAAAACTTTCTTAGTTATCCTAACCCAGAAGGCAAGGGCTGCACTGGGGTCATGAAGAAAGACGAGAACCAGAAAAGCGAAGCAAAGAAAACACAATTGAGGTGAAAATGAAAGCCGGGCCAAGGAGGTCGTTGACTCACCGGTAGCAAATACCATCAAGACTTAGAGCAGGCTGCCATCCGGCTATCTTGAGATCATAAAAGCCAGCTCCAGACAAGAAGACTAGGAAAGCCAGCAACCTCCCTGCTCAAGAATATCGAAATTTCCAGAGCGAAAGAGAAAACACAAGTCTGGCCATGACAATCCACGTAAAATTCGAAAACGTCAGACTAATTTGCGCTCAAGTCAGTATGTGGACAAGGATTGTTTCTATGATCCTCTCGAAAGGAGAGACGGGTTCCGACACATCATCAATGGGTCCAGGGGGTTTCCTGATCAATCAACTGTCAAGATTGATCACATTGTCTCAGACACTCCTCCAGAATTCTTGGTGGACGAAGCTTTTTTTGTCCGCGGCACAACAAGCCTAAAAAAAACTGGTCCATTGTACTACCAGGCAATCAGGCAGAAAGTCAGAGTCGTGCCACCTCCGATTGTGCTCTCGAGAAACCCAGCAAGCGATGGAAGCCCTACCCAAGGACGCGGGTAGTCCCAACGCTGGGTCGGGTCCTAAGAATACATCCTCTGCTTCTTCTCAGCAAGTTCATCGGCGATCTCATTTCTCGTGATCCCGTGGTGGCCCGGGACCCAGACAAGTCTTAGTGAATTTAGACTGCCAATCAAATTCAGGGAAGACTTCCATTCCCGAACTATCCTGAAAGTGGTTAAAGTGTTGAACAAGATCTTAAGCACCGCTTGTCTGATACTACAGACACAACTGCTTCGCCCCCTTCATCTGGTCTTCGCAATCTGTAGTTTGCGAAGTTGTTTAAATTTACCTAACAAGGTGTACAGTCTAATGATGTCGCTGTCCACGAATGCTCCAGCACCAGACCATTCCAGATTCTGGTCAGAGCTGAGACCAGGGTAAGTCGCTTTGTATGTACGTCGCAACTGTATTACTGGTGTCGACAGCATAACCATGAGACTAGGCTCAAAGAAAATGCCGTGCGCAAGATCATCAAAGCTGCAGTATGAGGACCACAGATGGCGATAGAACAACTGAATTGATGAGGAACACCACGGATTGACGTGGAATGCATATGTATGGAAAAGCCCAAGGACTGGTAGGAACCAGACATTGTTTATAAGTTCGACGCCGACGGTGAAAATTGGACGCCTATCTAGCAGCCAACAAAGAACAATGTATTTCTAAAAGGGATTTATATTCGCAATTACAAAACAGTCCAGCATCCACCAGATATCTTCGATTCAGCAGAGCTTGGAAATGACCCATCCAGCATTGAAAGAAGAGACAAAATAAGCATCACTTTCTCCATTTAGAGCATCCCTGTTTAACTCTGACTGGGTTTAGCTGAGACATCATTTTATGTCAAAAAAGTTAAACAAAACGATAGTCGACAATAAGACTTTAAAACGAAACGTACAACTCCGGCGTCAACATTACAATTTTTCACGAATCTCTGCACTTGAGTCCGATGACATGTACTTCGTCGAATGCGTACAAAGCTCTGCCAGCTGGGGGTTTAAAGAGAAAGAATTTCAAACAGAAGCACTGAAAGTGGGTCTTGTGTGGGAGAACCAAAGCGAGCACAACACGAGGTGTTGCAGAAAGAAGGTAGCCCATAGTCCACACCGGTCAGTAGAGCCACTCGAAGAAGGAAGAAGACTAGCTAAGTCGGCGAGTTGTCTCACACAAGATCAGCGGCAACTCAACAAAGGACAGTGCCGCCATAAGATTATGTGCCGAAATTAGTGTATAAGCCAACAATCAACGAACTGCAGATAAGCCCCAGGCTTCGCAGCTAACACATTTCTGTTGGGAGCTACCGAAAAACCGGACTAACTCGACTGCAGAGATTATCTCGTAACTCTTCTAAAGCACACAAAACAACTTGAAGACTGGCACAAAATCAGACGTAATGAGATTAGTTGCATAAGCTTAAGCGATCTTTCGGATTTAGTTGCCGCACTAATCTCTTCGTCTGCAAAAAGAAAAAAAAACCGTATTCAAGGCAAGTTCTAGGCATTGACACGATCCTCGTTCAGTGCCCCTTTCATTCCCATTAAAAGCGAGTTACGAATTAAATTCAATTATGACTCGACGAACAATCGGACTATGTCTCGAATTTAATGGCACTGTCGTCTGAGGCAACACCTACGCTGTCTCCATATGAATTTTATTTTAAATCAAATTTACGCGAATGCGAATGACGTCTGCTCATGGTATGACCGTCCGGCCCCCTTTCCTAAGTGGATGACATCGAGTGTGACCGCAATTGTTCGAATGCCGAAGACTCTTAATTCAACTGACAGCACAAGGGACTGAAATAAAGAAACCAGCCACAACTCACGTGTGGACGAGGAGGAAACTGGGTCTTTGTCGTGCAACAAGCTCGGCACTGCCGCCATTGAACTACCTTCGGTCACACAGAGCAGAGACCGGCTACTAATTCGATGATTTATGTCATATTGCAACCTTAAATTGTCCATAAAATGAAAGAGACGATGCAGTGCAGTAGGCGCGCACCGAGGCCTAAGTGAAACTTGAAATTGTATCTGCGAGGTGTTTTTTTTTTTCCGCAGAATAACACAAAAGTTTCAGCTTACTACTTTCGAAGAAAGTGACACTCTTCCATTGCCATCCGTCTTCCGTCTCCTCTGCACACAAACAGTGTTTGGACATGTGTTCATGTGATTGTGAGAAAAATGAGAAAAAATTATTAATTACATTAAGAACGCTGGAATGCAGAGTGAAGGGGATGACTGACGAATGGAGGAATGGGACAGAGCGCAAGTAGCACAAGAATTGAGACTGGAAAGCATTTTTTTTTTCTTTCAAGTGGACTACGGCTTATGCTATTGTCATTTTCCGAATCAAAGAAAATCAAAGCTTCAGATCAATTACATGACAGAGAGGAGGAAACGGGGGATAGAGAGAGAGTGAGAAATTGATTGGCGAGTAAATGCCGATAAGAGTTGTGTTTACCCTGAGCGTACAATGCGAAGAGGTTAACACACTTGGCGGCCGAGACTTTCTACCAAACTGTGTTAGGTTGGAAGTGACTAACCGCTGCAGAGAGACAGAGGGGGAGACGGAGAGTGAGAGAAAGAGTTGAATGGCTTACTGCTGTGATTGAATTTACTTAGTCTCTAGTGTGAATAGACCGAGTGCATTGGCATGGGTAATTTAATTTTCACGGCTCACAGTTTGGCTCTTATTTGCACAGCAGGGGCCAACTATCGAATCTTACTTTGTGTGGCGCTACAGTTTAAGGTGGACATGCCTCAATCAATATGCTTTCCAGTCAGTGCGATTTATGCCTACCTCCCTCCAGTTGGACACATCAGTTGCAGTTAAGGCGCTTCCCCGATTGTTGGCATAATCTGCTGCATTGTTCAACAGGTTGTGCGCTCTACTTGTGTCAGCCACTTTATCAATACTCATGTCGCCGTACAGTTCGAACAGATCGTGATTTCACTCTCTTCTCCAGCTGCGATCCACGCAAACAAGACAAAAGATCGCATTCAGAACATTTCTCTGACTTCTTCATCCGCTTTTGAAATTATCCATGCCTCTGTACCCTAGAGCTAGACTAGAGTGATCAAGGTCTTGTCAACTTTATCCCTCGAGAGAGCTTGCCCCGGCTTTGCCCAAAGAAACAAGGTTTGCTAAGAGTCATTCTGCGGTTGATCTCTGTACTGCCACTGTCTACCGTGTCCTTCTGGAGGACGTTTCAAAAGTGAAAAAGTCACTGACTTATCAAAGGACACTCATAAAGGACAGTTCATAAAGCGCTTCTTATCTTTCAATTAAAATAAAAAAGTGTGTGTGAGATATCATCGACATTTCTTTTTCGTTTGAAAGGCCTATCGATGCCATTATTTATGTCGCGGCTTCTCTGGGTGGCACGCATCCAAAATGTCCAGTTTCCCATGACTCTGACGCATAAATCAGCCTGAATCTAACCGATGGCATGGATTATGTTAGATTTTAGTGCCGCTGTAGTTTGTGACTTATTCACAAAGACCTGCGAAATTCAGAAAACCCCACAAGAAAAGGTCTTACGCAGTCAATTCGATCTCGGTGGTCAGTTGACATCAGCTCCATGCGAAATAACCATACCCTCGAATAGCTCCTACAGAATTTCCGATGTGGCGTGAGCTGGATGACACGTAGCGCCTTCCTGTTGAAATCACATGTCGTTGGTGTCCATATCATCCAATTCAGGCCAAAAGAAGTTTTTAATCATCGACCTATTGCGCTCGCCATTGACGGTGATGGCCTGGCCAACGTCGTTCTCAAAGAAATGTGGACCGATGACGCCACTCTCTGCACTCAAAACTGGTTCTGGCTAGACTCTGAGCCAGAAAAAGTAAGGATAGGTAGGTGCGCTGCCAGCGAAATCGCCACCACATTTAGACCATGTTGTTCCTTTGTGATACAGTCGAATCTTGACGGATGGTTCCACGACCAAGGTAGGGTCTGGCGCTGGCACCTTCATGGAGCGAGACAACATTAGACTGTACAAATCATTAGGAAAATTTGAGTCGGTTTTCCCAGCGGAAACCTATGCGATCCGAATGACCACGAACTATATTGTGAAGAACAGGTGGAATGGACGGAGTATTTGTGTCTGTAGTAACAGTCAAGATGTGCTTACGGCCTTGATCAAGCCTTTAGACACTTCCACCATAGTTCAGGAATGCAAGTCCTGCCTGAATTTGATCGGCAGTGTAAATTCGCAAAGACTTGTCTGGGTCCTGGGCCAGCACGGGATCACGGGAGATCGCCGATGAACTTGCTAGACAAGGATCAGAGGAGGTACTCTTACGACCCGAACCAGTTGGCACTACCTGCGTCCTTGTTTAAGGCTTCCATCGATGGTTGGGCCTCTCAAGAGCTCAACCGGAGGTGGCATGACTCTGAATCTCCAGGATTTAGGCAAACCAAGCGCATGCTCCCTAAAATACGCAGCATTCTTGTTATCTCTTGACAGAAAAGAGCGCAGACGACTTACCGGCGTAGTAACGGGGCACTACACCTTCGCCAAACACCTAAACGTGTTTGGCCTAAGCGTCGCCTATGAAGAAGACGACGACTCTGCAGAGCACCACCTCTGCCACTGTCCCGCCTTTGATCGGATCAGATAGCAGCTATTCGGTGTTGACGAGGTGAGAGCTTAATTCTTAGGATGCAGGCTCCTGCTCCTCATCACAGAAGCGCCTGCTCGTACTCCTCCGGTAGACCAAGAGTTCGTTCAGTAAACGTACGTTGCTGCCTGGTTGTATAATGGGACATTTTTTTTAGTCTGAGTGCTCCAATGTAGATGTAAAAACCACCGACAAAAATGTGGTGAATAAAATATCAGCATTAAGACATAAATCAAAACATAAATGTGTGTTAATTAAAACCATTCGCTGTATAAATTAATTTTACGCAATCTATCCAATTGTTTCTAACTTCACAATCTTATCGTTATATTGCACACAGATATGCTTTATTTGATAGTAAACAGAACACGGTTGCTTCATGGCAATGTGAAGTGCCTCATGTGCTTTTGAAAGCTACGAAAACAGAGATAAGTTCAGTAGGGCGATAAAATTAGAACAGAACAAGAAAAAAACGCAATGATTTCGACAAAACCAACAATAATCACGTGTTTTCTGCGGAAATCACTGCAAGGTTAGATTTAAGGTTGCTTAGGTGAAGTCGAGAGATTAGGCGAATTCAAGTGGAATTAAAACGTTGTGCTGCTTTCTACAGAATTCATGTCAGACGCCACTGGCTTTGATTTATATTTTTTCTTGGATCATTATGTGCAACTAAGCGTAGCTCTTTTAAGAATGTCTTACTCTTGGGATAAGAGAAAACCAATCTTCGGTTTGAACTGTTTCTGGGGCATAGGTAGAAATCTTGTACCAATTGTATTGGATCATTGCAAAATTTCGTGTCCAATAATGAAACACAAGTGGTTACACTTGAAAGTGTAAAGTATAGTCCCCGGTATTTTCTACAATTTTCTCCCAACGGTGTACAAGCTTGCGGATTCGAAAAAAAACTGTGTCGTAAGATAGTTTTAGACAGCTTCGTGGGAACCTCATTTATTTCCATTGAAGCCGTACAGAAGGGACCGAAACATGGGTTGGCGATAGTTGCTGAAATCTTTTCCATTTCAACCCTTTCATGCCCGAATTAATTGATTGAACCTTAAATATGAACTGATATCAAATTCAAAGTTATATGCTCGTTAGTTTGCTCGTTTTGGAATGTTCCCTCTAGTCCACATCTCGCACCATAGGGGTACAAATACTTTATTTTTTATTAATTTTTGTCACAAATTAAGTGTGATGTAATACGAAACAAATTTTGTTTGGATTAGAGCATAAATAGAGATTACACTGAGTGCACTTTGAGCGCGGCAAACCAGTGTGGCCTTTTCCTCTCATTCAACCGAGTGACTTATTTGATCAAGACGCTTTGGCTTTTTGGAGGTTCCGCAACGTAGGATCGTCTACTTGATATTGAGGAACAGGCCGATGATAGAGCTAATGAAACTTCTGGTGAGAATGGGTCCTGAGATGAAGTCGTTGTTGACGATCGCATGTTTGAAAAATAAGTGACGATGGACTACCTCTGTTGCGTAGATTTGTTAGTACACTTTTAGGTTAGTTTAGCTCGTTAGTAATTTCCAATTGAAACGACATATTCATTCGATTCGTCGCAGATCTTTTGTATTATTGCATCATCGATGATGTGGTAGAAATAGTTGATCGGATCTTTGAGTTCTCCGGAAACAACTTCATCCTTCCGAGTATAATCGAAATCGGCCTATACTCCACCTTAAACTGTTCAAATTGGAAGTTTTTAAACATCTACTGAACAGTTTCTTCAGCTACGGCGTCATCTTCAGCCTTTTCTTCTTTTACAACAATACCTTGGAGTAAATTTATATCAATTTAGTCACGGTTTCGATGAAATTTCGAACACCAAAAATTGTGGTGACACTATGCAACCTTGACGAACTCGACTTTGTACTTCAAACTCCTCTAACAACTTACCATTGTGTAACACATGACACTTAGTCAAGTAAGGCTCTAAAGGCGTGAGTTCCAATGGCCACTGTCCAGTGATGACGCTGATAAAAGTCCTGAGTCGCTCTGGTCAGTCTGATTAGGCTGTGGATTGATAGTAGCTTCTACAGCAGATCTCTCGTGTGAGCTTTACACCCGCGGACAATCAGGACAATGCCTGCTTTATCGCTATGGTCACTGTCTGAAAAGCTGTATAGATTCGGTAAACGTAATCTTGGTTGGATCCTTAGAGCAGAGTAGGTCTGATCTGAAGATTCGCAACGGACCATTTAGTGATTAGACAGATTCAGAAATATCTCTGGTTAAGAAGTTCTTCTCGATGTAGCATAAGTAAAAGATGATCGCCTTTAAACACAAAAGCCATCACAGAGGGAACTTGCAAATTAACGTAACAAGTTGAGCACCCACCCAAAAAGAAATTTTACGCTCAACTACACCTTTCTAAGCAGGATTTAATTTTGCTTTGCTCTCAAAGAAAAGTAATTTCGTCTCAACCCGAGGCTTATGACCGAATTTTAAGTCCATTAATAATTTCCCGAAGGCCATTAATAAGGTTTTTCTGCAATTTTTTTTGTATCAAAACCCCATTAGAAAGTCTGTGTACACTGCCTTCAATGACACATCTGTGTAATCGTTTGCGGTCAGCACAGAAACGTTAATGCTGGTATCATTAACAAAATCCCCCTGAATACAATTCAATGAATATGAGAGTCACTTGAGAGACAAAAAAAACTAGGCTTCAATGCGACACCGTCGATTAATCGACTTTGAAATTAAATGAATTCATCAGCGATCAAAACACAATGACTCAAGTGCTGGCCAGGGTCCAAACTCGATTCGCAAACTCTAGCATTTCCCCGCACAGCTCGCACAACCGTCAAACGTTCAAAGGCCAACATCCTGCTAGCCATACTTTTTTATGACATCACCTTGCAATGACACATTTCTCTTGTTACATCAGCCGCGTAAGCATAATGAGCGCGAACAGGAAAACGACGCACGGCGGATGAAAAAAGAACAAAACAAGAAATAATCAAACGAAAACAAAATGATTTTCATTTGTGAATTTTCATTTCCTTTTAATTGGCCGTTCGGTTGTGCAGTCTCGCCTCTCCTCACGCCGCGCCGGTGGCCGCATTCATTGCCAATGAAATGAGCATAATATAAACATGATCGGCACGTCAAGCAGCCGTGAGTGCGGGGGGGTGTGAGCTGTGAATCCACCAAGCACGCTGCTGTTCACCTGGCGCACGAATGAAACCAATGAAACGAAAGGAAACTCACACATGTGCCGTAGCGAGAGAGATGTGAATCATTAATTGGTTTGTTGTTTTACTTGCGATTGCAGCTTTTCGCTGATGCACACATTAAAATAAATCCCCTCCTGCTCGTCAATTCGAGCCACATCACGTAATCGACATCTATCACTGAGTGAGCGGGCGGTAGCACTGTCCCCCAGCAGACCCGACAAACAAAATCGAAAGCAATCGATAACGATTCTTTTTATGAACAATCCAATCGATGTAACGAAATTTTTTAAGGCGCCTTCGAACGTGCTCCATGTCCAGACGTCCAAACAAGTGAAGTGTCAGCACATGAACACGAGTGAAGCGTTGTCCGTCCATATCGGCCGGCTGAGGCCGGTTAAGGTATGGCAATCGATAACCGACAAATTATTTATGAATCGAAAACGGACTTTGGTGGGATTACGTATAATGCCATATCATTAGGTCTTCTTCGTGAACCTCTGCGAGGCACAAGTTTGAGGGAGAGACTCATGCCGATCGTCACTTGTGCGTTTCTATTCACTGGGTGACTTTATGGGGGAAGGAGTAGAGGGGTTAATTGACAGAGTATTCGGCGGCGGGTTATCATCTATTTATGGGGTTTGATAAGAGGGCGCACGTCACGGAGAGGTAGTTTCTAGGAAATCAGTGAATCGAAGTAATTTTGCATTAAGGTACATTGAACCTGTTCATCTGTGTTGTCTAGATAGAGGTCCCTTCTGCGTTGAGACGGAAGAAGGAAGACGGAGAGCAATATACTTTCCATTCAGCTTCTATAGCGAAGTCAACTTCGAGAGGCATCTCTGGAATTAATGTCTGAAGTGGCTTAAACATGTACATCGAGTGGGTACATCAAACTTAGCCCAGAGAGTGTAACCCGAAAAGCAGAAGCAGCATGAGACGACCAACCAAAGAAAGTCAACCATATTTTAGTTGTCCTGTAGACTGGTTAAAAGGGGGTTCATACGCTTTTGTAGAGAAATTACAATTAGGCCCAAGTCCATCTTGGACTGCAGCATCAATCGGCAAATTATCATTCGATGCGATAACGGATTGCGTCATACCAAGGAAATAATAAACTGTAGGTAAATGACAGTTGTTGTTGGAACTTTGCATAAGTTCCCAAAATTAATAGGGCCACTCTGAAATTTGACGACGGTACTGGCTTCTTTTCGTTCGGCTCTGACATAAGTGCGATCAACTTTCCAAACACACAATAAGGCGTTGTTCCAGACAATCGATTGACTTCGGAATATAGATGTTTCAGAGGATTTCAAATTATCGCGTTTGAGTCGTAACTAGAAGGTATGGGGGGCTAGACTAGATACCGAGGCATAGCGCTGGTGAATGTGGCATACAAGAGATCCTATCCAACGTACTGTGTGAACGTCTGAAACCTTACTGCGACACACTATTCAGCACGTACCAGTGTGGCTTCAGATCAACAATCGACCAAATTTTCACTCTGAGACAAATCCTGGAAAATACTAACGAGTTCCAAGTCGAAACTGAGCATCTATTTACCGACTTCGAAGCCGCATACAACAGCATCCATCGTCTTGAGCTCTACAAGCCGATGGCCGAATTCCGGAGAAACTGCTCCAGCTGTGCCGTATCAGGCTGCAAAACACGCGGTGCAATGTGTAATTTGGTAACAGATTCCGAACATGCAACGGATTTCGGCAAGGACATGCGCTGTCATGTGATTTCATCAACCTTGTACTGGAACAGATGTCCGCAAAGCAGGCGTTAATACGGAAGGCACGGCCATCGAAGAAGAGGCGAGTTGGTCTTGAAGTAAATGAAGACAATTCTGTTGTCAACAACAAAGAATAATCGGTTCACCGCCTGGGACAGAACGTCACTGTTGGCAACAATAATTTCGAGGTGGTTAAGGAGTTCACATACCTCGGAGTAAATATCAACATCACGAATGACACCCTAGTGGAGATTCGACGAAGACTTACCCTAGGAAACCGCTGCTACTTCGGTTTGGCGAAACAAAGGGTTCAAAACTGCTAACTCGAAAGTCAAAATTCATGCTTAACAAAACACTAATTCTGCCAGTTCTACTATATGGAGCCGAGTGTTAAACGATAAGCAAGAAAGCAGACCACATTTTAGGTACCTTTGAGAGAACAATTCTCCGTCAAATTTTCGGTCCAGTATGCGAGGAAGGCGAATGGACAACAACTGACTCTTCAAGCTGTACCAAGATGTGAATGTAGTCCAAAAAGCCAAAAGAACGACGACTACACACTCGGTCACAGCGTGCAATGGACAATAACGCTTCAGCAAAGACGACCTTCAAATCACAGTCCACAGATTCGGGAAGAAAAGGAAGACCGAAGCACCGTTTCAAGGACCAAGCTATCGCGGATGCTAGAGCGCTTGGTGTGGATAACTGGAAGCACCGTGACCGCGGGGTAAGGAAGGCTGCCGTGTCTCAGACAAGAACCCTCCACGGGTCGGGATCCGGTTAAGTAAGTAAGTACAAAGGACAGTGGATTCTCACGGGATATCAAAATCAGTTCGAGTTAGAAGGAGTTCGACTTGTATGTGTATGTATGTCTCATAAATTTAAGCCAAATCGGATGGTGAATTGAGGAACAGAGATTTCGTTTGCGTTTTCGACGAAGTGGCGGCTGTGGTTCGGTTTATTCGGCGCTATTGACGGTGATTAGGTGGTTACTCGTATTAGTTTCATTCAGCGATATCAGACAGCACTGAGTTACAAGAGAATTTAATACAAATCTATAAAAATAAAAGCACTATAAATGAATACTCACGCTTCGCAGTATGGCAGTTTACTGTAGCCTTTGTATGTTTTCATATTTAAAGCCATGCTACATTCCGTGCATTTGAAGCAGGTTTTGTGCCATGTCTGGAAAACAAAATAGATGAATTTAGTTAATATTAAAATATATAAATGATCCATTTAATGAATAAATATAAAGCCAACCAATTTGGAAGCAGTAATAAATAAAGCCCTTAGCAAGTAAAGCCTAAAACAAATACCGTATGCGATCTTTAACAAACACCATTTTTCTTTTGTTTTCTTCTTGTGGAGTGACGGTTTAAGACGGACCGGGGCTTCAACGAACACAGACATGATCACGCACTGGTCTAGCAGCTGCTTGAGGTCCTCCTCTTTTGTGCGCCGCCATAAAAGCGAACATCCTTTGCTCGAATCTGCGTCGATGTCAAGTATTGTGCTGTGCTATGAAACTGGTTACATCAAGAGCAGGTTCATAGGACAACAACGCGTTCATGTTTTTGTTATGTAGCTAAATTCATCAGGAAAACAAACTGCCTATAACCCAGTAATGAATTGGACAATTTCTGGAGATACCACTTGGATGCCAGCAGGTACTTTTCTTAGATGTCAATTAGTGCCCCTGGCTAACAAGGAATCTGTATATCAGGATCTAAGTGGACCACAACTGTTTCAGCTGTGACAATCACTCTTATCTACACTAACTTAATGTTTTTTGTTTGACTTATGGTAAATAAAGCATCACAGGACAAGAGTGGATCTACTGCCAACCGATAGACAGCATTTTTGTAATATGATTGTGAAAGCTGTATTACTGTAGAGAAACGATCGCACTTATATTGGTCTGAAACACTGGTGCACGCTTGGATGAAGTCAATGGGACAGTCCGGGCATGAGATTGTGTACCTTTAAGCTTCCACCCAAGGTATCGACTGAAGTCCGTTTCCCAGATCATTGCAATTCGATTGCACTCTTCGCTAGATGGCGCCTCCATTGAATGTTTACATGTGTCCTCATATAGACAGCCAGGTGGACATCAAGGTTCCAGACACATCTTCTATCACTTCTGGAATACTGATTTGGAGGAAGTAGCGCTCAGCTACAACCGATGCATATATTGGGTTCTTGGGCAGCCCTGGACGAGTTAGCTAGATCAACTCGAAGAATTACTTGAATTGCCAAGCTGACAAACTCGCTAGAAAGAGTTCAACACTTCAAATGATTGATCATACCAATCGCTGATGGCCTGATGGAACAAGGGGCCTTCATTGTGCTCGATCTATGCACTTTTCAGTGTTTCTTCTCCCGAAGGAAAAGTCGGGGGTTTACTTCTGCAGGGTGGACCATCTAGTGGTTTTTTTTTAATCATATGATATTTGACGCTGACAGCTGTTTCCCTCTCGAAATCTTGACAGAAGGACAATATCATACCTCCGTGGAACGAAATGAGTCTCTTTACGCTTGAACAACGTTGGGAAGTATTGAAAATGTTTCAAAGTGAGCGCTGTGTATCCCAGTGCGTTTTTTTTTTTTTTTTGAAAAGAAGAAGTTTCGGTAGAAATGAAGCACCCACAGCGACTGCTGTACACAAGTCTGTGCAAGATGTTCGTGAGACTGGTATACTAGTGGACAACACTCATGGTCCCCGTCGTCGTACGGTGTGCACAGGTGAGAATGTGGCTGCTGTTTACGATGTTATGCGAACAATCCGGAAACGATTCAAGCACTTAAGGCCAATATCATCCAAGCAATCCATGAGCTACCGCTCGAAACCATCAACAAGGTCTTGGAAAATTGGGGTGACAGAATGCGCTACTGCGAAGCCAGCCACTTGAACGACGTTGATATTCATAATTATTGGGAATGTTTGTTCTTACTAATGAAGCCATAATACATGGAAAAAATCGAATTTTATTCATTTTATTGCATTTTTAAAAATAAACTTTCATTTGGCCCACCCTTCACACTGACTAGATCCCCTGCGAGTCAGTCACCTTAACCTAACTCAACTTAGTTGGGTCAGAGGCGGATCAGGTACTGAATCGTTGACCGACGAGCTTCTGAACCTTTGTAGCTTCCTTCGGTTTTGCACACCTAGCCCCCTTAGACTTATTTAATCTGTGTTACGTTGTGAAACTTTGCGATGGACAACACCACATCACATCCAACTGCCTTCAACGCAACGACTATTCGTCTATAGGTTGGAGGACGTCCTGAATAACTTTACGGGTGAAGTGACGCCATGTCGTGATTGTATCGGACGAAATTACTAGTGATTCATCGTACTCATCCCTTCCCGAGCTACTCCCACGGTCGAAATGAATCACCCACCGAAGCTTGAGACAGATTCAGGGATACTTTGTCACTTTAAGTAGTAATTGTTAAATTTAAAAGAAAAACATTAACACATCTTTTGTAAACAATGTGGTAGAAAACAAAACGTGATCCGTAATATTAATCGAGAAGCACGTTAACACGATTTGAAGCTGACTGCTAATTAAGGTGTGGTGCCCTGAAAGGCAACAGAGAATCTGTTCTTGTGTCAATTCGTAGACGGAGTATGACTTCTGCTGCTACGCTCCCTCAAAGGATTCGAGATTTGCTGATTATCCATTCGTTCCATGTGTCACAGCGCTGGGGACACCGCAGTCCAATTGGATATCGACGCCGATAAACAACCAGCCACCACGCCGCAAAATATTTCACCGAGATTCCGTCCTCTTTTCGAATAATTTATGGGAATAAAGTCACAGATAAAGTCATTCCGGGCAAAGTTGATCAAGTCATCTTTGCGCAGAGTCTTGCCTCGGGAATGTCTGCAGTGTCGTCTCGAAATGAGCAACGAGAACAAAATATCTCTCGCTTACATAATCCCTTAGTAATGAATGTCATTCGACTCCAAGATATCCTTATCACTGACACATTTTGTCGCCTGTCGTCTGCTGTGTGTGTTGCCTATTGCATGACGAACAAAACATTCCATTATTGGCCAAGCAACAGCACAAGCCCATAAAGTGTTGCGAATAAAATCTCCTACACTGCACCGTTGTTCCACCACAATTCATCATCACCTCATCGCGTACAGCGACAGACGAGCGAGGAAATGGGGTGGCAAACGGCGAAAACTCACACCCATGCGATATGTTACACCACCACCTCCACATTGCCACAACTCTTGTTGCAGGGCGGCATTTGTATTGCCAAAGAAGACGTCAAGTATTGTGCTATGCTATGAAACTGGTTACATCAAGAGCAGGCTCATGGGACAACGGGCGGCGCGACGGCTTTTACGACAGCGACCGACGTACCCAGTGCAATACACAACGGCAACGGCGGCGGCTCTGATTGCGGTCGTGCGCTTCGAGAACGTGTGAAAGTGAAAATCTCATGTGCGTGTGGCGGAAAAAAAGTGAGGCGTACTTTAGTTTTAAAAGAAAATGAAACCGCATCTGAGCCCAGGAAGGCATGTGATCTTCTTTGTAACGCACTTTAAGTGAGTTTATGGCCATGTGACCAGTGAGCTTACTGGCAACTGTGGTCTAGCCCCATTATGTTGTTCTTACTTTTACTTATGGCCTGCGATTTGTGATTTTCTGACCTCAGAGACTGAAGGAAATTGCACCGAGATTGCGCTTGTAAATTGCATTTGGTGACAGTTAATGAGGCGAGATGAGGCATATTTTCTGTTTTGCTTTACTTCCGCTCAAGTTGAAAATGCTGGGTACTTTCTACGATTATTTACTGGATTAGTATGCAAGTGGATGCAGGAAATTTCAAAGCGGCTTTCCATCAAGTTGAGCTGAGGTGGAGAAAGTTCAATGCGATGTCAAAAAGAAATTTGCAAGGCTAAACGGAACCGTTTAACACTTCCGGGCCTAGGGTGATGTCTTTCATTTGGTTACCAAAGGCCTTGTGGGCTCTTAGTTTTACGAACTTATAGACCGAATATTGGAAGAAATTGCAAAGGTTGCTGCTGCAATGCAAGTGAGAATGAAGTGCGAGCATGCGTTCGCAAAATGTTTTCAGACTTTGTTACCACGAGGATTTTGATGTCGAAGCCATTGTGCATGAAAACCATTGTGACCTAAACTCCATCTGAACAGGGTAAAAGAGGACCCACCTGCTTCAGATCAACAAGGTGGCAGAGGATATACTACACACGAGGTTCGGCAAGATGGCTCGGGGGATGGGTTGCATCTACTTATGTGGAGAAAGATCTGGGCATAATATCAACAACAAATAAATTATCACATTCATTGTCTGAGAGATGGGATGTCTCAGACAGCTCGGACTCGGAGAGAATGCGTGCAATTCCACAATCAAAACTATCGCACATGATATGTAGAGGGCGTAGAGGGCCTTCTCAGCGTGCTATTGTTCTCTCACAAGTGGAAGATACTACAAATAAATCTTCATCACGTGGTGCTAATACAAGATCTATGGATCGAAAGCAGAGGGAACATAAAGGTTTCAGCAACACGTCACTATAATTTATTCTTTTCACAAACCTAAGTTAAGAAACGCGCAGCTAAGTCAGCTCGTAAGCATGTTAACTTCTAGCTCGTTACAGCACTAATGACCTTACAGTCTTAGGCATGAACAACACAGGTAGCAAATACCTAAAAATATTAGCATATATGGCTCATGACAAGGATTCACCACCCATCGAAATCCAATACCTAGTGGAAGAGGCGGAGAGAAAGCAGGCTAACATAAATGTAGGATGCAAATGCACTTTTCTTCCAAAAACAGTACCAGGATTGGGGCTCTTACTAGGACTGAATTTTGTGGTAAATTAGAGAATACCTGAGACTTCACGTCTTAGGAAAATTGTAAAAGATGCAGAATCTGCTAAAAAAAATTGTATCCAACCTCAAATGGTGGTACGGTCAGGGGTCGTTTTTGGTACACCGATCCTTATCTTAGAGATTTGTCAAATTTAAATTCAAGAATGAGAAAACAGAACTCATTTAATGAAATTAAACTCAAATACAGCTGCATTAAACGTAAAAGAGAAACTCGGGTCAAAAATAGTGTGTTTTTTGCCATATACATATCTCGATGAGAGCACTGATGATCCGAAGTGAAATTTAGGATTGTTTATATTGTGAGGCGCTAACAACTCGAACTATCGCCAATGAAATACTAAAGAGTAAACAGGTAAATGGTAAATAACTTCTTTGCAGAAAATGGACTGAATTGGAAATAGTGCATTGGTCCAAACAGTTCGGAGGTACTCGAAACATGACAGGAAAATATAGAGGAGTTGCCACCAAAGTAAAATCGGTTGTAGCAGTAAAGCGTATGCCAGAGAAGTTCAAATATGTTCTTCAAGAGGCCGTAAAGGTGATAGATTTCATAAAATCTCCGGCATTTAACTCTCGACTACTTGCAAATCTTTGTACTGAAATGGGCACCACATTAATTTGCTTCTACATACTGAAGTGAGATGGCTTTCTCGAGGAAAAGGTTTTTCGACCTACATTCGGAACTAATTTCTAACAGATGTAATTCTGACAGATGAACGATGGATCAGAACGCTAGCCTACTTGTCAGACATTTTCAATCGCCTTAATGATTAGAATTAAAGTTTGCGAGTTAAGACAGTAAATCGATTTTCAGTGGACGACAAAATAAAGGCATTTATAAAGAACTGTCAAATGAATGTGAAAGGATGAAACCAGGGTTTCGACAGAAAATTTACAGTCTTTTCCCAATTTATTACTGCCAAATTCTCGCTGAAACATTTAAAGATTATTTCTCATTTCTTTGGATGAGAAACACTTTCATTCACATTGAGAGAGTTGTGTTGTAAGTCATCTTTTTTTGGAAGAAGACTTAGCTATCCTCACATCCTCCCAGACGGAACTCCAGTGCGCACTCGACGGTTGGGTCACGTGGCACGAATATCCTCATCATCACGACTTCCAAGGCATTCCTTGAATGCCATTCCATCAGGTAGGCGACCGCTTTGCAGGCTAGGGACGAGGTGGTTGGACCAAGCTCAAAAACTCGCCTGGTTGCTATTGGACTGATAAGTTTCTTCTGATAAGTTAGAGTCGATGGCAGAGGAGCCAGTGGCCTGGAGATCTTTCGTGCATGCATTACCCTGTAATCGCCCTGTAATGAAACATGCATTGTCAGATGACTCTTATTTTTTAATAAATGCCTTTTTTGCCTTTTATACAGGTGGTGCCTATGCTTACAATTCTTTGTAACCTTGTGCTGTACTTCGCAAGATTGTACTTTTTTCTTAAGGGTCAACCACAAACATTCCAGTTCTTAGCATATTAATGATCCATTGAATAAAATGGTTATCTATGATCACTTCTGTTAAGGACGCTTGACTTGATTTAGTAAATAGATTATTAAAAGCTTCTTGGTGGGAGCCGAATAGAGATGCTGTCTAGAGGAGAAGCTTGTTGGGTGAGGCCCATGTCCACCCCCAACTGTAGCATCAGCAGAAGTAGAAGAAGCCAATCCGGATACGTGGAGCTCGTGCTGCATTTCTTTCGGTTTCAGTCGATGCTCTTACGTTTTTCTTTATACCTTCTTTTTTTCATAATAAAATAAATAACAAAACATTCCCATTAATTTCGGATGATTTTTACGAAGGAATAAGCGCGTAATGCACATCAAGTCGTCGCTCTAAGTGCATATGCACATTCATCTCGAATTCCTCTGCCGTGCTAAATGTTGCCTCTAGTGTAGCGCAAAAGCAAAAAAAGACTCTAGCCAACTCAGGAAGCACTCGTGCATTTGTCTTCAGACACAGGAAGTAATTGGATGAAATCATTCACCATGATTCAATCTGCAGTGCATTTGCGAAAGAAACGTTCTCTTCTCGATGTAATGCAACACCATCACTCATTCCCGTGCAGACATCCCTCCGATCAAAAAGAGTGAAGGAAAATTTACTCCTCACGAGCACAAAGCTTTTTTCTTCAACTACCAAAGGCAGGCAACGAAAAGAAATTATTGGCAGGCTTCCTCATTCATTATCGGCTCTCAAATCAGGCATACATACGTACGTACTGCAGTGCACATCATGAAAGTAAAATGCAGTTCCATCCATCACCAGCCACTACCCTGGGGCCTCTTTAGCTCCATCAAAACCAATCCATTACGAGAGCATCATCTGCGAGACAAGGTGTGGGAATGCATTCCTTCCCGCTGCACCACTCTCATTGCAGTGCGCCCCGAAGTTTCTTGCGCTCCTAATTGAATATGGATGGAATTTAAAATCACTGAAGCCACACCAAACGACGACGGCGGCACTAATGATACTCCGTACACAATTCACGATTGATAGGACCGCAAAGATTATTCGCGATACAATGGAGCCGAACCAAAGCCGCGGTTCGGGCCATTGTTTGGACTGTCGCACTGGTACTGGCACCGGCTCCGGAACTGGGTTAAAATCTGCACAGGATATTTGAATTCGCCGAGAATATTGTTGGTTGATAAATATTAGGTAGGCGGCGCCGCACGGCTGGTTGATTTTATATGCCCAACGACGGCTGGCTGTGTACACAGGTAGAGGCAACCAGCGCAGGTTCATTCGCACTGAAGAAAAGTGAAATTATGAAATTAGCCAGTGGAAGCAGTGGCAGCAAATGAGGCCTTTGTTTAACGTTAGTAGGCCACAAGGACCGCATGAACATCGCCGCCGAAAATCCCCAGAGGGGATAGAAAATTTGCTCTTTGAATTGGGAAAGGAAAGCGGTGAGGTATGCCGGGTGCTGTGGTGGAATGTTTAGGCGCAGTTGTTGGTTGGATTTAAAAATAATGGTGCTGCACAAGTTCCTTCGGTTGAACTGAAGATATGCAAATACAGCTTAGTAGATAAATGGGTAAATTTGGGGAATTTGTTTGAGTTTATGGAGTTCTTTGAATTAGGACAGGTTCTGTTCAGTCAGAGTAGGAAGTTGTTGATTGTTCTCAACTTGGCAGGATGCCAGCAACGATCTGTGTTAGTGTGAAATGGTCAAGTTGACATACAGTCGGGGCCCTCTGAGCCCATTGTGAGGAGAACCAATGTATACCGCGTACGTCCAGGAGATAAGATGCCACCTCATCCTGTCTGGCAGCTGGTCGGAGGACAAACAGTGATTGAGTTAGAAATCTGTCACTCCATCAACAACATTAACTGAGCAAGATTCTGGTCAAAGGTCATTCCTGCCCTTTGTTCATTAAACGACAGGACGGAACTTGGACGGATTCAGCCAAAGAATCCTTAAAACTCTTGAGCCCACTCATTTCCCGGGATGCACAGATCCTTCCCCTGAAATCTCAGCACCGATTCGGGGCTCTCAGGAGGAAACATGTGAACAAATTTCAGACATATTTACCGAGAAAAAGGTTTCATGGGTCATCTGCAGCTTCTCATGCTTGATGGCATTATTCCCCCCCTTACAACTATTTATCATAGCGGTTTATCTTTAAATTATGGTCCCGAGTCGTGGAAAAAAGTCCGGCTTGTTTTGTGGCCTGAACGTGAAATCCTACGAAAACGGAACTGATGCTGTTTACCAACCTTTAGGTTTCCTCGGCTCAACAATACTACTCTCTCCCTTTCCTCCAGTGCTAAGTAACTAGGCGTCATCCTGGATCCCAAGCTCAACTGGAAGTCCAATAAAGAAAACCGGGCTAAGAAAGCAAGTGCAGATTTCTACGCCCCTAGCAATACTTTCGGCAGAAAGTTGGGTCTTAAACCCAAAATTACCCCTTGGATGTACAGAGCTGTTGTCCGTCCCATTCTCACCTACGGCTCAAAACATACAACTCCGAAGCACTGAACGTGCGCCTACACCTCCTTCCACTGGACCTTTAAATTAAGTATGTAGTCGCATGCAGCGCCATCAGTAGGGCGAATGGTTCAGTGAATCGTTTTGTGTTACGCTTAATGAAGACAATTGCTGAGTTTGCTTTTGCTAATGTATGGCCAATATGAGTATGAAATGTGAATGAGGAGTTCAACATAATACCTAAGACTTTGACACTATTAATATTTGAAAGATTTGAATTTCCAACTGAATAATTAAATTGGATTGGAGAAGCCAGTTTCGTAAAAGGAATTGAATGGCATTTATTTAAATAAAGCTTAAGTTTATTATTTTCACACCACTCCAGGATCTTGTTAATATCCGACTGTAACAGAAGATAATCATTAACACCCTGAATACTTTGGAATACTTCCATATCATCAGCATATAGCAAAGATTGAGTGTGTTTGATTGAAAAAGTAATATCATTGATGAATATAACAAATAATAGAGCACCTAGGTGACTGCCTTGCGGTACCCCCGAGCTACATGTGATTGGCTTTGATAAGGAGTTTCCAATTTCTTACTTAAGAGGAAAGAAGATATCCAACTTAGGAAATGGGAATGGCACCCAAATGCATTCATTTTGTTTATCAATAGTGAGTGGTTGTCCGAATCAAATGCCTAACTGAAATCTGTATAAATTGCATCAACCTGTTTTTTATTTTCTATTTCATTGATGACAATGCATTGGTGCAAAAATGCAAGGAAGAACTCAAACAGGTCAGTAGCAGGCGCAATATCAGTCTCATCTGGGTTCCAGGCGACAGCAACATAGAGGGAAATGAGATTGCCGACGAACTGGTCAAGCAAGGACTTTCCGGCAATGCCCCTTAACTGAGTTGGTGGGCTCCCCAAATACGCCATCTATCAAAACTTCCTGTCCTTAAATAGTAGAAGATGGACTAGGTAGGTCATCCAAGTACAAATTCTCTAGGAAAACGTCCTACACGAAAATATGACCTGCTCAATAGAAATCGCTCCGAAGAAGCTAGTGTCGTGGCTGTAAGTACGGAGCGCTGGCCCATAGGCATCCACGCTGCTAGACTCGGAATACCGTTCAATCCACACTGTCGCAGTTTCATCGATACCCACTCTTCTCTTTGGGCTTTGGTTTGAGGCCTGTGTCACTTTCTCTGTGACTATCTAACACTAGGCACGCAAAGGAGCCGAAGAAGATGATCTCCCTAGCACGGGCAATGGATGTCACAGCAAATAATGACCCAACCAGATCAAAAAATCTGAGTAAACCCAAAGCCCAAAGAGAAGAATGCCGTCACAAAGACGGCTGCATGTGGGACAGACAGACTAAACCACAAGGTAACCTCGAAAACAACCAATACCGACCGACCAAGAGGGTGAGGACGTCGTAGTGAAAAGGTCGATGTCTGCTGATGGCTGAGCGAATGTTCCCAAACTACCACAAATAGGAGGCGACTCGAATGCAGAGCTCCGACTTGCCAGAAATAAAGACAGCATGCCGGAGTCAAACATAAAACCGAGGATAGCCTACAGCGAGACATCCCGAAACACACTACAACTAGCTTTAGTGGATTTCGGGAAACGGACAACTTCCATGGAATGTGGTAAGATGGCGAGAAAACCCTGGCTAAAGCGACATTCGATCGCATTCACCTTGTACTTTCGTTCTGTGTTATGTAGCCTCAAAGGATCGGAGTCTGGAGGTTCTGGATGCTAGATTTGTGGTTTTGATTCACAGAAGTTCGGCAGTACCAATTTCGATGGTAGATCCGGTCTAACCATCTCGCTTAATATCCCCGAACCACCGCGATAATAAATCACACCTTTCTCTGAAATCGACACATCGAACTGAACCTAACGACATAAAGTTCTTCAAGCCATTAGAAGGAGTAATACTAAGTTTTATCCCAGCTGTAGGTTTGGGGTGGTTCATAGCAGTTATAGAGACAAGGCCGATTAAATCTACGAAGTCCTGGCTTGCACTGAGTACATTTTGGTGCTCTCATGCAACACACATGCGTTTCTTTCTGTAAATGTCATCCACGATAACTAGCCAGGGCGGCCTGGTTTACGACCAGTCACGGCTCAAAACCCCTTTCATCCCTCAACCGCGTTGAAAATAACAAAATGCATCACTCACACCCAATTTGAACACAAATTTTTAATCCAGCACATATGAGAAATTACAGAAAAATAAAGCGAACAACATTACATAACGAACACTGAATCATAAAAGGTCAACAATTGCCTCAAATTCGCCACAAAAGAGCTGCAAACAACACACACACAACAAAAGGGAACAAAAAACAAGCCACACGTTCCCACAAAGAAAGTCAAGGCACTCAAGTCGAGTCTACTTGCCGCTTGTGTGTGAGGTCCACAATTGTGACATCAGTTCGCAATGAATAAACTTATGAATTTCAGATCGCAGAACATAGAATGCCGCGCCGTGCAATGTACATAAGCAGCAATTTTACAGCCGATGACTAAGATGCTAGATCACCAAACAAGGCGTCATTCGCGAGCGGAGAATATGCTTCTCTTGCTGACTATTGAACTCCACATTCCCATAAGTGGATCTGTTCCAGCTGCCAGGCAGCCGTGGCACAAAAAATAAATCACATTGTGGCACACATTGCGACGGTGGCCGGCCGGCCAACCACAAAGCACTTTGAGGTTAGAGTTCTTAATTCTTTTTTTGTATCTTTTCTTTGCACGGAATTTGTCGCCGCTTCGAAGATGATGCTAGATGAAGTGATCTATGAGTTTCTAGGAATGCTTAAGCGAATGATGGGATGTAGGGAACTATTCGCAGATCACAGGAAATAGCAGCTGTTTGGGTTTAATTTCTTGCTGATGACGCGGATTCTGTGGCTCATGGAGCATTTGAACGAGAGTGACCGAAGCTGCCACGACTTGATGTCGTGATTCATCACGTGGCTAAACAAATTTTAATAAAATTCCGCGAAGGCTTGAGCAAGGGTTTGGTCTCAAATTAGAAAATAATCTTGAATTGTTGCGGTAAATGGTAATTTCCGGGATTTTTTTGAGCAAAAACTGCCAACCTACTGAGCCAGGGAGGAATTTGTGATAAAAATGTCGAAATTAGTCACTATTGCTAAAGCGATTCGTACTCATGTGGAAATACGTACGTCTGGTTTGACAATGAGTGCACTCAGGCAGCAGGCAACGAAGTTGGAAGGAAAAAAGGCAACGCTGCACTCAAGTACGAGAGCTAATCGTGAGCTCTAGGACCGACTGCGAGAGAGGATGAGAAAGCGAGAAAATGGATAGGTGTTATGGAAGGAATGATGTCAGCATTTCAGTATCAACAAGAAAGAAGACCCATTTAACCTCGTCAACTATCGAGGGATGAATATCAGCATTATGTGCAAGACCCTCTTAGCTGGAGCATTGGTGTCCATGCGCTCGATGTCGAGTCCATGCAGTCAACTTTTGCCTTTGTGGCCTCATACATCCACATCTTGGTACAGCTCGTAGAGTTCGCGGTTATGTCTTCTTCTTCATTCACATTCCTCGTTGCCAGGACCATATATTCGACGTAGAATTTTTCAGACTTCCCTGTAAAACCAGAATCCAGAGACTGAGCGTCACAGTAACAATTAACGGTCTTAGAGGTTTTACTAGACCTCTTTCCACATGACCTCTATATGAAGACGACTGCTGCAAACGGCGCCATTAGGATCAGCCAGTCCACACAATGAATGAACTACAAATGATCCCATCAACAATTCAACCAAGCATAGGCACATTTTCTTCGAATTATCACACGTGTACTGCTCCATCAGAATCCCTGATTACGCGAGTGTTTTCTAAGTGGTGGTCTTGGCTGTCAAAAAAGCGGCATATCACCATTCAAACGTCAACAACAGTCAAGCTGTCACCAAAACAATTCGGGGAACAGAAATCAAGTTCAAGCTGGTCGCATGCTGCCGCGAAGTGCTTAAGGCTCTCAGCACAAAGAGCCTTTGGATGCAAATGGGGACTGCAACAACGCATCGCTCACTGGATAAACAAAGCTATCAACTGCAAGGTACGGAATCGAGTGCAGTGACTTGCCAGCATTTGCATTAGCGGAGCATTAAATATTCTCCTCCACCTTCCACCAATATTCGGCAAACAAATAGCAACCAGCACAGCCTTGAGACTCAAATCGCTCCGACTGTGGCTCGAACTCAACATCGGCCACTCTACTATTCTTAACGAATTCAACTGCCTCCCCAACGATATCCAGCGCCTACAACCCCAGTCTCCACCAGCATTCCTACCAGAACGGATTGAGTGTCTGACAATCAGACGCAGACCACAAATCACAAATGCCTAGAAGGGAAAACCTGTCTTAAGGCAAAACCACTTAACCTAAATCTGAGGGCCCAGTCTGCTAAGACTCAGTAGACCCTCATTAAAGACTCTTATCGGAGACATAACCGGGCACTGGGAATTGGCACTCATGTTTGTAGGATTGGTGTCCCATATAATGATTGCTGCAGAAGCTTCGTGGATGATGGGTGGTAGAAACCACAGATCACCTCCTCTGCTCCTGCAGCACTCTGGCTAGTCGTAGGTTCCTACACTTAGGGGCCTACTATTTCAATAATCTCAAGGAGCTAAAGGGCGCCCACATTGGCCAGCTATATCGGTTCACTTCAAGCACCAACTGGTTGCGATGTTAATGCCCCTATTTTGGCCTAAGTGTGACTACCCTCTGCAGTCAGCCACTCCAACATAAACTAACCTATGCTGAACCCAGGTCAGATGGAACAATGCAGCAGCGGATGCACTTACCAGGAATGGGGCCTTTGCGGATGTCACGACCGAAGTGGATGCCACAATCTGCGAGACTAATCGGATGCTGTGGTCCAAGTTTAACAGTGGAAAAAACGATATACTCCTTCAGTGCGACAAAAAGTTGCTAACGGTGGTTGGAGCACTAACTGGCCATAATCATATGAAGTACCATGCGATGACGTCAATTAGAATGTTAATATCAGACGGTGGTCGCTTTTCAAGCCGAAGTGCCTTCAATACACGAGGCGCCAGTTGCGTTGAAAGATTAAAACGTAACCGCCGAATCGATCAACATCTTCTTTTGATAGGCAAGCGACAATAAAGGCCATTAGCAGTCAGAATGTCTGACATCGAAGCTGGTTAGGCTATGCAGACAGAGCAATAATGGGGTATCCTTGAATAATTCGGTGGCCCTCTGCTGCGTTCCGGGACATACTGCAATTCAGGGAAACGAAAAGGCACAGTTCGCGAAAAAAAGAAAAAAGATCTGGGAGAATCTCTAGCAATCCCGTATGCGCTCACACCGCTCAGCTTCATAAGGAGACAACTAGAAGACAAGGCCCTGGATAGAGCCAGAACTCGTTAGCTTGGTGTGAGTCTTGGAGCTACAACTATGGCCGACGCTGAGCAAGAAGAGATCATCACCATTGATCGGCTTTAGTCGCAAGGCTGTACGCATGCTAATATGAGTGCTTGCGGGGCAGTGTGCCATAGGCACGTATGCAATGCAGCTGAACATATAGCGCAACCACAAGCTGGAGAGATGAGGAAGTAACAGAATCTATCCAACATCTGCTCTGCAAGTTGCCAGCCCTAGCTAGGAAAAATAGGCAGTTTCTAGAAAAGCAATTCCTCATAGAGCTGGACGAATTGAGCGGTGTTCAACCCAACACGTTGGTCTAAGTGAGCCACGGCTAGAGGACCATCAGTGCACCCAATTACATACCTACCTACCTATCAGCCGACGGTGGTGCATATCCTGTAAGTTTCGTCATCTCCTCCAATCGTTACCAACGAAAGCACTTGCTGAATATCGGCTGCAGATTTTTTGCATTCTTCATTCATTTTTAATGTTCCCCATTGTTCTGTCCTTTGGGACAGGACTGGGATGATTTATAGTCTGGTACAAAGCCAAATTAGCCTCTCCAATTGTGCCCTATTATTCAATTGCAATTGTTATTCCGTTGCAGCGTTGCTTTGCAGGGTTACTGTCTACGGCCTGCCCCTGCCAGGGCGCGTTGTTGTACTCACAGCTCTTTAGGGTGGCCGTAGGTATTCCTAAAAATGCTAAATTACATCACTCGGGGCTGAGTAAAATCATTTATTTGCGACACATTGACCCAAACCAAACGACGAACAGAAACAAAAAACCTGTAATGTTATTTCATACCTCATTTACATACATTCCAAAGCACAAGCATCCCCCTACCGCGCGTGCACAAGTCACGCTACTAATTCAATTCATTCCCAATAGAACACAGTAACTGGTTCAACCAGTCTGTCTACATCACCGGCAGATCTTTGCACAGAGCAAGCCAATTAGCCAGTAGATTTATTACAGCGCTAACTATGCCAGCCTCCACTTACTACCAGACTCACTAATATTCTAATCAACGCTGGAGGACGGCGGATGAGTTCTGTTTTGCTTTTTTTTTCGTTTCCTGCTTCTGTTAATGCTGCTGCTGCCGACATTCTCCAAAAGGACTGATCGAACCACCATCAACTAACTTTGCGTCGAGTTGCATGCATGATGTGCGTTTCGGTGGCACAAATTATAGATAACCCTTAGTTAGTAGCTGCGCGACACATGAGAGCACGGTCAGCAGTCGCCAGCATGTGAGTGGCTGGTGTGCTGAGATGATTGACTGGCAAACCATCGGCTGATGGAGAACTGTGTGCGCGGACCTTAATTCGCTAATGATTTCTAATTGAAATGGATTGCTCTGGCAAATGAGCACATGATGTACGATCACACGGCCTGCGATGAACTTTGTGTGCATCGCGATACTGTACGTTGCTGGAGTGGATCTATGAAATCGGTAAGATAATTACACGAGCAACCCCTTTCTTTACGTAAACATTCAGACCACAATGAAGACCAGCCTCGATCGTGGTCCGGATTTGATATTCCTGCTTCAATCGCATGCGTCAAGGGGAACTGCCATCCAAGACTCTGATTGTTTAGTTTAAGGCATGCCACTTTACAATATGAAACATTTAACAGTCGCTAAACATGTTCAAAATGTGAAAACTACAAAAATAGTGAATACGAGTACACAGTACATAGGATTTATGGTCGGGTCTGCGAGGAAGGTGAATGGAGGAGAAGAGACAACCGCGAACTCTGCGGGCTGTACGAAGATGTGCATGTCGGCCGGAAGACGAAAATCTGTTTTGACCACAGCGAGTGCATGACCACCAATGCTCCAGCCAAGAGGATCTCCGAAACCTTCGAGTCTCCTGTTTCTAGAAGGAGAAGAATACCGTATAGTGGGTTCAAGACAGCTTGGTCTTGATGACTGGAAGCAGCGTGCCCATGACCATAATCGATGGAAGACAGCTACAACACAGACTCAGACCCTCCAGACCCAAAGTACGAACGTGCCGGGGGATGCGACGAGATTATGGTTTATCTCAACGTAGCCTGTACAAAATTCTAAGAAACTGGCTCTGTTACAGATGGGCGCCCTACAGCAGATATGCCTGCTGTTAGTGAAAGTGTTGGAGTGGATCCAAGTTCAGTGGACCGGTTTCAGGGCACATTATGGCAGAATCTTTTGGTAGATATCAGCCCTCGAGGTGGATTGTGCTGGCTCATCAAGCCTGGGCTACGGTCGTTTTCGATTAACATAACTGTGAACAACCCATTTTTCATCGCCAGTGATGATTCAATTCAATCATTGCGCCTAGGTTAGGTTAGGTTAGGTTAGGTAGTTGGGCAGCCAGCGAAATCGCCAGCTCACTTAGACATGTTGGTCCATTGTGATACCCATAGTCAGACTACTACCACTGATCGACAGTGCTAATGCCGTTATGGTGACTGGACTAGATTTGAAAACCGAATAAAGCGGATTTAATTTGCTTTCACTGGGATTCGAACCGGGGACCCCTCTAACCAGGGGCAGGCACTCAACGAAAGGCGCCATCCAGCTGTGCATCATTGCGTCTAAGAAGTAAATAACGAACGTTGATGGGCTTCATTAAATGAATTTCTTTTAAATCATGTGGAACTAAATTTCCAAGCTTTTTAACAAGTTTCACACGTTTTAAATGTTTTTCGCTGTCTAGGATACATTTAAAATATTGCCGATAATGGCTTCAATTTGTTCATCATTAGGCTCATCTGGTCCACCTGATCGTCTTTCTCACACAACACGACCATCGGTTCTATTGGCTTTATTGCAAGAAACATAGCATAGAGTTTTGGTGATGTGAACTGACCACCGATCACCACGATTGTGTAATTTGAAAGCACTGGATGTCATTTTGAGGTATTATGCCAAAGATCATTTTCATGTACACAATCTACAAGCTCATGAGGCTTTGAAAACGAATATTCAGCAGGTTATGGCTAAGTTATTGCCCGATGTGTGTCGAAAAGTCATCAAAACTTGCCTTGTCAGAATCGAGTCCCGCAAAAATTCCCGCGGAGGAGTTTTGAATGATTTCAAATTCTGTTCATGACAGCAAGACTTAAGGTAGGTAGGGTGACTGCATGGTCCGGTCCATTGTGCTGTCACGTTCCCAAAACCTATTTACCCTTTGACCTTGTATTTCTACCCTGTTGGGATTTTGATTTCCTCTTGGGATTTGTTGGCCATGTATGATTTCTTCTGACCTCTTTTATATCCATTTAAATGCGTTAAGAAACTGTAGTAAGTCCATTGGGTCAATGTTACTCAGATCCTCAAGGTTGTTGAAGTAGTCTTCTTCTTGTTTCCGCAAGTGCAGGACATGTTCCGAGGTAGTGTAAAATTGTTTCCTCTTCTTCTTCATCCATACAGCTTCTGCAGAAGTCGTTATAAGGTGCCCCAAGTCTACTGGTTCATGGCTGCCTATAAGACAGTGGCCAGTTAGCACCCCTATCACTCTACTAATAACCTTCCTGTCTAGCTTTAGGAGGTAATCAGCCCTTCCTTGATTAAGTATAGGCCAGATGGCTTTCGATATCTTGCAAGTGTCCAGTTCAGACCATTTGCGGTTTGTATCGTTTTTCGTAATCGTCATCAATCGCGATTTTATTGTTTTCAGTGGGGGATGGGGTGTCTCCTGATCTTAATTCAGTTCATCGGCTCTTTCATTACGGAATACCCAGCATAGGGTGAGATTGCATCTGGCCGCTATCTCCTTTTACCATCTTGGAGTATATTGATGGTGTGTCCAGAGCTTTTACGGCCGCCTGACAGTCTATGTATAAAACGATCTTCCGTCTATTGGGCTGCCTTTTGAACAGCTGCTACATCCGCTTGGAATACACTGCAGTGGTTCGGTAGTCGGATTGCATCCTAGATATCTGGTAAGCTGGCATATATGCCTGATCCCGTGCCGATTTTGACCCGACTGTGTAGATTTCCCATGCAGCTGGGTTACAGACTTTCTCTTCGTCCCATTCCTCTCTTGAGGGGATTAAAGTCTTGTGTTTCATTTCGAAGTCCATAAAGGGCGTCAGATCATCTGTATCTTTTGGAACATTTGTGTTTTGTAATATTACCTTGTGCCCTCTTCCGTCGGTTTTGTCCCATCTGTTGTCTTCTCTTAAGCAAGACTTAAACAATATATCGAAGTTATAAAAGTTATCGAAATCTAGATCATAAAAGTGTTTTATTTAAATTTCACTTCACAACCACTAAATGGATGACTTTGTACATTACACAAAACTTCAGCATCACCTGACTTTGTTCAAAACAACTTTCCTTCCTTGTCTTGTTGGACTAAAAATTCAATATTTTCGATTTTATTGAGAACGCAATGCCAGCAAACAAACGAAAAGCCAGACGTTCACTTTTAAACAATTTCAGCTGTCAAATCAAGCAACCATTACCACAACAAAAGCAAAAATCTGAAATATTTTGACTAGGATTTAGGTCATCACACTTTGATACGCACTTCAAAGCGCACACAACTGATCCAAGCTCGGAGTAGTAGTCCTAACCAGGTGCAAACTGAAGCACGGAAAGGGGGATCGTAACGGGTGTGAGGAGGCGGCTATCTGAAGAGGTTTAGATTTCATTGTTTTCATTCATTCCACAACCGTCACTGGTGTTGCGTAAGCACTGTATCATTCGTTCGAGTAAATTTGAACAAAACGCTGGGATTAGCTTACGCACTTATGAGCCGATGTGAAAGGCAAATATGTGTGTAATATACGATTGTGATCTTCGTGCAAAAAAAAATAAAGAAGTTGGGAAACGAATGTGGTTGAGATTGTGTCTCCTTTTACGAGCTCAGATATGGATTATGGATATGTATTTGCATAAAAGATAGTGAAAAGGTAACGCACGCACAACTCCAAACAAAACGAGAGCATGTATTTCACATCAAACTTGTGATGTTTATCTTGAAAGGGGTTTGCTGTCAAAAGCATATAATCTTTGAATTGAACAACTTTCCTTGGAAAATATGACATCGAAGGAAACTTGAATTTTGTTCTTTACCATGAAACAAATGATTCCCTCTTCGTTTCCAATGCCATTTAATCCCATTATCCATTAGCAGCACAGCCGAAAAGGCAGAGGAGTTACTTACCATAATTTTCTTTAAAAAACTTAAAATCCGTAAGAATCAACCAAAATGTAGATAGAAACATCCACAATGCGGAAGTACCCAAAATAGATTAGGCAAAATTCCAACACCAACTGACATCATTTACGTACGTAGAGATCGATTCATTTCGGTCCCACTTTAGAACCCAAAATTGAACGAAACTCAACGAAACTGAGGAAAGTGGTTATTGTGATCACAGAATTATTTCCGAGTTTTCGGTGGATTGATTATCTCAATGCTTTCGTCTGCTAGGACATTAGGTAGATTTTCAATTTGCTACGATTCGGATGAGTAATGCCCAGTTTCATAGTAAAGATTTAAACTTAAGTTCAGTTGAACCTTAAACCGAGTTCAAGTTTTTTGTTTAACTCGTCCGGTTTCACTGTGAGTGCTGAACTTCAGTTCAGTTGAACTTCGTTTGTGTAATGCGATCATGGCAACACTTTCCATTTGGAGCGTGCATTGGCTACAATTTGTAAGGGCTTTCGATGTTTTTCCTCAGCTTTTTAGTTTTAAAACGCTTTGTACATCCGCTGTGAACTTTCGTAGCGCGTCCTTGATGTTATCGGAAAACAAAGATCTTGATAATCAACCAAAAAGGAAAGCTGCGATTTAGGAGGATACCATTACCGAACCTCAGATGTGAGAGAGAATAAAATACGAAAGCTTGAAAAAAGAGCGAGAGAAACAAAATGGGGCAGAACTGAGGTTAAAACGACACTGTACTCTCGTTTGACTTAAACTACAAATTTCACTCAGTTCAGACTTTAAACGAAACAATAAAACCGAATAAATAGTGGAACTGAAGTCTTAACCAAAAGTGGATTTTAAACGCCCACTGTGAGTTTATGCCACGGTTTCTACATTCCTCCAGTTTCCGTGACAAAGAGGTGCTCTGTTCCAAGAAGTGACACCTTTTAATAAAGCAATCTCCCAGTTCTCTGTAGTCAATTATAATTTGAAGACCTCTCTGAACTGCAGTCCACTCTTCGCCCTCCCATGATATGGTCCGACTGAATAGGGCTGCCCTCAATATTCTCACGGGCTTTATCACTGGGCTAGGAACTGGACAACCTTCAGAATGGGTCCGTTCTGCAACGATATCTGCTGAATTTGGAGTGATGAGGAAGGGGACCAACGCTTGACTAAATCCGCGAGGTACGGTCAATATATATTCTAAGAACAGAAGTGATCATACACTTATTTGTCTCTACAATTGTACCCATGAATCTACCTCCTGGCACTGCGGTCTTTTGGACGATCAATGAAATCCCTAAGTTCTACTCTTGTGATCCAAATCGGCAAGTCTTCGCTGAATAAGGAATATTTGACTCAATCCAAGAGGTCTGATTGATGATCCAGAAGCAGAATGGGAGGGGCCTTCGTGAGGAAATTCAAAATTGAACAAAAATCTTGTGAAAACACACGGAATCACATCATTGCACAACGTAACCTCATAAAAGACGCTACGAATAATTACATTTCAATGCATTTACTATGTGGGACATGTTCAGTGGAACATTCCGGAGAAGGGTAACGTCATTGCTTGCCAGTAAATTAAATAAGTCACGATGTTAGTGTGCGCAATTGCTGAATCATCTGAATAAGCCAGACAAAACTGAAAATTCCTTTTCTTAAGCCCAGCAGAGAAATATCAATTAAATGTGAATGAATGTGAACTCTTCTCATGAGTGACATAAGCTAAAGTATGACAACAAAAACTCATGACGTGAAGATAGTTTGTCCCAATTCGGTCATCATTTGTAAAAGTGATGTATACCGACTGTAGATGACTGGTTTCTGAAAGTCACATTCGCTAGATTTACGTGCCCCTTGTTTATCTTTGATAAGAACAAAGGTTAAGTGCGAATGACTGTATCGTCATCTGGGAAACTTCACATACACGCTGATTGGATAGCTCCCACTGTAACTGGAGTCAGTCGATGCTTGCAAAGCAACTATCTTACGATCATATTATTCAGAAATATGGACTGCACAAGCAGGGATGGTGATTTTTGGTCTCCTCCTCCATCCACTAGCTGCTACACTAAACATTGCTGTGTCCTTTGATGTCGCCGATGACTGCCCTGTGTGCTGATAACTGAGTCTGAGAAAAACAAATTGTCCAGCTGATGCGATGGCTTATACTGATTATACAGCATGGTGCCGTAGTACACAGACTGAGTAGCAATATGGTTAAATGGTATACAGATGAATTAAGAACTGATGAAGGAACTGGGTATTTGGACCCAGGACAAAATATTATACTTGGAACTCATGGTCAAACGTACCAACATCTTTCAAGCTGAAATCTATGCCATAGACAGATGAGCTCAAATCAATCTTAAGAGGAACTATACAAACTGCGACAAAGCAATAATGTCGGGCAGTCGATCTGCTATCATGGCACTAGACTCCTACATCATCAAATCCAAGCTCGTGTGGGAATGCTCATCGAATCGAGTAGGAGAAACAGAGTAAAATTCTGCTGGCACCTGGACATACGGGGATAGAAGGCAATGAAATGGTCGTCTCCCCAGCTAGGAAATGAGCATCGGGGCCCTTCATAAGCCCCGAACCATTCTGCACTGTAGGAGACCATACCCTCAGAGAAAAGAACTGGAAAAAAGAAACCGGATAGAAACCTGAAGATAAGCTCATAGCAAAAAGGCCAGAAAACTTCTAGCTGTCTAACAAAAGCGAATGGGGTTTGAGACATGTATCAAAATGAGCAAGAACAGACTCCGTGCCCTAACAGGCTTTCTAACAGGCATGGCAGCACTCAAGGAAACTATCAGAAAAATGTCTCTGCAGATTCTGTGGATAATCTGATGAAATTCCAGAACATGCCAGCCACAAAAGGTAAAGAAATCTGGGCAAGCACCTACTACCAGAGGAAGAAATGCAGTCACTGGAACCATCTCTCATTCTCAGATTCCTAAAGGAATCTGGCTTAGAGAGAACACTCTAGAATAAATCTCTACCACCTTTGCGCCAGAGGAGTGCATAAGCCTCAAAACAACTCTGAAAAGAACTGAATGTGAGGCGAACTCGTAAAAGAATAAAGGTAGCACAAATAAAGGAGGCACACTAGATCTAGAGGTCGCCGTACACAGCAATAATAACAATAATGATTCTTTAGAAAATGTTGCAGCAAAAATCATATGTTGATTGTAGGTTCCACTCGATGAAGAAGTTATTGTCCTGGGTGGGCCATCTAGTGGTGTGTTTTTTTTTAATCATATGTTATTTTGACACTGACAGCTGTTTCCCGCTCGAAATCTTGACGTAATGTCAGTATCATACCTCCATGGAACGAAATGAGTCAGAAAGTTTTTCAAGTGACACTGTCCAGGAATTTGATCGCATCGGCAGTGTCGCAGCTAGCTGTCTTTCGAATATATCCAACGGAAGAAGATACAGATGAAGTTAGTATTTGGTGAGAATAAGAAGCATTTGGAAAAGTGCTGGCATAATTATTTTTGGCAGCCGCTTATTTGACGACCGACCTTCACATTAATCGGTTTTCGATGACAAATAATTTCTACTAAGTGTCTAAGTGTGATTGGAACATTTTCCGAGTCATCATTTCTGACTTCCCCATAGCACGTGGCTATGTAGTCCCATAAGGAGTTGACAAAGATCAAAGTAAATCGAATCAGGAGGAAACAATTTCCATTCATGAACTGCTTGGCTCTGGTGTCTTTCGAAGGGCAAGTAACGGGAAGTCTATTGAAATTACATTTTCATAAAAAATGGGCGTGTGATGCGTGGTCTTGAAATAAATTGAGCCGCAACATCTGAGCTCCGATGGGTAATTAAAGGCACATTGACACTGTACATACATGCAACATCAAAGACAAATTCTAGCAATTGGTTTTTTATGTGAAAATTTAACCTCTCGCAGATATAATCACCGAGACACCCGGCCATCTTCTGAGATCACTGACCAAGATGATCGCGCGCTTAGTGTTTCGAGAAATCTCTCTCTCTCTCTTTCTGTGGGACTGTGCAAATGTGTTAATTAAATTACCAAATCAATTTATCGCCGCACAAGGCCTGTGTGTCGCACGTCGTATTCATGGGATTTCCACTTGAATTGTGCACAAAACTTCAATCAAAAGCGACAAGATATTTGGTCTCTTTTTTCTTCATCTTTAGCCTATTAGCTGGTCGACAACACCAAGCGTGGACGGTCGAGTTCAATGCGTATTAATGAAGCCATTAACCGACCACACGGAGCTACTGTGCCGAACGATTTCATGCTCCAGATTTGCTATTCTTGCTGGCATACTTCGGCGGGGCCTACAAATGGAAGCCGACAGTTTGTAGTCGAATTACCGAAGCCTCGTTTGTTGCTTAAAGACATTTTGATGAAATCGAATATGACTCTGGCCGACGAGTGGCTTAGAATATGACGCGCTTAAGTGAGTGAGTGGTGCCATCAGTCGCTGGGTGGTGACTGTATGCAAATTAAAAGCTTCCTCGTGAATTCGTTACGCAATAGCGATTAGTTTGATTTCACAGAAATATGAATTGAATGTCATGACATAGCTCCGTGAGTTGTGGTCGCCATCTCAATCGATGGAGCTTTGGAATATTCACAGTCCGCCCCTCTGTTCAGACAATGTGATCATATATTCCTATTCCACCCATTCACACACTCGTGCACACGACGAGCATATCTGGCGAACGAAAGAGATCAGAATCAGCGGCAATATCATCCGACATGGTCGCGCACAATTGCCAGCGAACTGAATGTCTAATCTCGCTGGATCTCGCAGTAATTGTATGCAAAATAATTCACAGAAGAGAAGCAACTTCGGAACGGGCATTAGAATAGAAACTCAACCGGGGATAATGTGTGTCATTGTTTATTTCATCAGCGCTCGCATTTGGCGGGCTGGCAGTCAGACAGATATTCAAAACCAGACTCGGAAATAATGTTTTGTGTATATTTTCGGTTTTATGTGGCTTCTTTTAATTGCACTTAAGTTGTTTGATAACAAAATCTAAAATGGAACGATTTACAACTGGGTCTGTGTTGAATTATTGGCATTCACAAGGTTGAAAGAGACATTCCAAAATAGGCTTTGAATTCGCAACAGAATCCAGTTTTGATTCGACAAACTAGTTAATGACGATTCAATAGAAGGTTTCACTCGGATTCTCGATTATACAGATTTTTTCTGGGGCTCAGCCCTTGGCGTTTTACTTTGTGTATCTTGATCGAAGAAAAACGAAGTACACCGTGGTGTAAGGCGTAACAAACGTCAGTATATCAGCACAAGAAGCAGCGAATAGGTGCGACAGTAGGACTGTTTATAATATCACCAAGGAACTGATTGGTGGCCAGAAGTCCAAACAACACGGTATACTCCTAATTTCAGATGAGGTTCAGTTCACTAGATGGAGACAGCATTTCACTACAGTCTTAAACCACTTAGACAGTGGCGGAATGATCTCCAACCTTTTATTCGCAAGAAAACTCCGAATTCGCAACGGACCTCCCAGCAAAAGTGAAATACAGTAGAGTCCGGACACATAATGTTTCGGGTATTTCGGAATAGGGAAAAGTCCGGATTACAGAGAAAAAAACAGAACGAAGTGGTCAACCGACAGCTTTTCAAACACCTTTTTAAACAGATGGCACAATGTACGCATTTCAAAAATTATTAAAGAGGGAACGCTTTTTCTAAAAACGTCTTTTCGGCTTTTTACGTCTTCGTAACCTTTTTAGTAGAAGGATATCCACTTAAGATGCATTATTTTGTTCGCCATGAAATACATACAACAGAGCATGAAAAATCAACAAACAAATACGCAACATTGCAAATCGGAACGACACAGTGTCTAGACTCAAGAGCCGACTGAAAGCGAATCAACTAGTGGGGGAATTCCCATAATTGTATGAAGATACAGAGAGATCAGAGTCAAAATATGTACGCATTTTAATACTCTGTCCTTACAGTAGAGGTAACATTTTCAAACTGTCCGAAATATAGAGGTGTCCGGACTACTGAAGTGTCTAAAACTTATAACTTATAAACATGTGAGGTCAGTGATAGGGGACATATAACCCACCCCATCCACCCACCATAACAATCATGGGTACAAATGTCTTTAACTAATAGACTACTGGACCGATTTTGTTCAAATTTACAATGTGTTCGGAAAAGCCATTAGATTTAATAAAACAATAAAATAATAAACAATCATTTTTTGTAAATTTAAATTTAGTCACTCTGGTCATCGCGATCGTCTTCGTCGGAGTTGCTACTAGCTGGAAATTTTTCGAAAGCCTTTTTTGAGGTAGAGGTTTCCTTTTTCTATGGAGCGTAGCACCGCACGACTGGAAAGATATAGATCTGATGATATTAAAAACCTATTTAATACATTTCTATTCGTATTTTTTCTGGTAAATTCCCGCTTAAAATGCTGTCGGTGTCGTTTGTATTCCTTATTGCTCGCTTCTTGGGCCTCTTCGGACAAATTAACCAAGTGGCTCTCATTACTCTCTCATACTCATTGAAAAACTGACAATGTGTAGCGTTCTTTAGGACAGCAAAGTTGTATTGATCGTAGATAGATGGATAATCGTTGTATTTTATTCAAGCGATGTTAACTCCTCACAAAAAACAAATTGGTGGGAGGGTTTCTTTAAAGGTTTCTGGAAGCCAATATCCAAAAGGAGGAATTAAACAGCCTCCTAAAACAGATATATTTGTACACCTTTTTAAAGGTCTATGCAAAATCAGAATGTAAAGAATCCATAGGTTTATTGGTTTTATTTGGGAATTTCAAGCAACGCAACGACTTTTCCCACTCGCCATAGGGCATCATAACATCTTCTACGATACTTTTGTATCCCCTCACAACCTACCTCGAAACTAACCGAGAGCTGTAAAATCACAGAAAACAATGTTGCCTCTAAAAAAATAAACGCCCTTTAGTTGCAAGTGTTTTGTTGGATACTGTACATCGTTAACCATGGCCCCGCATCATTTAAATCACACACATTTCAGGCAAATAACTCAATGAGACGGAAAATCAATTTCGTGCTCAAAACCATGTTTTCTCAAGTGTCGAATTTGTAAGGCATTATCAAATGCTCCAACAAATCTCATCCGCTCAAACAAATGGTTGTTGCCTTAAAAAACCAGTGTTCGAGTGCTCTTATTTCCAGGCTCCTTTGGAATTTCCTAGTTCTCGGTGTTCTCTTCCAACTGTGTGTGTGTGTTTTCAGTTTAGCTGCAAGTGAACCTTATTTCACGCCCGGACATGGTTTTTCTTTCCAATTGTTAGTCCATTCTACTTTGCCGCCCTCCTCCCACTTCACTGCCTAATCCAATTTACCGTAATGAAATCGTTTTTCGAATTTCCACGCTCTATTCAACGAGTCCACCGCAACTACCACCAGAGTGCCACTGCTGGCAGCCAGCCCCAGTCAACCAGCATCATTGTCGGTGCAGCCTCAATCAATCAAAAGACTAAATGGCTTGATCTCGGGGTTCCCTTTTACTATCTCGCTCTTCGAGGTTAACGTTAACACAGACAAAGAGCAACACATTCACCGGCTGCAGGCCGTTATAATTATATGTAACCGACTTCCATCGTACCGCCATCTGGGGTACGAACGTAAAAATAGACACAAAAAAGTGAAAGAACGCACCAAACACAGCAAACGGCAAAGCAGAACGCCACAAAAGAATCGAAAAAGATGGCAGAAAGCAGAGAACCGAGCCCAGCGACGACAGAGAGACGGAGCCAGGGAGACAATGTGAAAGAGAAGAAAACAAAGCTGCTGTTCTACACATGTTCAAGACCTCTGTTGACCCAAATCGCCCAAGCGCTGAACGACGACGGATTCACGGATCCATTGGGTCAAACGCAAATCAGCCACAGCCATCCAGGCAGTTGAGGGGAACCTCATGAGTCTCTCATGAACTCATCCGAGCTCGCGCCAGCCACCTAAAGCGAACGAACGAACGAATGAACGAAACAAACAATTCGCATCAAACAAGTGACAGACGGAGGGGGCGAGGGTATTTCAGAGTGTGTAGAAAGTTTATCGACTTCCGTCTAAAATGAGGAGGTGCAGAAGGAGGCTTTGTCAATAGGTTTTTAGCGAAAAAATATATTGTCCCTAATTTCTGCTTGAGTTGATCTTTAAATTGCGCTCGCGCATATTTGACGCTTGATGAATCATACTAATGTCATCGGAGATTGACAGATGGATAAGAAACAAGAAACGTGGGAGGCAACAGAAGATTTAAACGATAAGCGATTTGCAAATGCAATTACGTACACAAAAAGAAGTCAGTGAGCGGAGGGAGGGAACGAAATAAGCTCACCGCTTGTACTCGGTACTTTTGCTTCCAAATTGGATTCAGTCAGTCTAAGGTCAACATTCTTGAGGTGTTACGGTTCGATGGATCGCAACCGGCCGAAAAGGGGGAACGAGTGAGAATTCTTCATTTTGTATTTTTGTGGGGTAAACTTTTTTTTTTTTTTTTTTTGTAACGATCTTGCCTTGACGGCGAAGGCAACAGGTGTGTTGGGTTTGGAATTTCACTTGACACAAAGTTTAGTGTATTTTTTTGTTCTGTCAGATAATCCATGGAAAGTACAACAAAACACGTAATTAGATACTTTTTGATTGGAAAGAGCCGCACACATCTGGTGTGCAGCTTCTTCTTGATCACTTGATCATCATCCGTTCGATTAGGCGTAGCTAGTTGCGAACCACTTCTTCGTTGTTTCAGTGTTTTTCCATGGCAAACTGTTTTAATGTGTAACAATTTTTATGTTAATTTGAAGAGTTTTATGTATTTCAGGGAAGCAATAAACTGAATTACGTAACCGATGAAACAACAGCTTTTCTCTCGAGAGAGACTGGCATCTAGATAAACAATTAACGAACGTCTGTCGTCTTTTTCTTCTTTTTTTCGTAATCATTCGAGAGTTTAAACAATTTTCTGTAATTGCCTGTGGTAGGAGTGGATCTGTGTGTGTATGTTCACACACATGAAATGAAAAGGGCTGAAACGGGTCCAATGACTTGGGCTCGAAAGAAAATCAGAGATTGGCTGTTTTTCAATTACCGTCACGTGAAGGTGTTTTGCTTACCCAATTGAGTGTGGGAGAAAAAAAAAACATTCAAGTCATGTATATGCTTGTAGATTCGCAGTAAAAAGAATACTTTCACATTTTTAGAAATTGGAATTGGAATTTTTGGAAGTTATTGTGATACACACTGTTCTTGTTTTTGATTGTGGTGAAATTGGGGAAAAATGTGGTTAAACTTGGACCTCGTAGAGGGTGACCAGATAGCAATGATAGGGTCCAAGTCCACAAGGGAGGGGACCCCTTTGACTGCGCCAGACTAACGGAGGGATAAGTCTTTTGTTTTCGCCTGAAGCCTTTCATTACCAATCTGAGATGTTCAACCCATGTGCAAATCGACACCCAACGCATATGACAAAAGAGCTATACAGTGCCATGTCTAGTTCTGATATTCCTGCCAAACTCGTGATGATGACGAATTCTCGCTGCTCCATCAAGCTCGGGAATGAACTCAGCGAGTCAAGGCTCAGTCAAGAAAGGATGTAGTCAAGTTGACGAGCTGTCATCGTGACCTCTTAAATATAATCCTGGAGAAGATCGCGCAGAACTCACACGCCAACACTAGAGGCACGATCTTCCATGACTCCGTACAACTAATAGCATACGCCGATCACATTGACGTGATTGGCAGAACACAGCGATCCGTCAATAAGGCGTTTGTTAGAACTCTGACGGAAGCGGAAAAAATGAGTCTGGCGGTGAATGAGAGCAAAACGAAGTAAAGGGTGTTTTTTTAGGGGTATAGAACTTTGTTTTTTAAATTAACATGAAACTTACTTTATTCGAAAGATAATCTTCTGGCATTATAGTTGTATTATTTATGATTTCTGGCATATGACCGCCACGGCTGGCTCGAACGTAGTCTAATCAACAACATTTGTGGTCGTATATCGGCAGTAACGTGGCGAATGTTGTCCTCCAAGTTGTCAATCGTTTCGAGCCTATTAGCGTAGACTAGCGACATATCCCCACAGAAAATAGTCAAGTGGCGTTAAATCGCACGATTTTGGAGATCAATTCACGGGTCCGTTACGTGAAACTATGTGGTATGCGGTTAACAAACGTTTCCTTCAATAAATCAATTGTTGCACCAGCTGTGTGACATGTTGCTCCGTCTTGTTGAAACCACAGCTCCTGCACATCAGGTTGTTCAATTGATGAACTAAGAAGTAAGTAATCACGGCTCTATAGGTGTTGCCATTGACTGTAACGTTCAAACAGTAAGTTTTTGTGGATGTAACGGTGTCTCAACACACACTTGAGGATTATCATCACTCCAAATACCCCAGTTTTGTTTATTGACGTATTCATTCAACCAAAAGTAAGCTTCATCGCTAAACAAAATTCACTTATGAAAATTGGGATCAACGGCAATCTTGTTTTGGGCCCATTTAGCGAATCTACGCCTTGCTATGCCAACTATGCTATGGTAACCAACAAATGCCAAACCAAACTAAAAATAAATCACTTGACAGATGACAAAATGGTCGCCAGTTAAAATAGTGTTGCCAACTTAATGTTTATACCTCTAAAAAAAAACACCCTTTAGTCTTTCAGAAAGGCTGCAGGTTCCTGCCTGCACTCGTTGTCAACCCAGGTGTTTTTTTCTTTGGTGGCATCGTACAACGCAGGACATCAGTGACAGCTTTTTGACCAAGCCTACAACATTTTTCAATTGTTAGTGCTTCAAACTTACAGAGAGTAGCAATCGAAGCAGTCCGTGGCAAACGTAGCTTTCTGAAGAGAAAGCATTGCGTTCCTCCTTAACTCGATATTTGAGTTCTTGGTGGACATTATCCGAATTCAACGACAGATCCAGCCGTATCCAGATTCCTCAGTCTGTGAATAACTCAGGAGAAAAGCAAAATGTAAGGTTAAACAGAACCAGTCAGTGACCTTCGAAAGATCACGAGATAATCAAAGTCAATAAGGGACTTTTTATGTGCTGACTGTTAATTTACCGACGCTCTATCTAAAAAAATACACGTGGGCTGCTGGTACAGCCAACCTACGCCCATTTTAGCTTCCGATTAATTAGGGAATGTCTGCCCAACGCAACACAGCCGGTTATACTCCAGTCTCCACCAACATGTGAGTCATGTCATTCTAGAAGTGACCTTCACCACATTGCGAGTTCACTGTGAGAAATCACAACGGAATCCCTTTGAAGACGCACCCTCAAGTGGCATCATCGCGATCGTTTTAATTGTTGCTTCAGAAATTACCCCCAAAGTACTGCGCAAAAGTGTAAACACTCTTAGACGGATTAAATTAACAATGTGTTTCTACGGAAACTTCGAATAAACAAAAGCATCCAACCAACCGACACACACACACACTCTGGCACTCCACTCACACCCTCAGACAACTCCACTGCGAGTGTGTAGGCGTTGTATACACGGACGAATGCGAATGCGAATAATTAACCATCCATCCGCTCTCCGGCGAATATTATTGTCTGTTAAACCAGCAACAGTGTGGTGGAATGCGCAAGCTAGGAAAAAATGTGGAAAAAAACAACAACTAAGAATTACTTGACTTAGTCCCTGTATACATTCGTGTGTATTTATATAAGCAACTTCACCACAACCAGTTGTGAGAGGGGGCGCGGGACTAGAGCGAAGCGTTAAGAGCTGAGTAATCAACACATCGGCTGTCGACGCGCTCGTGGTAGCCGTTGCGATGCTGTGCTGGGCTGCCGTTGTTCACTCAGACTCAGTGTCCGAAGCGGAGAAGGTATCTATCCCGACCTTGAAATTATGGATATGTGAGTAACTATCTATGGGCCCCCACTCATACACTCTGTGTCTGGTGGAAAGCCGCAAAATAGGTGTTCACCCAAATGATCTGGCCAAGCGAGGGAACAGCAAATTATTCAACGCAAACCAGAAATCAAGACCAGAGCAACTGCATTCCATTGCTGCCACAGCAGACTTTGACGAACAGCGCTCCCGCTTGATCCGCCATAGATCACGAACAGCTTTCTGCTGCTTCTCGAGCTACTGTGCTTCTGGGAAAGTCTAAATTTAAATCCGAATCACTATCGCTCTTCCTTCACGTTTTTCAGCGGAAAAGTACCCCAAAACAATCTTCAAATTGGAACGTATATTTATTTGAATACAGAGAGAGAGCTAGATTCGTCGATGGATCGACGGATGAGTGACGCAAGCCATTCCCAATTCTGACACTCAGAGCAAGACCTCCATTCCGTCCCGTATGCTGGAAGATCTCTGTTTGTGCGGGCAAAAGTCCCGTGGCGAACGATGGTGTTCCTTTTGAAGTGGATTCTGTGAAGTTCCTAGAGATGGATTGGTTGGAGGGGCGGGTGGGGGCTATGTGAGCCAGCCAGCGCTAACAAGAAGGGGACAAATTACCATATTTATGCTACTTGGAGTGAAAATTGTTTTTCCCACTTCATGCGCCACCATACATATGTACGTGTACACAATTGAAGTGCCAAAGAGAAGGTACAGAAAAAGAAAAAGACACAAATGAGAAAATTTCTTCATTTTGTCTTCGTCTTTTGAGGGAGTTAAATTACTGAATATGTACTGAATGCTTGCCTTCTGGGCGCAGAAACAATTGAGGCAAGCCATCCGAAGGAAAGGCACGTAAACAACTGTTGGGTGGTGCATTTAAAGGTGTTACCATTTTAAACAACAAAATTAAAATGCTTTAAAGCAAGGCATCCACAATTAGTTGAATGAGAATGTTCTGGAAGAGACATGACGGATGTCTGTTTGGCAAAGATGATGCCACATCGATGACATCAAATAATTTCTTGTTGTCTAGTCATGGCTTAGTTTTATTGCAGATAATGAGAATTGCGGGACTTATATGGTCACAATAATCGTGTTTTCGTTGATTTTCTTGATGGGTAAGGACAAAGTCGCAGGTTTAAATCCAAATGGTGGCATGTATCAAGGTAATGGATGTACAGAGACTTAAATAATTCAGCGAATAAACAGTAATGATACCCATAACCCACTTCGCTCGATTTCGTTAAGTTTCGTTAAATTTTGTTTGAAGTGGGGCCGAAATGAATTGCTTAAATAATCGAGCAAATAAACAGTAATTATACCCATAGTCCACATCGATCGATTTCCACTCGAATACCCATATACAAATGTCCACTCACACGATTTCGTTGAGTTTCGTTAAATTTTGTCTCTCTACGTACGTGAATAACAGTTTGTGTTGGAAATTTACTTAAGTTTGGCACTCTAAGGGCTGTACAGCGATATGAGAATTCTCAGGCATTCACATTGCCAATTCCTAAGGTTCCTATATGAAGGTGCATGATCAATTTGACTCCTTGACGCCAGTCGGAAGAGTGTTCCCCTCCGGGCCACGCATTAGAGGACGTCCGAGTCTAAGGATGAGGACCGCAACCAGCTTGATGTGTTGTTGGGCCTCACGAAAGCCAAAAATACCTACACGTTCTTTGAAATTCAACGCAGATCTTGTCTAGTTCTGACATAAGCTTGAGTTAGTTGGGCCTTTGCTTTTTTAGGCCACCGCTTCTACTGATTTGCTGACAATGTGCTGATAGTTAAATAACAAGGGAAGTTTTTCAATCTACGACGATCAGACTCGGAAGAAACATTTCTTTCGTAAGAACAGCGACAATTTGGGCCAGAGTGGTGGCTGATGTTCTTGACTTCTCAATTGGCTAAAGATTTACTGTGGATCTAAACTTCGTTACGTTACATGTCCGGAACAAAGTGCAAGTTCGCTTTAAAGCAGTATTGGGAAGCACTCAAAAAGTTATGTTTCAATTCACACTAGCTTGACAATCTCTGCTAGGAGGTGGTGTTGTTTCCATGATTCATGGCCCCAACGCCCTGGAGTTTCTGACAAAGTTCAAAGAACATATCTCCTTAGGAAAAGCTTCTCAAACTTCGCGGTTTCAAGTAGATTCCTGTAGAAGTTAGGCATAGGTCCTCATCGGACTGTCGCGCCGCCCATTTTATTTGAAAGAACTCCAAAACGCACGACACGAGTGGTTGCTAAACAGCATCAGTTTTCTAGCTTCTCCATATTATGTCAGTCTAAACTATTACCTGAGCGTCATCACCTACACGAGCATCAGGCACTGACACTTCTGATCCGCACGGGAGACGAAATAAACAACAAGACAATAAAAATGAATGATCTCTAATTGCGTCACGACAAGGTGTTGACCAACGATTTGTTTGAATGAAATTTAAACTGATACCGAAGTATTTGTTTTAATGAGATTAAACGGATTTATTTAGAACTCTGATAAGATTAAACGTTCTTCTGTAGGTCACACACATTCAATTCAGCAAACACAATCAATCAATTGATCCGAAAACACACAATTTGTTCACAATCAAAATGATTGGCTGCAGTAACTGGTTGGTTCCCAAGAGGGCAGAATACTCGTTAGCTTTTAAGGTAAAAAGAAACAGGTGTAATTACAAAGGGGAAATCAAATCATTTCGTCAAATTACCGTCAATTGCTATCAATGTGGACTTAGTTTTTTTAAATTGACGGTGTTTTCGAGAATTCAGCAGGCTGTCGTTTTTGCGCAGCTAACTACTCATGCATTCAAACTTGAAGACGACTGTGTCCAGGAGATGGTATAGGTTACTATTACATGATCGACAACTCCAGTAATAGTGCCGTTAATTTGATCCAAACGGAAAATGGTGACTGGGCCAGATTTGAAAACCGTATAAAGCGTAATGGCTTTGCCAAGTACAGGCACTCACAAAGCTGTTAGGCGATGGTGTAAGGAAAACAAGATGTGGTCGACGGCTTGTCAAAATCGCCATCTTTTTATTTTGAGACCTCATTCAGGGTATTTTTTGACAATGGACAGATGTGTTTCTAAAGGCTGAATCACAAATGCGCATTCGATCTTTGACTGATGTTGGAAGGCTTTTTGTTCGATCTTACGGGCATAGTGTGCCAAAACGCGACACCTTAGGCTTTCCATAAGGTAAATGTTCTGAAATACATTTTACGAGAACAGAAATGGAATTACGATAAATAAAATCATATAAAAAATTAATTACTTAGACAAATAGGAACCTCTTTCCGCCAAAAATTCAGAATCACGATTAAATAAAAGAAAATTGTTTCGCAACTGTCAAAACGCCACCGTGAGTAGAATTAGCTTTAGCGTAGAACGATATTACGGTCTGTGAAGCTTCAACGCACGACCGCTGTATTGTCGTTTATCCAATGGATTTACTGTATCCTGCTAAAAATGTCAAATTCCGACAGCGTGAACGAGCCGTTGTGATTTGGCTATTAAGCTTATCCCAAGTATTCAGATTAATGCGGCAGCGCAGATGTGTACTCAAGCGTCATGTGCTCAATTTCGATTGTTTTTTTTTTTCGTTCATATTCGCTCCATATTGGCTGCAAACTGCCGCTACAGCAGCTACCTGACTTCATGAAATAACCCTTAAATACACATGTACGTAAATAACCTACATTTTTCACTCCAACCTGAACAAACTTGTTCGCCAATGACGACAAGGAATGCACTTTGCTTAGGAAAATATCTAATCGCTGAATAGATTCCGAATACGATATCAAAATGGTTGACTGTGCAAAGACGCAACTGACTGCTGTGTCGGTGACATTGACACACATGATGGTGTACCCACCTGTTTGACAGAAGTGCAGTCGTGCGACAGATGGCATGAGTCAAAAAATAAATAATACGATGTCATCAACAAGGCATATTCGTGGAATTTCGCTAAGGGCTAAGAATTTCTCAAGGGGCATTGAATCGGTGGTTTGTCTCTTAAGTGAAAATGTGCATATTACGGTTTAGCTATTATAGGTGGTAAAAGAGGGAGCAAGGCGCTGCATTCGGAAAGAGATGAACATGGACAACAACCACTCGCGTTGTGGGTGCCCTAATTTTCTCACACTTGTGGAGGGGACATATCATTTTGTGCCAACGCCAATCGTCGAAGTTTTAGAAGCTTTTTCTAAACAGGTTCATCGTCAGGGCAAATTGTACATGTCGGGAATTGAACCTAGAAACTCACCGCTGATACAATATGTTTAGCAGACTTTCACCTCATATGTGGTTATGTTGGCGCATAAACGAAGGCGGATTGACTGAGTTATGCGTCAGTTTTGCAGCTTGGCCAGAGCAACGCACAATTTTTGGAAATGGAAATACTAACTCCATGCATCGTAGCCGTATAAGTAAAAGAAGTTCTAGCTGGGCCATCTAATGGTTATTTTTAAATCATAGGGTATTTTGACACTGCTAGCTGTCTCCCTCTCGGAATCTTGACAGAAAGTCAGTATCATATCTCCGCGGTACGAAATGAGTCTCATCACGTTTGAACAACGTTGGGAAATATTGAAAACTTATTTCCAAAGTGATGTGTAGCCCAAACAGTGCGTTTCTTAAAAAGAAAAAGTTTTGGTCGAAATGAAGCACCCACCGCGACTGCGACAATCCGGAAACGATTCAAGCACTTAAGGTCAGTATCATCTAAGCAATCCGTAAGCTACAGCCCGAAACCATCAACATTGTCTTGGATGACTGGATGACAGAATGCGCCACTGCGAAGCTAGCCGAAGGGAATGTTCGTTTTTACTAATAAAGCCATTACACATGGACAAAATTTTGTTTTGTTCATTTTATTCCATTTTTAAAAAAGAAACTTGTATTTGGCCCTCCCTGTAGAATTCAGAGCTACTGTTCGTCTTATTGAGACTGGTCATGTGAATCAAGACCACGTTCCTTACTGTCATTCTGAACGTTGGATAAGGAATAATTTGTTTATTTTAAACTGTCTTCAAATGAGTGAACTTTTATGTGACAACCTGAAAGTTTAGTCAAATATAAACCAACATATTGTTGTCACCTTCATTCTCTTCTGCGGTTCGACTCTGTACATGGTCATAAACTTTCGAGTGGCACACGACTCGAGATAAGATAGCAGTTCATCGTGACCATACGGCGTCAGTAAATAAATGTCCCTTTAAGGGGAACGATAAAGTGAATATATTTCGAATAAGAGAACATTTTATTGGGGTTCAACACCATCGAACACCTTTCTTGAGTACATCAAGTGGTTTTCAGCTTGATTTCCGGTGCAAAAGCACCTATTTATGATGCTAAGCAGTTAAAAAGGGATTGTCCTCACATCTTCCAAGGGAACTGTTCTCTTTGGGAAGGAGAATGGAAGGAAAGTAATCTAACTGTCCACAAAATTTTAACCATCATTTCGATATCAACAGGACAGGTACACATAATTCACAGAGATTCTTACAGTTGGACCAGTATTTTTCCATTCAAAACAAAGAAAATCCGAAACACGAATCTGGTAACACTAGAAAACGTCACAAGACTCACCTCTGCCCCACCACACACGAAACCATTCCCATGATGTGAAAAGGAAGATCATGATAAAGTGGAATTGTAAAGTAACAACAGGAAAAGAAGACAAAAAAAAACTGCAAGAGAGAAAACGACAACAACGACATGGAAGAGGGTAAAAAGAAGCAACAGATCGTTGCTGCTGTTGCTGTCTTGTAAACCTCAACGAGCTCACCTCAGAATGGAAAACAAAAAATAAGAAAAACACAAGAATGAGAAGTAAATCCAAAGTGTCCCTATGCAACAACAAACAAATTAATAGTTTAAAGTTTCAAAAGTAAAAAAGAACTGAAGGAAAAGTTAAGCGTTTACCTTGTCCAAACACTTCAGCTCCTCGATGGGGTAAACAACTTTGTTGCATCTCGCACAGGTTTTATTCATTTTGCTTGATTTTTTTTTCCTTACTCTCTGCAGTGGTCACCTTCTCTTCACTAATCCTTTTTCACTTGTGCGATTTTCCTCCTTCTGTAAAACGGCCTCACAGCAGCTTACAAGCACAAATTTTAGAGAAAATTTAGAAGAAACACAATAAAATTTGAATTTCGCCTCACTTTTTCGTTTTCTATTCAAATGAATATTTTCTCTCCACCACTCTTCGGGGAAAACACTCTCCACTACCAAAAACCAAACACCCGCGATTCGATGAATTCAAAAACTTTTTCCAACTTGAAAACCGACAGATTCCTCCGTTCGCAACAGAATCACAGCAAAATAAAACCAAATTGAAGATGGCAGCAACCGCAACGACCACGACGACAAGAGGGAAATTGTTAATTAAAAAGAAAATATATTTCAATTGAGGAGAATAGCGAAGAAAAAAACAAAACGATAACTTTTATTCCGACGGATATGAAAGAAGAAACACGATCGTTGAGAAATAAAATCACTCGAAAAATACAACTCTTCCCACCGCGCTCACAATTACGAATGGAAGAAAGGGAGAACACAAAAATGGTTGGTGGTGCAACTGGAATGTGGTTTAGTTGGAATTTCGTCAAGTTCTCTTATTCACCATCGCGAGCGGGTGTGTGCGTTATATTCTCTCCAGCAGGCTCTCCAGTGTGGGCAGTTTCAGTTCCAATTTCCAATATGATGGGATGTTTGAATTTTTGTTCCTGAACAGTAAAAATCAAGACCCATTCACAATAAGTCTTCTATCAGGGAAAATAATTTAAAAATTTGTCGTTAAAGAATGAGTGACTTCGCAGACGTTAGATCAACTTTACTTTAAGCCTAAATTAAAAAAAAAAAAAAACAAAGAATAAAGAGGACGAGCAGCAGGTTTGTAGACTGATTCGATACAAGGGCAATTATGACCTTTTCGGGAGTAATTTGAAATTGGATGATGTAAAATTGTGAATTGGATTTAGAACTAGTCACTAGATTGACCGTGGATTCCGAAAAACATTAATAAACAAGTACCGCAATAAAATGTGAATGTTACTGCAATTCATTCCAATATCTTCTCCGTTTTTCATTACGAGACGTGTTCTGCATGCTATTGTTCTATCACGAGTGGATAGGACCTACAGTTTTATGCCGACTCGAATAGGGAAGTTTGAGAATATTTTTTTGGAGAGAAATTCTCTTTGAGCATTCGTCAGTGACTCGAATGAGGCGGAGCCGAGAAATATAAAAGTTGCTGAATTCGGGGGTTAAGCCTAGTTTGTTTTATTAGTAAATACTCACAACTAACTTAACTATCCTAACAATTGCCTTAACATGCCACGGCAGCGGCATGGCGCTTACTTATGCTTAGGGAACAACTAACTGTTTGATCTCTTAAGCCAATCAAAACATACATTTTTCATTACTAAAAAATTAAAAATAATTCTCAATTCCTACAATTAGTTTATATTTACCGCATTAGACTCTTAACAAGCCGATCGAGATTCCTTAACCATTGACATGCGCTTCTTCTCCTCCGCCTTGGCATTGTGGTAGTCATAGCGCTGTAGTTGCTCCTCGATCTTTGATTTCTTTTTCCATTGCGCATACACTTGCTAAAATAAAAGCTCCTGATTCTGTTCAGATTTTTTTTAATTCGCTGATCTTCTTCTTGCATTAGTTTGCAAGACAATGTTATTTTTCATTCCGCATCAAAGAGTGTAGGTAATTGCCTCTGTCACATTTGTTTCATGTTGAAACTGCAAAATGGCGTTCAAGGCACGTTCAAGGGCACAATTTTTTCGTAAAATATTGACCTGAATTGATTATGGACCACAATTGATTAACTATCGGAATTGTAAATAAAGAAACAAAAACCAAGACCATTGACAAAACAGAAGACTGCCACAAGATTGTCCCGTTTTAAGTCCGATATGAGGTAAAAACAAATTGCAGAATGGAGAGCGACATTATGTACAGTAAACTCCCGGTAATTTGACCACAATCTTAGACAGCCTACCTTTTAATCCGAAATGCCTATACAAAACTCAAAATGTGACTCGGCTTAACCATCTAAGCAAACTCTTAAATGTGGTCAGATCAAACTGATATTTTTCCCAACTAAATATAAGCAGAAGAAGCTTAAGCTTAAATTGTTAGGCAATCATTTTGTGTGAAACGACCACCAGGTGAAAAACACTCAAGACCGTCTTGAGACTTCGTTTACACGTAAACGCATGGAACGTTTGCGCCACATTAGTTTGGATAACTCTTTCGAGTCATTCGTAATTGCACTTAGGCCTTTGAGAAACGTAGACATAATGAATCTTATAAAGTAACACAAAAGGTATACCTTCTACAGTGTAACCTCCAGCAGTTAGCTGAACTGATGGTGCAGTATCTTCGAATGTTGGAAAGGGAGATCGGGCTCTGGGTGGTGGTATGCGGCGTGAGTTTGTTATAATTGCAATTGAGATGGATGGTTCTTCTTCAGAACCAAGAACAAATAATGAAGAAGCTGCTGGATTCTCGATTTAACTTATATTTAGGGACACATTTATGGGCTGTCCAAATGCATCTATTGTCTCAGCTTCATTCATTTCATGAATACATTCTTCAATTTCCTGTACATCGTTCTTCGACAGCTCATCTCAGGTATCAGGCTCAATGTTGTCGACAACATAGTCTGGCTCTAAAAAACACTGTCATAACTGCTATGAATTTCAACTTCACTTTCCATGGAATTGAACTCGATCAATCGATCATCCGACAATTTTTCCAAGTTGATTTTTTTATTACAATTTTGCTTACAGCGATATATCTATCACTATAAAAGGAAATATATAAAAAAATGGGAAAATACTAAAATAATGGGTGAACAATGGTGTTTCAAAGCATCAAAGACTTAATGTCTTGAGACGGTCTTGCATTTTTCGTTTCCAAAACACACTTCCCATTATTTTTTCACTTCCACTATAACATATAGCTCAAATAAAGGGTGGTTAAATTTTAAGGGCCGATGTTGAATGTGAACCACACCTAAACGTCAAGTTTTTTTCTGCATTTCGTTTGACATTTCTCAATTTCAGACTAACTCAATTTTAACCATGGAAGGATACACAATCAAGCAACGCGTTAAAGTTATTCAGGCTTATTATGAAAATGGGCGTTCAAATCAAAATGCATATCGTGCATTTCAAAGAAAATCATCTTCAGTGATGAAGCACATTTTCACCTCAGTGGATTCGTCAATAAGCAGAATTACCGCATTTGGGCGAATGATAATCCAAGAGTGATTGACGAAAAACCAATGCACCCACAAAGAGTGACTGTTTGGTGCGGTTTATGGGCTGGCGGCATCATCGGGCCGTATTTTTTTCAAAATGAGGCCGGTTAGGCAGTTATTGTGAATGGTGTTCGCTATCGTGAAATGATAACGAACTTTTTATGACCCGAATTGGAAGATATGAATGTGGACGATATGTGGTTTCAACAGGACGTTGCCACTTGCCACACAGCTAACGAAACAATGGCCCTTTTGCGCGACAAATTCAATGGCCGTGTTATCTCACGTGGTGGCGATGTCAATTGGCCGCCAAGACCATGTGATTTGACACCGTTGGATTTTTTTTCTTTGGGGTTATTTGAAAGAAAAGGTGTACGTCGATAAGCCAGCAACAATTCAAGAGCTAAAGGATGAGATAATTCGGCACATTAGCGACATAGAACCTCAATTATGCTTCAGCGTCATCAAAAATTTGGACCATCGGATGGAGGCGTGCCGTAGAAGTCGGCTATCTCTACACATACTAATTAATTTTTGGTTGTAACTTTGTAAACCCTGTCCACTCTATTGTTTTGTTATAAATACTAAATTCCGCATATGTACATTGTATGATTTATAGACACTTTCATGTGTAATTTGTCGGATTCTGACGAACTCTTTTTTTTCGACAAATTCAATAAAACGACCGCGACACCCCCTTGCAAAACTTTTTTCGGTCTACCACCGACACATATTCTAATTTGTTATGAAATTGTTAACAAATGTGTGCCGTTCTCTTACGTTTAATACTTTTTCAGTAAGTACTGTGAACTTTTAGAATTTTTCCTTAAACTGGCTTTAAAAAAAAAAAAAAAAAACGGTTGAAAACATTGATGGCATGCGTTCACCAAAATGGCAAACCTTAACCATTTTTCACCCTTGACATTTGCTTTCCTATAAATCCATCCTTCCATTGAGGTTTTTCCCTCAACGGACCTACACACATGGATAGTTAATACATTTCTTTCGACATCGCAGGGCGGACGAACTTGAGTTTCGGTCGGAAAAAATCGAATTTTTTTTTTCTTCCCATCTTAACATCCGTAAAACTAACTAATTCTTATCGGAAAATAAAATAAATTTCATTTCAAAATTTGCAACGCAAGTGAATCGTTAAAGTGAGACTCGGAAATTTGGAAAAAAAAAAGAAAACGAAAAACCCTCCGTTCGAGTTGAAGAAAAAGAAAATGTCTCATCCCGGAATGAAGAACCTCCCAACTTGCAATAAATCCTAAAAAATCCACTATTTTCTGAGACTGCTGGTCAGTGAAAGTGACGAAAGCGTTTCTTTGTGAAGGAAAAAAAAATATCATCGCTCTAACTGAGTCATTTATGTAATACCTTTCGGAGTCAGGGAGTTTGTCCGGATTGTTTAAAAGAAAAAGTGAACAAATTGTTGTTTCTCTATCTCTCCGAGGGGGTGGGTAATTTTGTGATTGAAAAAAAACCAGTCATTACGGCTACACACAATCCAAAGTGCTCGTCAGTGATTTTAAAATAAAATTATCAAAAAAAAAACCCAGTTAAGGGATGAATTTTGTGAAAAATCAATACCGACGTATTGCCGGTGTTGCACCCCTTTGGAATAAGTTGCCATAAAAAAGAAAATCTCCCATAATAATCACAGGAAAATCCACACACACACACGCGCATGATTTTCTTTTGACAACCACCCTCTTGCGAATGTAAATAAAAATAAAATATAAGCAAAAGCAAAAGAAAAATGATATACTGTACAATGTGCAGGCGACACCGATAGCAGATTAGACATGTAAAGTGTAAAGTTTCAAACAAATCACTCACGAAAACCGAAAAAATACATATATATATATACAAAATATAGAGTTATAACGCTGTGATACGTATCCAATTGCAATTTATAAGAAGCATCTCATTTATTTGTTATAAAATAATATACATACACACCTTATACTACATAGGATAAATTAACAAGCTTCAGTTCCGGTGCGTCGCCCGTCATTTCCTTTGCAAAATATAATTCTTTTCGGGTTTGAAGAAAAAAAAAGAAAAAAATAATAACACGGATGTTAAAAAGTTTTTGAAGAGTATGCAAACGTTAAGGAAGAAAACAAGTCCATGCAAATGTGAGTAAAAAAAAACAACATCAAGCAAACAGTTTAAAACTTAACACAAAAAATCACAATTCTTTTTTTCTTCTTCAAAAAATAAAAAAAAAACAAAAGAATACCCTACACACAACAGATACAAAAAAAAATTTGCTTAAAGTATGCTTAAAGTCCTGCCAAGGCAAAACTGAAATACAACAGAGTACACATTACAGAGCCACAGAGACACTGAAGAGATACTTCCGATATCTAGTGGCTTTGACAATATTAGGCATACACGTATCTTAGCGAAGAAGAATGCTTAGATATTTTGGTGGTAAGTGATGAGTGCATTACGGACTGACATAAATTCATATAGATTGTGTAGACTTAAGGTATATACATTTTTGTTCAGAATAGGTTGACATGGAAGTTTGGCAAGTTTTAAATGATCAATTGTCTTTTTGTGACGCCGTCATTATTTTGATAAACGTGTCGCAGTCTGCGTATTAATATTTTTTTTCCAAATCAGATGGATGGCGCAGTGGGTTGAGTGCATTCCCCTGGTTAGAGGGGTCCCCGGTTCGAATCCCAGTGAAAGCAAAGATAATACACTTGATCCGGTTTCAAATTTAGTCCAGTCACCATTTCAAATTAACGTCACATCACTGGAGTTGTCGACCCGTTTCTGTCTGACTATGGGTATCACAAGAGATCAACATGGTGTAAGTGCGCTGGCGATTTCACTGGCAGTCCACTTGCCTACCTAGCCTGGTAGCACAATGGACCTGTTTTGAGTCTGAGTGCTACAGTGTGGTGTTAAAAAAACCTCTATAAAAAACCTGTATACAGTGAAACCTCATGTTACGATCAGATCCCTTGAGTGGACAAATGTTACATTTCAGTCTGCTTGCATTCTATGATTATGATTGTTTGGAAGTATGTTTTGACAAACAAACATTTAGTCTTACTTGACAGGAAGTACTTATGTGCAACACTCTCTGTGATTTCTCCCATGTCATTTTTGACAGCACTTGTTAGGCCGCTTTTACATGTGCGACTTTTTACTCACGATTCTTACGAATTTCTTTGCGTAATCCCTTTTGTACCTCCCTTGCATATACATTGAAAAACCGGCGACGATTTTAGCGTGTGTAAAAGCCTCCGTACAAGAACACCATTTTAATGGCGCAAGGGTGAATTCAAACAAGTGTGCGTAAAGCAAGGCAACGCGCGAGTGTTGTCAAAAATGTGTCATTGCCTGTCCAATGCGTCGGCTGACGTCGGAGTGTTATCTATGCTAATAAAGTAGTAAAGAGATAGTCAACATCTACCTCTCCTGCCCCTTGATTTCATCTGACAGCGTTTTTTATAAAAATGTTCACAGACAGTGTTTGTGAATACGATTGATCACAGAGCAACATGGAGCTGCTCTAAAGCCTTAAGAAGCGTGCGTGAAAATAAAGTGGGATGCGTGACTTTAGAGAAAATTAGAGATAGGAGAAGGGTTTTATTAGTAGAGACACAAACCGTGTTGGACATCTCGTTGTAGATGAATTTTGGTTATTAGCTGGAATGCATGTCGCTGTGGTTGATTTCTGGTTTTTGTCTCTCCAAGAAAACGAAAGCATGGCATTATTTAATTTTTTCACAAGACCCATTTCCTACTTTAATATAACCAAAATTTGAGTCAATATCTTAAAACTAACTTATTCCATCTCCAATGAGATGCATCATGGTGACATGACACATACGCCCTTGTGCACTGTTTTGAATTTTTTTATTGAATGTGATCCTGAAACATAAAAGTCATAATCTACCGTTTTAAATTGTATAATGGTTTATCAGTAAATTTGCGATTCCTTGACACACTCAATCCTGTAGACAGCAGAATCCGTTTTTGCGGAATTTCGAAAGGAATAGTCTTCAAAAAACATTCCCTCTCATGTATACATTTTATTATAACACCTAAGTCCCAAAGATCTGATATCCAATATTCATTCGAATCAACTAAGTAATAAAAATATAGCTATCCTGTTGTTCAAGACTTAATTCGGATGGATTAGATTCAGGTGAATGAATCCGGAACAGGAGAGAGGTCAAAATACACCCTTAAACCCCTCATCGGTGGTCCAGAATAGACAATCGTAGCTCCGGAAAAAAATATTTGAGTGGTGTCAAGTCGCATGATCACGGTCGCCAAACTTCTCCTTTACAACTTCGAGGGTTGCGTCGCTTGTAGGACATGTAACGCCGTCGTGTTGGAAACCAGAAATAACAGACCAAACAAATATCCAACTTCTACCTCCCTTGCCCATTGCTTTCTTCTGACATCGTTTTTTATGCGATATGTCTGTGATTAAGTGTGAGCTGTTGTGAACAGCTGAAACCCTATCTAGCCGGGAAGGTGGATCCATAGATTTTGTACAAGTGTGCATGAAACACAAGGGAATTTCAATACTATTTTATTTTTCGTAGTAACTCTGGCCGAAGTTGGATATCTCCTTGCTCTTTTATTTCTGTTGGAAACACAGCTAGGTTATACCGCTGTTGTGTGGCCACAGAAAGCCGGTTAACATCTCTCTATGCCTGATACCAGTGGTGACTCCTTCCTTGTTTCGAAATAAATAAAGTCCGATGATGCCGCCATGACATAAAGTTAAACTTTGTGGATAAATTGATTCTTGGTCGAACACTTGTGGATTGTGTACGCTCCAACAACGTCAATTTTGCTTGTTGACATAGCCTCTGAGTCATAAAAGCTCCTGGTTCATTCATAGACGTCCAATCTTACTAGATGAGCAGAGTCGAAAACTTTGACAGAGGTGTTCTTTATCCCGCATAAGATTGGAGTGGAACACTGGTTGAATCAGCTCGAATATTGACAAAAAATAGTTACACAAACTATAATCGAATCTTCCGTCTTCCGAATCTATGCCACATTTTGTATGTCATTGTACAGGGTGGGCCAAGTACAAGTTTCTTTTTAAAAATGCGATAAAATTAGCGAGAACAAACATTCCCATTAATTATGAAATACAACGTCTTTCAACTGGCTGCCTTGACTGGCTTCGCAGTAGCGGATTCTGTCACCCCAATTTTCTGTAGCTCACGGATTACTTGGATGCTATTGGCCTTAAGGGCAAATATCTTCAATTTCATTAAATGAAAGAGTTGGTTAACATGGCTCTGTAATGCCCACCGTTGACCGAAACGTTATTTCCAACCTCAATTTCGAACAAGATCACAGCAGCCACATTCTCATCTTTGCGCACTGTGCTTCATTTCGGCCAAAACTTCTTCTTTTCAAGAAATCAAACGTAAAGCGACTCATATACTGACTTTCTGTCAAGATTCAGCTGTCAGTGTCAAAATAACCTATGACACTTGGACTTACCCTTGGGCCCCTGGTTCTACATTGTGGAACAAGATTGAAATCAGACGAAGGGCATCTATGTGATGCTTGGTCCAGATTGATATGATTGGAAAATAAGGTTTACCAACGATCTGTGTATTGATATAAATTTAGGCAGGGGTCTACGAATGCTTCTAAGTACGATTGTAAGGTAAGTCTGTGTTTACTTGGGGTCAAGCCAATTACTGAAGCGCAGTAACCTAACTGACTCTGTTCTAATAGACCACTGTTCTAATAGATGTTAATTTTATTTTCCTCACGCCCTTAAATACAAGCAATTGATGTTAATGGGTGTTGTGAGTAAACATTGAGTATACGTGTTCCCTCAGCATTGTGGAGGGAACACTCCATCTGATGTGAATAAAAATAATGTTCGTTAAGATTAACGAAAATCCTCGACATATTTTGACAGTTGAGGGTATTATCAGTGTTCCCTCCCTTTTGGTGTGAATAAAGATGAATAGTTGGTTGAGTAAAACCTTAAGGAAGTTGAGTGTGCATTGCAGGACACTTTTAGATTAAAAAACGTTTAAAAAGGTTTAAAATGGTTTGAAAAATGAAAAGGAATACTTCGATGTATTATACGCATAACCCTAATAAAATAAGGAAATCTGGAATGGAAGATTAGGATTAGGCTTTTTGCTAGAGTTTGCTTGAAAAATGTCAACCTCCAGCCATGAAAATTAGAAAGAAAGTTTGAATGAATCTATATTCCCTGTGTTGTTGATTATCTTAAACAAATGTTGACAAATAAATTTGACAGCTCTCCGCTCCAGTTTTCAAATATCAACTTCGGGGGAAGAACCTACTTTAGGAATTTTTTTTATTCACACCAAATTGAGTGTTCTTTTTAACGAAAGCACTTTACTCATTGGTGTTAACTCGGAGTGTTCCCTTAGTTTTTATTCACACCATCCAATCCTTGAATTTTATTCTTAAAGATATGGATTTGCATAACAAATCTTACAACGGTTTACGAATTTCCCCTGTAGTAATTCCCCAGACAACCTACAAGTATGTACATACATTTATTATTTTAAAGTTCGATATAAGCTCACACGACCAATAGATTTGGCAGCACAGATTCCAAAACTTGGAGAGATTCGTTTCAAGTTTCACCACTGTGCATGCACACAAATTCACACACACACACACCACCCCACACAACTGCAATACTCCATCAATTCATTCCAATTTATTTTGACACTTGGAATAACAAGTTCGTTTGGAATGTTGTTTTTCACACTTCGTCAACACCGCTTTACCCTCTGCGCGTTGTCTTCTTTCCATCAATAACTTTTATTACTAAACGAGGAAGAAGGCACAAGCAGCATAGCATTTTCTGACAAATTTCAGTCCTTTCCCATTCGGTTACGTGCAGTGTATTTGTTGCGGATTATTACTGCGCGTCCAATAGTTTAGTGCACATAAATATTACAAAATGCTACAATGTTACCTTGACGGAGCGAAGCTTCAGAGTAGCCTTTCGCAATGGAGTTAATCCATACATGAAAGAGGAGAACGACCAATATAGACGAAGGCTACTGTAGAGGCACAAAAGATCGTAACATCACAAAAGAGCAGAGCATCATCATACAATCATTTGTTTGCAGATTTAATTGAAAAAAGAAAACGGAAACAACAACAAAAGGCACACACATCTCCCCCTCAAATGTATTCATATCATTGGCTGCTGGATAAATATCTCACTTTCCGTACTCCTGCAGTAAAGCTCACGCTGTTCATCGCTACTTTAGTCGTCATACATGATTAGTTAATAAAAATACACAAAACCGACCGAAATTCGTTGTTTGGTCGCCGTCCCCGTTGCCGTCGTTGTCGTTGGCGTTGTCGTAGTCTCGTCTCTCGCTCGGTGTGTGTTCGCCGCACAATTAGAGAATTGAACTCTCCTCCCGGTGACGTCAAGTTGAAAAATAAAGAAAATTTACAAGTGCACACATTTTGCGTCGTCAAAAACTCGAACAGTGACCAGGGAACAAGGAACAAAAATGGTGAAAAGTATTGTCTTAAAACGTTCAGCTTCTTCGTCGTTGGCATCATCCACATCCTTGCAGCATGAGGCGCACAATCCAAAAAGTACATCCATACCTACATAATATAATCGTCCAAGAGACAGTCAATCAAAAAATCTTTTTAAATTTATGTATATTTGTGTATATTTGAATAGAGAAAACTTTTCCATTTTCTTCTCTATATGTGCGTTTCGTTTTTTTATGATTCTCTTTTTATGTCGTTGTTTTTTTTTTTAGATCGAAATGACCCAGGTCGATTCTTTGGCGATGGTGTGCAGTTTAAGGCGAAACTCATTGGGATCCTGGAGGTGGGTGAGGCACGCGGTGATCGCATGTGCCAGGAAGCCCTACAAGATTTGAAAATGGCCATCCGGGCGGCTGGTGAACATAAACAACGTATTACGATTCATGTGACAATCGATGGCTTGCGGTTGAGGGATGAGAAAACAAGTGACTCGTTGTACCATCATCCGGTGCATAAGATATCGTTTATCGCTCAGGATATGACTGACTCGAGAGCATTTGGCTATATATTCGGTTCGCCGGACAGTGGACATCGATTTTTTGGGATTAAGACTGATAAGGCAGCCAGCCAGGTAAGGGAGGAGATAGTTCATAATGCGACTCTTATTTTTTTTTCATTTTCATTTTCATTTTATCAGTTTAATTAGCTTATAAAGTGCAATCATTTCAATTCAGTTTGGCTGGCTATTCTCTTTTTTTTTTTTCCGTTGCGTTGTCAAACTGATGCGATATAACTATATTATGCGGATTCCTTTATCAGTGAATGTTTCATTGTCAGGTCGGTTCAGCTTTCCGAATGCAATTAACATAATTATTGGCTTCCAAGGTGATTGCCAATAACGAATAGAGGACTATATCGCCCTCCATGAAGCTTCTCCTGTCTGTTGTCCGTATTCTGATTGAGATTATACAGCTTGGTAGTGTGGTGGCCTATACTCAACATCTGTACGCACCTCAACAAATTATGGAAGCTACAGAGACAAGCCTGCATCTGCATCAGTGAAGCCCTTAGAACTACTCTACTGACAGGTAGCACTAATAGACCAACTGTTTACGAGTAGGTTAATGAATGCTACTCTGGGAATCGCCTTCACAATATGCTCAACCAGGAAGAGGTACACCTCAAGGAGGAGTACTTTCCCCTCTTCTCTGGAATCTGGCAGTGAATAAATTGCTACTACTACTGGAGATGGGCTGCAACACTATTGCCTATGCGGACGATGTTTCAATAGGCTTCTCAGGAAAATATCCCCAAGTTTTGAGAGATCTAATGCAACACGGTCTCATTCTACTTAACAAGTAGGTGACTCATAACGGTCTGGGTGTTAACGCTCATAAGACCGAAATCGTCCTTTTCATCGAATCAATCGAATCGAACCCCTCATTCTAAATGGCACCAGTATACCGTTCTCATACAAGGCGAAATACCTCGGCCTTATACTAGACAGTAAATTAAACTGGAAGCGCAACACAGAAGAAAACGCAAGCAAGGCCATCACGGCCATATATATGAGCAAGAAAGCCATTGGTCACAACTGGGGTCTCCAACCTTACATGACACAGTGGCTATTCACATCTGTCATGAGACCCATCCTCTTATAAGGCGTATTAGTGTGGTGGCCCATACTTAAGGGCATTAACCACCTCAACAAACTAAGAAAGGTGCAGAGACAAGACTGCATCTGCATCAGTGGCCCTTAGAACAACTCCCACTGATGCGTTGGAAACTCTCCTAAACCTTACCAGTAAGCAAACAGCAACCAACCGCGCAGTACGTCTAAAGGCATGCTCTCAATGGTGCGACCTCACCTTTGATCATGCCAAAATCCTACACAACCAAAACCTTATCTAAATGCACTTAGACTACACTTCGCCACTACACTTCCCAAAGAACAACTTCGAAATCCGTTCAGAGACCTCTAGTATGGCGGCACTAATTCCTTTGGTAAAGCCACTCACTTTTGCACAGATGGATTCAAGACGGATGATGGGGTAGGAAGCGGCGTTTTCTCCGAGGGTCTAAATGTGAACAAATCCGTTCGTCTACCCAATCACTGAAGCGCCTTCCAAGTGGAAGTAATGGCGATTAGCGAAGCCCTGTCCTGGCTAAGATGGAACGTGATATCCCCCCGTGATATCTGCATTTTCATTGATAGCCAAGCAGCAATTAAATCCGTGGCATCGTTCTCTATAAACTCTAAATTTGTAATCGACTGACGTGCATCTCGGGATATTCGAACAGTTCAACATTCGCCTGTGCTGGGTGCCAGTCGATAGAGACATCCCCGGCTAACTGCAAAGCTGATGAGCTCGCTAAACGCCTCACTAGATGGCCAGTTGATAAATTCTCTCGTAACAAAGGTACCCATGTAGCTACCTTCAAGTTACACCCCATTCCGCAAAGAAGTGGTCGACAGGCATCACTTGTTGAATCTCAAAACAAATTGGCCAAATCTTGATCCTAAAAGATAAAGCGATCTTATCTCCCTAAAGAGATCCAAACTTAGCACTGCAGTGGGAATAATTACCGAACACTGCTCACTAGCCCTTAACGCAAAAAGACAATTTTTTTTTTTCCGAGCATTTCTGCAGAAGCTGCTTAGACGAAGAAGAGGAGGAGAAAACACCCACCACCTCGTTTGCAATTGTGCTGCTCTTGCCTCAGTCAGGAAAGCCACCATAGGCTCCTACTTACTATAAAATACCAGTCAACGCGCTAGTCAAATTCGCTGAGAAAACCGGCAGCCTGTCGTAAACCACGGCAACACTCTTTATTTTCTCTTTGGAACACCAACGTGGCGGTACAATGGGCCCAAAAATGATGTATTACAGATTACGCATTGCGCATGTCCGTCATGTTTGTTTACTTTTCTGACAATCGCTCGACTCGATCGAATACAATTCGAATACAATCAATGAAACAAAACAAAACGCAAATGTTGTTGTGAAGTAACTGATGCAGATAAGGTTACAAGGGGTGGTGGTGTTGATGAAGAACTCATCGAAGTCATAGAGTATAGTTTGAATTTTTGTAGGGAATTAGTTACTGAAGGAGCTAATGTAACCAGTCCGCCGAGTTTTCTTTTTGCACCGAAATGCGATAAACAGCTATGAGCGGATATGCCTGTCCTCAATTGCCAAACAAAATTCTTTAACAAATATGACGGAATTCAGTTGAAAGATCAAATTGAAGATTTAAAACAGATGTAATTTCTTGCTTATTTTTATAAGTACAATAACAATAGCAACCATTTTTAGTGGAGGCTTAATGCGGGTGCAATTTACAATCTAAGATTACTTTGGTAAACGATCAAATTAATTAATGAGGATTATCAAAGCCAACAGCGGTACTAATGGATCAACTGTAACACCTTGAAAATATTTTTCAAAGAGGCAATGAGGACAATTTGCTCGTCTCCAACGATTTTTTTTTTTAAAAAATACAATGAAAAAGTCATTCCTTATTCATCACTTTTATGCTTTAATGCATTGTGATAAATAACACATTACACATTTAATAACACTTTAGAAAATACAAATGGAATATTAAAATATTATTTCACTTTAAAGTAACCCAGTTGTGTTGATCTGTATGAATGCTTCTCACTGCTTGTTTAAATAATAACCACAATCAGGCAAAAAATTGTTATATCATTTTAATAATAAAATTAAGAATATATTAAAACAACTTTTACTTCCTGACACAATTTTAAAACACTATTATTCTGAACAAAAAGACGAACATTACTTTCATTTCTTGCAATTCGTCTGGAAAATACATAGAGCTGTCAAATCGGGTGTCGCCTGTGACGTAGGCTGTGCAGAACGAACGAAAATTGAACTCCTTATTGCGTAATCTTCTATCTCTCATTCCTGCAATGGGCCTACTCTGGTGCATTAATGCCACTACCAACCTACATACGAAGAGTTTAGCTAGTGACAGCCTGTACGATCAGAATTTGGAATTTGATTCCACCACATACCCTTCTCTTTAGAGGTCTATGGGGATGAATGAAATGTCACCTGAAGGGACTCAAGTTTTAGGAACTAACGATGGTTTTGTGACGACAAAGCTAACATCAATTGCACACAAGAGGACTGAAGCAATTCTAAAAGATAATTATACTTGCATCAGCATGTAGTGCAGATGTTGAGAATGTACTTGCGCAACAGTTGGACTCTGTTCGAATGGTCAGCAAAGGCACATGTTTGTGTGTTACTTCCCGGTACCAAATATCGTAAGAAACAATTCCACTGACCAACAGCTCAACGAATACAGATAAGATAAGTGACTGAGGAATTACAGTGGACTCTCCCCAAGTCGAATTCTCATGGGATATCAAAATTAATTCGAGTTGGAGTGAGTTCGGCCAAAATGTGTAATGCCAAAAAAAAAAGGCAAACAAAAAATTCGACTTAGGAAAAGTCCCTGCACCTGCATTTCCCACAGTGTGAGAAGAATCTGTGACATGAGGAAACTATTAAAATCCATTCATTTTTCATCGACGAGCTAAAAATAACCCACATGACAATATGGAACTGCATGATTTCATCACACACTCAGTATCGTCACTTCTGCAATCAATATTGTCTTTGCAAACGCCTTGTGAGTGTGCTTCGACGCTTCCGATTGTCATGTGTGATCTATTTATCAACTTCGAATAACACGAGTTGAACACAATTTATTCAGAATGAGAAAGCTATCGCAACACGCATGGCTCTATCTGTAGGGGACCACGTCCCCTCTCATCTCATCTGAACAAAGGCGACTGGATGGGATCTGAAGGCAAATCATTCGACTGTCAAGGCAAAGTATTCTCATGATGAACAATATTGTTTTGCAGTGGGAAAAGTTTCCGGAACGCGCACAACTTAATGGGCACGGGATCAAGTCACTGTTTAAGATCTCTGGACAAGGGCGGCTGTTGTAAGTTCCTCGAATGTCAACGCGTTGAAATATTCATATGTTGCACTAATATACGCATTCCCTAGGATAAGATAGGAATGAGGGTTGGACACAGGCTTCAATACTAGGTTTAAATTTAATTAGGTCAAATATACGTCGTTTTATTGGATTATTTGTTACGTTTTGATGGTAATGCCGGTAAAAGCCCTCGTCTCCACAGGCGAAAAACTGAGAGATACTTGAGGCAAACTCGTTCGCTATGGACAGGAACAGGTGGTAATCACTTGCTGCTAGGTCCGGACTACACATTGGCTGCATAAGGACCGCCCAACCGAGCCCCCGGAGCTTCTGGCGAGTCGCAATGGATGTGTGTAGCCTGGCGTTGTCCTGATGGAACTCTTCTAGGGGCCCCTTCTGAGCGATTACTTCCTTCAGACGGTGCAATTGTTGACCATCCGGTCCGAATTAAGAGTTGGCATGGGTGATCAGTGGATTTGCAGATGGAAATTGGGTCCATGAGGTTCTTTGGCGTTAACTCGTGTGGCACCCATAGGTAGCTGTAACTGACGAAATTCCCCGAGGCCTCACTTAGGCCTTTAAAGTCCGTTGTGCTGTCGGCTTCTCCCGCCACTTCGTTGACCTACTTCGTAGTTTCCTTCTGTTGGTATGTGTATTGATACCTATAACCAGTTGCTGGTTTGTATGTCCTTTATGTTGATGTTATCTAGATCTTCAAGACTATCGAGGCAATAGCTGCCCATAAGTTTTCTTATTGTCTCTGTAACGGGGGGCAGGTTCTGAGGTAATGTAGCACAGTTTCCTCTTCCTCCTCATCCATGCAGCTCCTTCAGATGTCAGTGTAGAGTGCTTCAAGCCTTCTGGCTTGATTGCCCACCAGGCTATGACTAGGAATTACGCCTACTACTTTACTAAGGTTCCTTCTGTCCAATTCTAAGAGAGCTTAAGTTTTTGATGGATCATTTTCGATGAACTACACTTGTCCAATTCCGCCCATCTACTATTGGTTTTGATTTTGACGTCTATCAGTAGCATTGATTTTAACGCTTTCATTGGGGGATGAGGTGTCTCCTGATTTCGTGGCAGCGGTAGACTCGCCCCCTTCTTGCTAATTCGTCGACTCTTTCGTTGCCCGGAATTACCATGAGGCCAGGGACCCATCACAGGGTAAGGTTGCATCTGTTCGCTATCTTCTTTACAGATAGGCGGCAGAGTTTTACCACCTTAGAGTTAATCGAGGATGTTTCCAGAGTCTTTATGGCTGCCTGACTTTCTAGGAGATGTAAATAACAATAGATCTTCCGTCTATCGGGGTCATTGATAGCCGGAGGGCTGCCTCTTGAATAGCTGCTATTTTTGCCTGAAAAACACTGGCTACTGCTAGCTCCGGAGAACTGGCGTATACACCAGAGCCTGTGCCTTCCTCCGACTTGGAGCCGTCAATGTAAATTTCCATAACAGTGGAGTTGCACACCTTTCTTTCATCCCACTCTATTCTCGAGGGGATTACTGCTTTGTGCTCAATTTCGAAGTCCTCAAAGGGTGTTATGTAATCGGATGTGGTACCCATACATCGAGTTTATCTTTTCAAATATACCTGAGCAATCGAAACAGTGGTTACATTACTGTCAGGCACGACGATTTCAATGACTTTCGACATTTTCAACATTTGGTCTTCCAGAGCGTGGTCATCGAAATTACAGGAACGGAATCCATGGAACCAAAACTGCGCATGAAGATATTCCGTATTTTCTCTGTGCTGGTGGCCACTTTTGACGCGCGCTCAAACAAAACTGAGTCAATCTTTTACAAAGCTGCCCGAAGAGTTTTTTTTTTAGTTCGAAATCTTATCTTTCAAACCGCATTTAGTTTTTTCCGATGGGACGTATACAGCGCGAGATAAAAAGTTCTAAAGGCATCTGTTGGCAAAACTTTCTTTCTGAGACAAGGCGTCTGAATAGGATCTGAGCTTGAATTCGAAACTTCTTCGATGGGCAACTCTAGTATTAAATCCGCTGAAATAATTAATAAATCTATGGCAATCGTAATGTCGTAAAATGTCTGGCAACTCATCAAAAGCGCATCCAACCGCCGCATAGTGGTTCTCTCGATAAAACATCAACCGCAGATGTGTCCAATAAGCATTCAAAAAAGAACAATGCGCCGGGCCCTGTTTTCCACACTGATTAGACTAGACCCACTGGTTGATTCCCACTGAAACCATTGTATTTCGTGTTTTTGAATTTAATTGAATGTATTTAAATGTTATGTCAAATTTATTCCTTACCAGGTTGTACTAGCGATGCGTGACCTCTTCCAAGTAGTATTCGAATTGAAAAAGAAAGAAATCGAATTGGCTCGCCAACAGATTCAAAGTAAAACAATTCACGAACATCAGCCACTCACATTATCGGTTAAAAACACTGCAGCCGGTGAAGCTGCATCCATACTAAGCGGTGGCAGTAGTAACAAAATCAACAACTTGGATGGAGCAAAATCTTCTCATATTAAAGAGGTGAATATCTCTCCTCTCGCTCTCCCTTTTTCTCTCTATCGCCTGTTGTGTATTTTATGTGAATAATCGTTTGTTCCATTTTGATTAGATGTCTCCGGAATCAGTTGCTGATCTAGTCGATCTAGAGCAGGAACTTAGCTCAATTCAACGCGGCATCACACAAATGGAACGAATAACGCCCAGTGAACCAACGCCAACGGGTAAAAGTCTTACAGATGAGGATCCATTTGGTGATTCGTTTACCAATTTTCCGGTAAGTTTTTCTATTTTTTTTTTTTCGAATTGTTTAAAGCCCTCCGTGAAGTGTTATGAGTACAACGATACGATACATAGATTTGTTCACGACTTATTGTGTTTCCATTCACCGCGTATATTCAAACTTTGCGTCAGTGTTTCAAACGTTGCGATATGATGCAATTGTTTGTGTAATTTGTCTGTTCACACATTGCGTATTAAGCGAGCAATAAAAGCAATGAACCTTGGACCTTTTCAATTCGGACACTACGTCTGGTATGCTTGCGATTTTTTCCTTATCTGACAAGTCTTCAGACTTGCCTAGTTTTGTCTTGCAGGCTGACGTAGTTTTGTTTACTACGCATGTCGTAACGTCCTAGTGCTGGTCTTAAAATAGCTTATCTGTACGACAAGACGAAATCCGAACATCCATTCGGGGGAGACTAATCTTGACTGAGCAGTAAACAGAATGTCAACCAGAATGCGCAAATAAATGGAAGGAATTCGGCATAGGAACGAACACTGTTTACAGATAGACTCCCCTTCACTTTCGCAACAGTTCACGAAAGTCGAGATCTTGTTGTGTTCGCACAAGTGGATGCTTTTGACCATACTTTCGGAGTGATTTATTTTAAAAAACGACCATTTTCAAAAAAAATTCGCTCACCTTTGAAATGTGTAAATTCAATTTTAGACCTATAATCTTCTACCGCCGCCGGAATCAACACGTTCGCGCCACTCGAAGCCCAATAAACCTCCCGATTCTCTAATTACATCATCCACAACAACAACATCCGGTGTCCCATCCATGTCCAATTTACTCACCTCTCAATCCTTCAAACAAAGACAAGCGAATGCATCCAACATCTGTCTAACATCGGCCAGTGATAATTGGTTAAGCAATCTCGTCGTTCAGCATGATGTTTTCGATACAACAAAAATCGCATCAATTGTTGCCGGTTCAGTGACAACACCGGTACCAATACCATCATCGACACCAATTATCTCCAGTTTGACATCGGTTGCGTCATCATCGTCATCAACTATAGCCAATACTCAGCCAACACCGCCTGCTTCGATAGCAACCAGCGCCACTGAAGGTGGCATCGGAATCTCAAATTCCTCACCTCCAAGTGGTGCGTCTGTCATTGGGGCAGCAGCAGTACCACAGCAGAACGATGATTCACAATTATCTGGTGAGGATTATCTTAGTTCTAGCACTAATAACAATAAATATTCAGCTCCACCAAACGCATTACTAACCTCTACTAACGACAGCATTGTGTCAAATAGTACTATAGCCACAACTACCACCACAAATAATTCAGTATTACTAAGCAATTCGGTCAAAACGGCCAATGCAACTCATAGTAGTCAATATATAGACGCTTTTTCAGATCTGGATCCATTGGGTACGGGTCGCATCCGACCGTATGTTGATAAGAAGTATTTCTTCCAAGAGCTCAAGAATCCGCCGAAGAAAGTGTTAAAAGATCTTTCTGGTCCGGAGACGAGTTTCACAGCACAATTTGTTTCTGCATCCGATGGAAACAATGATGTGAATGTTGACGAAGTCGCAGCAGCTGCCGGCGAAGCAGATCTCTATCAGACAAGCGATGCGCAAACAAGTTCGTTGACTACACATAGTTGTTCTACAAAAGCTCTTAATTTAAATTTTACTCATAATTTTGCCAAAGCAGATAGTCATCCAACCGATCCGGTGATGTTGCCACGCGATACCGATCCGTTTTCACCGACACGAAAGAAGAGCGATCCCTTTCCAGATGGAGATATATTTGGAAAGCTTGATCCCTTTGAATTCGAGTTTCCCACCACCAATGGCACTGGCCTACTGCCAGAGACAAGGATCACGACTGTCGATGACCAGCCTGCGGCAAAGAAAGATAACATGTTCAATGGGCCGCTTCAAGTTAATCTACCTCCAGAATCCGGTTGGTCTGGCGGCAATACGAATCAACTACAGCAGCAGCAGCAGCAGCAGCAGCATCGTCGAGTAGAACGACAGGCGAGTGAGTCGCCAACAGCGGGCAGCCGCAATCGACCAAGTGTATTCAAGCAGAATACCGTCGATGTTATCAGCAGCATTAGTTCGAAGAAAATGCCACATCTCTTTGGGCAAAAGTTCTCTAAGCGCGACTCGAATAGCATAAACATGCGACGGCTGCAGGAGAGCGATTCGTTGAGTGAAAACGAAGCAGCCCCAGAGCCTCCTCCACGGCCGGATTCCGCCAGTCACGCTGAACCGCCACCATTGCCGCCAAAAAAGCAATTTTCCGACATTGTAATCCGGCCGAGAATAACCCCACCGCCTTCATCAAGTCGCTACGAGTGCGTACCGACAAACAAGGCTAGAAACTTATCACAAGACGCAGCTGTTCCTCCAATTCCACTGCCGTCAAGGCGCATCGTCCGATCAGAGGGCACACACCCTGGACCGGGTCGGCCACGAAAGCCCGGCAACGATGAGGATGACTACCTGCAGCCGATATCGGGAAATGTGCCACCCCTGTTGCCACCTCCACAAACGCGTGGTCGACTGCGACGACAGGAGATTTATGAAAATAAGACTGAGGCTATAGGCGAGCATGCGCAATTATCTGCACCAGCGAAACCAGAAGACGAAGAACTAGAAGAAGCCTCAATCTTGCCAGACATTACCCTCAGCCAACTGCTGACATTGGGCATCGATGAGCTCGCGGCAAAGCTCAGTGTGCCCACATCGAAACTAAGCACAATGACTTTAGTAGAACTAACCACGTATCTTTCGGAATTCATTGAGAAGTCTAAGAAACCGAAGCCAAAGACGATTACATGTGTGGCTCCTCCGCTGGAAGATAGTCCACCAATATTCAAGGTGAACTTTGACCAAATGCCGGACGCAACTTTTGTTGCCAAATTCGATGACAACTTTGGCGAGGAGGACCCGGTGCCATTTGTGGCAAATTTTTCGCAATTTGAAAGCTCCACCTCAGCCAGCGCCGATGAGACGCTCAAAGCGGCAGCTGTACCTCCGGCCGATAGATACGCAGTCTTTAGAGAGATAATTGACCAGGAACTTCAGCAGGATAGCATTGAGCAGAAGAGTTCCCCCGAAGCTGACGATGAAGCGGAAAGTCCAAGTAGAGCCATCCCAGAGACGAATACTCTGGCGCAGTTCAGTGATGAAGAGAAATCCCCCACATCAGTGCCTGTGCCGAAAATCGACACGAAAATAACCGAAGCAATATCGCATGCAAAGGATCGCTATGCAGCCTTGCGGGACATTATCCTAGTCGAAGACCTATTCGAAAAGCCGCCACCGCAGCAGAGCGAAGACCTTATGCATGACTTCCCCGAATTCAGTGACGACTTTAATAGCAACACGGAAGATCTTGCCGCAGAGGACGATCAGAAGTCCCCCATGGAGAGCAGCCCTGAAAGCAATCAAAACGAGGAAGAAGACGATCGAGGCAGCAGCAAGAAAGGATCCAATAAGTTCCTCCACACACTGACTGTGTCTTCGACAACTAAAGACGATCTGGAGATCGACGAATTGATGAATCGGGCAATATCTAATCTTTCACTGGACTCGCGGGAACATCTCTCGCCAAACAATGCGACGGCGAAGTCTCCAGCCGCTTTGGATAACAACGGCTGCTCCCCGCACACAGTGCGAAGGTCTCCGCTGGCCGCAATGATAACCTCAACAAGCAGTGCAGGCAAATCTCAATTTAATGACATGTCAACTTCGCCTATACCCCTTCAGAAATCCCCCGCTCCAATTCAAAAGTCCCCCCTCTCCAAATCACCAGTCACAAAATCTCCGATTCCTCCGCAATTGGTGGCCGTGTCGAATCTCATCGATGCCAGCAAACGCCTCAACTCTGGCTCACTCAGCGACGTCGTATGCGGATCGTCTCCGGACGCGGATACTGGCTTGTCAGATGTGGCAGCCACGAAACCCATTACCGGTGGAAAATCCCCGAAATCACCAAAGGAATCGTGGGCGACATTTGAGAAAGGTGCGGGCATGGATGCGAGTAAACATCGTTTGAAATCGCCCAAAGTGGCGCCAACTACCAAAGATCAGGGTGAGTCACCGTGTTCGTCGGACGGGAAGGAGGATTGGAACCGCACTGGTGGCGAGGAGTACGGCAAGAGATGGCCCAAGGGGCAAACGTCTTCGTCGTCGCGGGACTTGAGTCCATGGGATGATGAGGCGTCCGACTACAAGAAACGAATCCCCCCAGCGATTGTCGGTGGAGCTGACAGACATGGTTACTACATGAGGCACGCCCGCAGGATGAACTCCTGTGACGAGGACTATGAGTGAGTATAAGCACAGCTTTTTCAGACGTACGTATGTGTCTTACATGTTTGTCGTTTTAGGTACGAGGAAGAGATGAACAAGCGTCGTGAACGCAAAATAAAGACGGGGATATCCAGGAGCCGAGAGAACTTTGAATTTGGTATGTTTACATCGCTGATCGTAGCCTTGTTTGGTATTCATGAATGTGAATTACTTTAGACTCACCTCAATGGTATCACACAGGTCCACACCACACATGGTCGCCCCAGGACGAGGAGGGCAGAGCCCGATCCTTTGACCGTGGTGCATACGAGCGCACGACTTACGGACCACCGGTGTATGATAAGCGTGAGCACAAAATTCCTTCCTCTCACGTCACCTATGACCGACGGGACTACAAGGGCTACGACAAGCGCAAGTACTATCGAGACTACATGCGACCGGCTTATGATTTCGAGGGTTACGGAGAGTCTCCAGACACGAAAGACCGCAAGATCTCACAATACTACGGCGATGGCACGTTCGAGAAGATGAAGCCCGGTCGAAGGGACTACGAGAACATTTACGAGGAAAACTTCGGCGGCGGCAGCGGTCCAAGGTCGTATAAATCACGCGACTACATCTACGAGCGTGATCGCAAAAGCTTTGACCGAGACAGTGTCGAATCGTATGAGAGCAATGGCCGGAGGAGGAAGAGTTTCGGCAGTGGCGACGTGTACGGCAGCTTAGAGAGTCGAGAGGAATTCCGCGAGCGTTACATGGGTGGAGCAGAGAAGACAAGATCGCTACGAAAGGGTATGAAAATGCGTCTGCCCGCCGGTGGGGGAGGCAGTGGAATCGGTGTTGATGACTACGACCAAGACTCTGAAACTGAAGTGCAGTCAAGAAGAGTTGGTCCATTGGATACGAGGAGCTTGCAGAGGTCCAGCCAAGGGCCGCAAAGAATGCGAAAGAGTAGCGGCTCCAGTCCTTGGGATGGTGAAGGTAGGTATACATATATTGAGATTGACGATGTGTTCTCACTCTGTGGATTTATTTTAGAACCTCCACCACCTGGACATGGACAGAAGGGCTGGAAGCGGCCATCCAGTGCGTCGGAGTCTGAGAGGAGACTTGCCGAGAGCCGGCGTGCCATTGGGAACACTCCATCGGGATCAGATGGTGAAAAGGATAGGCGGTAAGTAGTGCATCAGCATGATGGAGACTTAGAGCACTTTTCTCATATTCAATTGTCAGCAGTTTCAGAAAGAAGCCAAGGTCACGCAGCGGCAAAGAGATTCCGCCGTCCGAGACCCGACAAACCCAGCGCTATGGCTCACACCGCGACAACTATGACTACATCAATTACGACGACTACGACCAACCAACGGATGAGGATAAGTTCGAGCGGCTGAATCGGCGCCGCCATGAGATGCACCAACGAATGATGGAGAGTGAACGGCGCCAGAAGGCGCCCTCCACCGAGAAATACAATTACGACGATGATGATGAAACCCCCCGATATTTGGCCAAAAAGGAAGCGGGATTTTATCCAGACAAGGTGGGAATACCGCCGCAACATAAACACGAAGTTTTCGATGAGCCGGCTGTGCCAAAGTCCGTGAAACAACCCCGAGGTGCGGATTTTGATTTCGATGACTACGAGGACACACCTCGCTCCAACACAAGCAGCAAATTCAATTTCGAAGAGCACGGCTTTGAGAGTGATTTCAATTCGCCACCGCCCGCTAGTTGCAATTCAGCCTCAACGACCACACCTGCTACGAAGTCATCCTTCCGGTTCTCCAATGATTTCTCTGAGAAGGAGAAGCACATTGCAGGAAGCCTCCATTCGGTTACCACGTTCGACAGTGAGTTCTCGCCCGCACCGCCGATAGTGAACAATTCGAACTGCAACACCGCTCCCACGACAATTCAGAAGCTACGTTTTGACGATCGCGTTACGGTTTCAAAGTTCGACAACGATCAGCCGAGTATCGGAAGCGCTACAGCAGGCTGCTGTGATGATGCGTTCGAAGACGACTTCTCCAAAGCCGAATTTGATTTCGAAAAGGAAGACCAATGGAATCCGGATCCACCAAAGAAGAATAATCTCCGCATGAACAGCAAACTGCAGCAGCGACAGGAACTGATTAAAAAGTCCGAGTCCATAAATATATTCGCCAAAAAGAACGAAGATCCCTTTGAAGATGATGAGTTCTTCAAGTCCCCTCCACCGGGGGGAAATGGTGGTGGACCGGCGAAAACAACGAACATGAATGGCGGCAGCAGTGGCAGCAATGGCGGTGGAAGTGGTGGCAGCGGCGGCAAAGAATCGAGCAGCTTTCAATGGGAGAGTAATTTCGCAAAGTTCGATGAAAATATGTGATTTGATGAGTTATTCGCCAGATGTTGTGGAGAAAGTGGCACAGTAAGTGTATCCACACAAGTGCATGAATATAAACTCTCTGCAATGCATACTGAAACACAAACGGAAATGTTCCAATCCAAATCGATGGGAACAAAAACAACAACAAACACAAAGGCGGTAGCTTCGATGTTAAAACGTCGAACGAAATTAAAACAAAAAGGTAGGCAATTGATTTCGGTTAATTTTTTTATGAAAAACTTTTTTACGTATCGTTTTAATTATGGTATCTTGCAAGCTTAATGGGTGGATGTATTATGAGTTTAGACGAAACAGTTGGACTGGGTATACAGTCTAATCGCACGCGAAAAACAGATGTGCTCACTGAGTACTATTCTGTATGGAAGCACTTTTCCGCTCTGTGACGCGCAGTTCTTTCTATCTTCACTATTTGGAATGGGCATCTTGTTCCTTGATTGACATATACTCTTTTAACCTAACGCAATCTTGCTTGTTCAAGGGATGAATTGTTTTCTGTCAACGAGCCATGAGGTCTTTCGAAGCTTCAGTGTGAACAAAGGGTGTTTTCATAAACGTCCGCAATCTGGTACATTCGCATTTCTTTCTCATGCGTTTTTGAACACACACACGGTGCAGAAAGTCTGCTTCAGCACAAAATTCTTCCAATCGACTCTTTCTGCCAGAGATGAAGTAGAAATGAGATGCCCAACTCGGATTTGGGTCTTTACTAAAAAACCCCTCGCCTATATCTGATTTGCTCTAAAGTCATTTATACTACTTTATTTTCACTCATACTTCTTAAGGCTTTAGAGCAGCCTGGAGTTGCTCTGTGATCAATCGTATTCACAAACACTGTTTGTGAACATTTTATAAAAAACGCTGTCAGATGAAATCAAGGGACAAGCGAGGTAAAAGTTGACTATCTCTTTATTACTTTATCTCTGCTTTCTGCAGTCAAAAAATAATGACTGTACAATCTGCCCGACTTCGATGAGCTATTGACGTTTATGAACAGTAGGTACTGCAGTTCTGCATCTGCATTAATGAACATGGATAACGCAGTCCTTTGTTAGTCTCTGGTGGCCCGTGGTGTTGTGAGTATGTGCGTCGACTCCAGTACTTTTCACGGCCCCACCTCTTTCGAGTCACTGACAATGCTCAAAGAGTTTAACTGTCTAGAAAAAGCTTCTCAAACATAGCAGTTCGGAGTCGGCATAAAACTGTAGATCCCTTCCACTCGTGATAGAACAATAGCACGCACAACACGAGTGGTTGCTGAGAATCTAGGCCCTGGCCCTCTACGGGCTGTAGCGCCACCCATATTATTTGTTAGTCTGACGTTTATGAAAACACCAAAAGTTTCAAGTTAGTTCAATGCACACAGATGGCTAAGTGCTTGCTTACTAACATCCCAATCAGCCAAAAACACTGTTTCCATCCACCAAGCTTAGGCATGCCTCAACCATAGAAATTGAAGATACCAACAAATTACTGTGGATACGATAATCATCCTCATCCAGCCAAATGAACAATACACACATATATTCCTTAAAACAAAAGCCTTACATCACACATCTTTCTCGTTTACCAAGCGAGAAAAGAATATGAATCTGTCTGTACATCATAGTTCCATACTCCGCCGCATTAAATCATAAATAATTATTCGTATATACTCATTCTCAACCAAAACTATAAAAGCATAACAGTGGGCTTGAAAGTAAAACAAAATTAGCATTATATATAAAACATAAATATAGACTTTAATCAAGAAAAAAAGAAAACAAATTTAAACTTATACAGTAAATATGTGTATTACTAACAAAATTTTCACGTTAAATGTTTTCATAAAAGAAAAGGAACAACAAAAGAATAATAATAAATAAAAAAAAAAAAAAAAAAAACTAAAATAAACTGGCGGTAATTATCCTATAATAAATAAACTAATAATGAAATACTCAAAATTATGAGATGAACAACAAATTAAGCTACATTTTTAGACAAAATCAGATACTTCTGCTGTATTACACTCCTCTTTGAAATCATTTATGTTATAATATAAAGTTTTATTCATCACAATTTTATGTGTGTGCGTGTACTATTCCTGTAAATAATAAAAACAAATGAAAAAAAAAAGAAGAAAATAGAAAAACAGAATATGAATATAGCAATTCAATTATGATTAGTTTAAATCTTAAGAAATAGACGTTTTGAAGGTAAATTATTATAAACAAATTAATAGGCAAAATGAAACTATAGTACGGCATCCGTGGCGATGTTTATTGGGTGTCGACCCCGACCGAACGATTTGAAGCGGAAGAACAAAAGTAATAAACTATTATTATTATCGTAAGTTATTAAGATATAAATGTGTTTAGTATTTCTTGTTTTATCTGTTTTTATTTTACATTTTTTTTTTGTTTTATTTTTTTTTTATTTTGCTGAACAATTATTGAGATAGTAATAAAAATAAAGTATATGATAATAAAATTTTAAATTTATTTCGAATCGTACATTATTTCTCGTTCCACTCAATGGGAAGTGAACAGCCAACTGTCAACTGTACGGAATCGTCTGATGCACTTAACATACTGTGCGATAGATCAGTAAAAAAAAGGAATAATTACATGAACACAAGAATTCACAGTGAACTATTTATTTTAATGTGTTTGCACAGACGCTTTGTTCTCCTTAGGACGCTTTTACACACGCTAAATTCGTCTGCAACGTTCCAATCTTGTTGGCAAGGGAGGTGAAACGTGCAAGGGGTAGCCCGAGTTGCGTGTGCTCGAGAATTGCGATTGATCCTTCGTATTCTCTTTCATCTATTTTCGTTTTTTCGAATTGCTTGCCTTCTCAATGTTGGGTATTGGAAGCATGCTATGCATATGTAAGAAGGAGATGACACAAGTGTGAAGGTGTGGGAAGCGGAAAAATTTAGCAGGAACTGCAACTGGGTGTAAAAGAGGCTTGCGATCACAAAAGGTAGTTGCAGAAAATCGTGACTAAAATGTTGCGTATGTAAAAGCGGTCTTAGTGGACGGTAAAAGAGTGAAATAATCTCTAATCTCTTCTCGTCATCGTATCGATCCTCATGCCCATCTATCCGTCTTCTCGGTCGCAACCACCGCAATCCAACGCACTATGAAAAAGGGTGTGGTCTTCGTATGTGCTCTGATGATAACCGCTATCCTTTAAAACACTGTTCCTCGACAGTTGTTGTGCTCAATCGTAGACGGCTCTCGTCTGGCTCCTTTGTGTGTTTGGTTTCGGCTACCGTTGGCTGATGTCGTAGAGTGATTGCATGTGCTGTTGTGAGGCTGGCAGACGCCTGTCCTGAACACATACTTCTCCAGCTTCTTCCGCTAGGGGAAAGGTAGCAACCAGCCCTCAGACTGATCACAGCTCCGACCGTGGTTCAAACACATTATCGGTCACTCAACCATTCTTAACGAATTCAACTTTCCTCCCAATGGCACCGATCGCCTACTACCCCAAAAATAGCTGGATGATCTCCTGTGTATCTACACAGACATAATCAAGAATACGAACCTCCCAAAGCGTACAGATTACATTGCGCCCCTCGTAGACTTCGAATTTTGTTATAGAACACTCATGGCAAATAGTGAAGACGGTACTAGACTTAGTCAGAGAATCTGCCTATTTGTATACACCATCAGAATCCCTGAATCCGGCAGTGTTTTTCAAGTTGTGGTCCTGGCGACCAATGAAAGCAGATAGAATGATATTAATGTTGGAAATACCATCTGCTGATATTACCATCCTAATTGACAGTCAAGCGGCCATTAAATTGAAATTAAGTCCAAGCTGGCCGCATACTGCTTAGTATGCAGAATTCGATTACCCTATGCTGGTTATAGGAACAGAGCCTGTAAAGTCAACAGATGAACTTGCCAGGTTCGAGACCGACCCATCCCAGGCAATTATATGTATTAAACGCATGTCAAGAAAATTGATGACAATATAATTGACATGTATTCGCTGACAATTCGCGGTGGTATTTTGTGGCTCATGTGTACAGCACTTATGACTCTAGAGAAGAAGGAGAATATTCTCCGGTTTTGAACTTAAGGTATCTGTATCTAGCTCCCTACAGATGCGGAGAATTTGATCGTTCAGTAGTTCTTTAAATTGTCAAGGAAATGGAAATGTTTTTTTGAAGTAAACTTTACAGTGGAATTCATGCCTTCATGCCTATTCTATGAACCGATGGCTTCCATCAGTCACTGACTACGTGTTATTTTTTTTGTATGGTTGCATTAACATATAAATGGCGCCGGGCTGCGCAAACACTGCAGCCGTTGGGCAAATAACTGTTCAAGTTCAAATATTCATATTTGAAAGCAGCTGTGATACAGATGGCGCATCGATGTTAATTTTCTGTGCATTTATTTGTTGGCTGCAAATGTTCAGAAATAAAGCGGAATTGAATGTTTCTCGATTTCAATTATTTTCTTTTTTTTGGTCACACAGGTGGTTAGAGAGTTCTACCTTTCATTTGCTAGCCCTATGATTTTGCCATCCACTTTCTTCTTGACATCTGCAAGAGGTGGTTGAATACATCGGATTGCCTGGGATGGGTCGATTTCAGCACCTTTCTAGCAAGTTCATCCGCTGCCTCTATGTCCCTATGGCCTGGAGGACCCAGCATAGAGTCATCGAGTGCTGCGCAGCATGCGACTAACTTGAACTTGATTTCTATTGCCGAAATAGCGTTAACGATCGCTGTACTGTCAATTGGGATGGTAATATCAGCAGGTATCTCCACCATTGATATCATTCTGGCCGCTTCCTTGACTACCAGGACCTCCGTTTTAAAAACACTGGCGTAATCAGGGATTCTGATGGAGCTGGGCGTGTTTAAGAATTCGACTCCTGTGCCTTTAAATCCGTGTAGACGTGGATGGTCGAGTTGTTGATGAGTTCATTTGCCACCACACCTCCCTTGTCGGAAAATAACACCGGAAGGGTATTTGGAAGTCGAGAAATGGAAGAGAGTAGTCGCTGTCAACTTGTTGAAGTGAAACTTATATACGGTCGCCTGGGGGTAAATCGAATACGCGAGAATTCATGTGTTACGAAAACCGACACTATTTTCGAGATGTTCGTTGTATACTTTTAATAGGTAGAGAATTTGTTTGGAATTATGGATTGAGCTTTCAATAAATTAATTGACTGGTTGTTGGAAGTGGAACTTCTGAAGCTAAGTTAGTTACCAGGGTGTACGGGGAGGCGAGTACGAAACAACAACATCGATGGTCACTTTGCAAGAGGATCTACAACGACTCAGTTTAAACCGATTAATTAAAATAGACAAACTCCTCTTAGATTTCATTACTGCACGGTGAGGAATGTCTATATGTTCTTTAAATTGTCAAAGCCTTGGAGCTCACAAAGCGGCTCTCACCGACGCGATAGTGCAGCGGTCAAGCATATTATTTCTCTCGCATACTTGGCTGAAGGATGAGGAGACAATATGGACCTACCAAATATTGATTGCGTCGTACGATTCAAGCGCCCCAATGTTCGAGCAGCAGGATTGGCAGTATACAAAAAAACTGTCAACAACACAAACATTGTAACTCCTCGCATAACTGTCGATTTGTAATAAACAAATACACTGTCTGTGAATACTCCAGCTATCAACAACATATGCACTGGTGAGTGCGTCCTCGAGGACCAGCAAACTATTCTGATGGTGGCACTTCGGCACTATTAGTAATGGTGAATTATATTCTTCTTATAATTATTCTTAGGGCACTACAGTCCGAGGTGGACCTGGGCCTCCCTCAACATGCCTCTCCAGTCAGCACGATCTCTCGCCAGCTGACTCCAGTTTCGCGCACCAAGCCGGCTAAGGTCGCCCTCGACTTGTGTGCGCCACATTGCGCGTGGAAGTCCTCGGTTGCGTTGTCCCACAGGCTCTGAGTTGAAGATTCTTCGGGACGGAGCTAAGTTGTCCAAACGCTCTACATGACCTAGCCTTCATAGACGTTGGATCTGTAGACGCCTGGCTAGACTCATGTCACTGTACAGTCCGTACAGTTCGATGCTGAACCTTCTCCAAATGCCATCAACGCAGACAGGACCGAAGATCGCGCGCGGAACTTTTCTCTCGAAAATACCAAGAACCTCTTCCGTAGTCCATGTCTCTGCGCCATAGAGCAAGACTGGGATGATCAAGGTCTTATACAGAGTCGACTTCGTCTTCCGAGAGGGGGCTCTATTACTAAATTGCTTCTTGAGCCCACGGAAACAGCGGTTGGCAAATGTAACTGCGTTCGATCTCTGTACTGATGTTGTTTGCATTACATTATATGGACTAACTGAATTTTCTTCTATGTCATCTTCTAGCAAATTTTTTACTTGCTCTCTTATTCAATTTGTAGTCTGTACGAAATTGAAGGCAGCTGGCTAAAGATCGTGCCCGCTGGAGAAGCTTGTTGACTGAGGCCCAGGTCCACCCCGGACTGAAATCAGAAGACGAAGAAGTCTATCCAGTATACTTGCGTGCTAGCTTGAGAGCCAGCCCTTATATTGCATGATCCTAATGGCGCTCTTTGCTGCAGCCGTCTGCATGTAGAGGTCAAGTGGCAGAATCTCCAGTAAGACCTCTAAACCTGAATGTATACCTCACTTAACGAGTTAAGCAACCAAAAATCTAGACATAAGTCCAAGCTTCCAGGCAATTATCCACGAGATGCACTAAGAGACAAACAAATCAAACACAACTCATATTTTTGATTCTTTTTATTATCAAAATGGTGTTTAGCAAACGTCTCACCAACAATCAATGGGAACACCAAACTCGCTTCAGCGTAAACTTTAACAGGACTAGCATCCTTCTTTATTTTACCCCAGGAAACAGCTTCGTCAGGTCTTGCACCACTATCGCTGCCATCGAATTCCGACGCAGTGTTTATAAAGACCGAAAAGTCTGCACCATTCCGCATAAGATTGGCATTGCAAATATGATGTTTAATTACGCCCCCGCCAACGATAATCATTCCAGAGTTGGACGCTTTCACCGCCATCGTATTCAGTCTTCGCAGATCTGACACAATGTCGACAATCAGACCAGGATTGCGAAACGAATGGAAGTACATCATATCACCGAGACTGCCGTCAGTCAGGGCCGGACTAAATACAGGAATTTTATTTTTCGCTGCCCAATAGTAGATTGAAGATTTGTCATTGATTCGTTCTCCTAAACGTTCAATTATTTTCGATGGGGACCAAATTGTCTGTTTCTCTTTCTGTTCATCGAGCATTTCCGTAAGAAGGGGCATTAGCCAATCTTCAAATTTACAGTAGTTATCATTTGGAACAAGAAGATTACCAATGCGATTGATTCCTTTCTCTCGTAAGTCCTTTCCTTGCAGTTCAAAGGATCCTAGAAAACGTTAAGCTAATATAAAGTCCTGATTATGATGAATTTTATCAGCTTACCCATATATGTTGGCGCTAGACACTTTATGAAATCTTCCTCCACTCCGCCAGCTGTGGTTACAATACAATCGACCATCTTGTGTTCCACGAGAAATCGAAGGGTTTCCCTCAGTCCCGAAGAGACTAAGTTCGAAGTGTATCCCAGAAATATTGTACAATTATTTTGTCTTTTAATGAACTCATCCGTCTCGTGAATGTCTTCTTGATCCGGTTCTAGTGGCTTTGATCTACAGTCAATCTTTGGGAACAATTATTTGATGCTCGAACGTGTGATGAAATCGCATGAACATACCATTTTATTTATTTCGTTGATCGCAAGACCTAGATTGGACGATTGAAAGCCTGAGTGCACATAGGACTGAAGGAGAGCCGAATAGTCAACACCATTATTCCACTCATAGCCGTGGACAACTGGTGTGCCTTCTGGAATCGGACAGCTGGGCTTTAATACAGCATCTTTAGCTATACTAGGTTCACTAGACATTATTTCTTTCGTAAAAATAATCTTATTTGGAATACGAATCACATTTAGCACGATGGGCAACAAAACAAATCGTTGACAGATCGAGTGACATTTGAATAGACATGTTGGCATGTTCCTCTCGCAACATTTTCCAGTAGCTACATGAACTTAATGAATGCATGCAGGTCTTGAGCAAGAAGTAATTCGTTTTTTTTTTTAAATATTGAGAGTAAAAACAATCGATTGTCTGCCAAATCAAAAGGGCTTTTTAATACTTTACAATCCGTGGTTTATAACTATCTGTTGGCGGCGTTTACACTCAACAGTTTGTCTACACGATTTAATTGACAACCGTGCTTTATGTCATCAATCGTCAATGTGATCGCTCGTTACTACAATTTGGCTACAAGTTGGCAGACTTGGAGTACGGTAGACAAAGCATTTTGACGTTTTTTCCAATTTTGTCGTCAAGCAAATCGTATCGACAAATTGTTGAGTGTGAACGCCGCTGTTAACTTGGCTTTTTGACAAGACAGCATGACAGCAGCGAGACAATGACTTTCTTTGTCATATTAATCAAATTTAGAAAAATGGTAGAATATATTCGAGATTGGCTCAACTGCAAGAAACATAGCCAATCGCTTGGATATATCATTTTACTCAATTTCCCGTTTCTATCATGACATTTATATGCTCAATCACAGCATGCTAGTAATTCACAAACAAATCTTTTTAATAAAACACCACTGAACACTCTCACTGCACACTAAACAGCTAACAGTGAAATGTGGTGAGTTTTGTCACCTTTCTCTGTCTGATAGTCGTCTGAAGTCTGAATTGTCAAAAAGTTTTTTTTTAAGCCATCTACTTGGTTGGCTTTTTTGGCAATTCTACATCAAATTCGGTTCGTAACTTTTTCCCGTGTGTGTGCAGAATCTGTTGTGAATATTTCGCAAGGTTAATCCCACAATAAGTTCATTATAATTTGTATATTAATAAATCAATAAGTTCTAAGGAAGGGCGAAAAGATAATATCAAAAATTATTCGCCATAAAAAGCTGCTAGAAGACCTTCAGAAAAAATGATCAAATTGTTTTCATTGAAACAACAGAAAAAGGATGGCGAACAAACGTCCAAGTCCGGTCCACAGAAAAAAGCATCAGCTGCACAATTGCGTATTCAGAAGGGTAAATCAAATACATTCATTATTTTCTATATGCTTCTCACAGTCACTTTTGTGCGAATACCTTTGAAATGTGGTTGTTCAAATTGGAATTGGGGGATGTGGAACTTTCAATTAATCTGAGGAGAAAATATTATATTCACAAGATTTAAATAAGTCAATGCAATTGTTAAGAAAAACGACACAATATGATCAGGATTCTTCGCAGTTCAGAGGATTAGTCTAGAAGTTTGTTTTGTTGATAAATTAGTCATCTGCACAGAAAAAGATATTTTCAGAAATTTAATTACTGAGACACTTGCAACAATGGGGAAGTCTCTTAAATTAATCCGAATAATTGAAGAAAAAAAAACGTATGCTGAGAGATTATATTTGACGGGGATTTCCCAATGATTACGTCTGAAGTTGCTCCCAACAATTTTAAAGCGTCTGGTAGTAGTGTGTGCCGTAAGATAATAATGTTCTCCTATGCTCATGGAAAGCATATTTTTTTGCTGGAAACAAGTCCTTATAGAGTTGTTTCTGGTGGTCTGGTTGAGCTGTGTGGCTTCATAAAGCATACGTACGTGTTTGTAGACATCTTTAGCTCCCGTCTGTTGGAACTTTACCTATCCTAGGTCATGCAGTTCAGTTTGTAGAGTTCGAGGAGGAACAACATTTCGCCTAAGAGATTAATGTCCTGTGTGACTATATATAATGAATATATATATACAGGAATTTCGGTCTACATCTACGCCATAGTAAACAGTACAAACTACATCAGTACCAGGATTTAACACAAAATAACTATTCTAAACCTATGTTGCTTGAGCTTAACAAACGTCCCTCGAAGGATCAAGCTGACTTCAGACGAGACATTGATCGTCCTAGTCCTGCTGTACGTCGCAGAGGCATTAAGAAAACTCCTGAAGAAGCTCTTAGTCTCTTCGAGAGAAAAGTGCGAGCTTTCTATTTGCGTTGATGGCATCTGGAGGAATAGATTGAAACACTGCTTAACTGTACCAGTTTTACAGCCAGATGTCGACGAATTCAACGTCTAAGGTGTATGTGCCAGGTTTACCAAATGGACAACTGAGATCCGCCCCAAACAGTCTTCGATTTCTAGCCTGCAAGGCAATAGAGAACTCCTACGTCTAAGGTGATGTACCTCAACCAACTTGGTGCGCTTAATTGAAGGCAACTAGCCTCAATTAATCGATCACGCTTGTTGGAGAGGCTTATTGGTTGTAGCCCAGGTCCGCCCTGGACTGTACGCCACACAAAGAGGAGCATGACTTCTATTTTTTTCAATTAGGAGTTGGGGCTACAGCGGTTAATAGTTATATATTTAAATAAACTGACTAAGTTAACTAATCCACTTATTAATGTGGATATTCTTATTAAATTATGATAATTTTTGCATTAAATTGAATATTAACTTGTAGATCACTGGCATCACGGGTGTACTTGTACTCTCTTCATGTACTTGTACTCAGTAAAGTTCTCATGTGAGGGGGACATAAGCATCAGATTGACAGGGTGACTTGTCCCTTCTAGAGAGAAAAAAATTATGCATCCTGTGGTGTCCAGTAAATGGGTGGTTTTCTCCCAAGTGGAGTCGACATCCTATCCTATGCAAACTCCAAACAGTGATGTTTGAGAAGCTTTTTACGTGGCTACACAATTTCAGCATGGTCAATAGGTAGCAAGCACAGCCCTGTTTTTGACCATTGTGCTGTCACTTCCTGGCTGCGTTCCAACCTGCTTGTCCCGTTGACCCTGTTGCGTAACCTATTCTAGATTTGATGGTCTTGCTTGACCATTTTATAGCCATTCCGTGGCTCTTAGATATTGTAGGATATCTTTTATGTTTGACTTAGCTAGATTTCGAGGCAGTCGACGCATTCTTGTTTCTGAAAGTACAGGGCATGTTCCGGGATAGTGTAGTATGGTTTCCTCTTCCTCTTCCTCTTAATCCCTGCTGTTTCTACAGAAGTCATTGTAGGGCGCTCTAAGTCACGTCCGTTACTCGTGGAACCAACTTTGTTCTTTGAACGAACGTAAAGACCGATTAGACATCCTTTTGGTACATGTCGGTTTATTCGTTTAAATAGTATCCTCCCAGGGTTTGTTTCCTAATGGAGGCCAATGCAGGGCAGGTGCAGAGTAGGTGTGAGGGGTTTTCCTCTTCTTCATCCATACATCTGCTACAGAAGTCGTTGTATGGTTATCCTAGACACGCCTACCCATTGCGCAATGTCCCGTAAGGACTCCTATGTATTATGTTACTCAGATTTCTTCTGCCCAGACTGAGGATGACCGTGGTTCTTTGTAAGTCCCATTTTTGACCATACATGGTTCAAATGTAGGCATGTGTTAAGGTTATCCCGTTTTTAACGGGCACTGCCGGTCATTAGCTCTGTGATCTTATTTTTTTGAGTTTCTATTGGCACCCAGATGTTTTCAATTTTTAGCCGGTGTAGGTCATAATTGACTCCTACACCTTCTCCTCCAAATCTATATACGACCAAACATCGCTGGAAAAACTTTTCTTTCAAAACTACCAATGGTTCCTCATAATCTGTATCCTGTATCCCTGTGCCGTTGTACAGAACAGAGATGATCAGGGTCCTGTGTAAAGTTAGCATAGTCACTCAACAAATGGATCTACTACTTAGTTGACGTTTGAGTGATGGCATGACTTATTCTGTGGTCTTCGAATTCTCCATCATTTCCGTTTTGCTGTTGATAGTGTGGTCGATGCAAACGATGTTTTGATTTGCTTTTCATGTCAAATTCAAGAAAACCTTATTTCCATTGTGACGTCTTAGGAAATTATATCAAACAGAGGTGTTCAATTTGTCCTTATAAATATTCATTCAGATAATAAATATTTATGTACATCACGCCAATTTATTTGTACTGATAACCTGTTTTCTTTTCCATTATAGATATCAATGAATTGAACCTTCCAAAGACCTGCGCAACTGATTTTCCGGATCCCGATGATCTTCTCAACTTCAAATTGATTATTTGTCCCGATGAAGGCTTCTACAAAAATGGAAGATTCGTATTTAACTTCCGTGTGGGACCCAATTATCCGCATGAGCCGCCAAAAGTGAAGTGTGTAACTCAGGTTTATCATCCGAACATCGATTTGGAGGGAAATGTATGTTTAAACATTCTACGCGAAGACTGGAATCCAGTACTAACGATCAATTCGATTGTGTATGGCTTGCAATACTTGTTCTTGGTAAGATTTTTTTTTTTTTATTTTCCTTTCACTCATGAGTATTTTGAATAAAGCTATAAAACGACTCAAGTAAAGAACATAACACGTAGACAATAGTTAATACGAACATTATACTTTTTAGCTGGTTATAATATAATGTGGCCATCACATCAATGTAAAGCCAATTCTCACTTAACTAGTTGTGCTTGCAACCACATGGAGCAAAGATTCATGTTCGTGTCTTCACAATCACAATTGAGCCAAGCCTGTGCTATTGAATTGAAGGCAATCTCGCTTGCGCTTTACAGTCTATGGATCGTAAAGTCTAAACTTGGAGATACTGAGATCTACAGGGGAGTTAATGGAGGAGGTTACGTACGCCACCTTTCTATGAAGGTGCTGGATGCTATGTGAACGATGATGCTATTGCCACGTCTGGTATATTCGTCCCTATTCTCTGGGGCATTAATACAGAGTACACGAAATGGACACAGAAACATGCGGACTTGGCATTAACCCAGAAAAAACGGAATTTGTGATCTTCATCCACTCCGGTGCGGAACCACTGTACAGTAACCACCACCGCAAAATTTCTGGGTCTATACAGGAAATAGTTAGGAAGTCCTCCTTTGCCCTATACTCATGTACTAAAAAGTCATAGGTTGTAAATGGCGACGTAAGACCGACAATACTGTATGGAGTCCTAGTTTGGTGCTGTCAAATGTAACTCACTCAAACGAGTTCAACGACTGGTCTGTGTACAAGTGGAGCCTTAAGAAGCACTCCGTCTGCAGCTCCTAACATATTCCTTCACCTCCCTCCGCTGGACTTATTTTTCAAAGAGGTCAGTACAGTCTTAAGGCTGCACTTGCACTTCCACTGTGGTCCGAACTCCGATCAGAGCCGCTCAACTATTCAATTTCCTTCCCATTGACATAGAAAATGTCAACACTAGCATTTCTTCCATCGAATTGGAAGTCTGACACTAAGACGTTATACGATCCTCTGCGAATTTACACAAATGGTTCGAAGACGGATAAAGGGCTCGTTTGCTTCAAAGACCTCAACTCCCCAATAACTGTAGCGTCTTAAGAGATACAAAAACAAGCTTTTCTTCTTTTGAAAGAACCTACATACTTATAATATCCTTCTGCTATTTGTGTTAGTGCTTTTCCATGACTTGCATCTACGTTTCTACATCGAAACAAATTTGTTGTTTATTGATGTATTCAGTGTTTGCGTCGACTCCTACGATGGGTGCTGGAATTAAATTCCCGAAATGAACAACTTTCACAATTAAAGCACCACCTGCCTCGAGTCACTGACATCCATTATTGTTTTTAGTAAAAATGGTACAATTTAGGTCGTTTTGTTTGATTATTTGTTGCCATTGAAATGCCTTGTCTTGTTTCACAAGCCTCTCTTGAGACGAAGGTCCGGACTCTTTTGGTGGGAGCATAAGGACTTCCCACCAAGCTCCCGAAGCGAGTCGCTATCGATGTGTTTGGCCTGGCGTTATCCTGATGGAACACAATTCCTCTTTTATTGGGCAAAGGTGGCCGCTTCTGTTCGATTACTTTCTTCAGATGGTCCAATTGTTGACATTACAGGTCCGAATTAAAAGATTTGTTGTAGAAGATCATCAATAGATGATTCCCTGCCTATACAACCAAACACACAGCGAGACCTTCCTGCCCGCCATGGGTTGGCCACCGATTCACAGCGATTCCCCGGCCAATTTCGCTTGACGGTATCATAAGTGATCTACTTTTCTTCACCAGTCACCATCCGCTTCAAAAATGAGTCGATGTTCTTGCGATGCATATGGAAATTCGGTCCATGAGGTTCTTTGGCGTTAACACCTGGGTTACCTTCTTTTTGCATCCAGCCTTGACGGTTAGACACGACGATTTCCATGCTTTCATCGACATTTTAGACAATTGGTCTTCCAGAGCGTCTGGCTTGCGTTTTCGCCTTTATTGAAGAAAAACTGTAAGAAAGGGCGTTTTTTTCTCTTTGCTGCTGCCCATTAAGTTCTAAACCTAATACTAATCTCAAGCTTCGATGTTTGGATTTGTCTACAATAGTAACTCCTCTGCACTCGTGAGAGAATAAGCGGCAGTGGTTGCTGAGAAGAAGCTAGGCTCAGGTCCACCTCGCACTGAAGCGCTACCCGTATTATTATTATATTTGTTGTTAGGTTATTTTTACATTTCTATCACTGATGTAATGCTCAAATATGCGAAAACATTAAAAAACAAATCTTTTATTTTCTTTTGCTTCATCATACAGGAACCGAATCCAGAAGATCCACTGAACAAGGAAGCAGCGGATGTCTTGCAAAACAACCGTCGCCTATTCGAACACAACGTCTCAAAAGCCATGCGTGGTAACTTTATTGGGGAGACGTACTTCGAGTGCTGCCTCAAGTGATACATAAAATCAAAACTTAATCTTAGGAACGGCGTCTGTCTGATTGCACTTATATTGGGTGGTCGTTTTTATATTAATTTTATTTACAATTAAACTAGAAACACACGGAAGAAGATCGAAGGATTCATAATACAAAACAAAAAAAAAAAAAACCGAAATAAAAGGAAAATATAAATAAAATTTATCGAAGGAGCAGTGCGTGAAGAAAGAGTAGAAATCAAGGAGAGGTATTATTGACATTTTTTTTTGTTTTCTTGTAAGAGCAACAGAACTGAGAAGAGAGGAAACAAATTGTACTGCAAAGCAAAAAATGTATTTCCCCATTTCTTATATAAAAAAAAAAACAAACAAACAAAAATTTAAATAAAGATATTAAATATTACATTAAACGTCTTATGTGTGAAAAAGAGTAGAATTGCAAAAAGGGATTGTAATGCTGCGCCATTGTATCGTGGACGGGTGCGCAGTGCGCCCACGCACATACCTGGGCGAACAGGCAACAAGCATATACTCGAAAATAATTAATGCAGTTCAATTTATGTAGAAAAGAAAAATGAAACTAATAATTTGTAAACATTAAAAAGAATTCAATAATTATTTATGTAAGCTTTTCTCTTACATTAAGAATTTTTCTAGTGAATTAATATTTAAAGAAGCAGAACGAACGGAAGGGATAAAAGAAAAGAACAAATACAGACCGGTTGTACTTTTTCTTTAATTTGCTTGTAAAACAAGAAACTGCTACACACACACACACACAACGTAACGCGTAATCCACTGAGATGCTCAACCGCAAATGTGTTGAAATGATTTTTTTTTTCTTTTTTTCTTTTAAGTCATTGTTTGTCAACTAGGTGAAGTCACACTCAGAGAATCATAGGAGATCAGTTAAAACTTAAATCAGAACATAAGAAATGTAACACTTTGAAATAACAAATTTAAGTAATGTACCTCTATTATTGAAATAATAAAATACAACAAAAAAAAAGTTAATCATCCATATAATGCTAAAAGTAGGAAGCGCAGAATAATTTTATTTTACTTTCATCAACTGTGGCGGTGTTTTTGTTTTATTGTACCAGGTGCAACCACATATCGGAGTTATCGTTTAGGAATGGCAGTGGTCCTTAGTTCATCTTTGTTTAATCTTTTTGTTAAATCTTTGTCAAATCCATGTGGTACAAAATAAATCCACGTCTGTTCCACGTTGTTTAACTCAAAAACATCCCTTTGCTGGATCCTAGGTCAGACGGAACATAGCCGGCAATGGAGCAGCGAATGCACTTGCCAGGAAAGAAGCCTTTTGCGGATGTCACGACCAAAGTGTATGCCACAATCATAGAGACAGTAAATAAAATGTGGAATTCTCTAACTACTTACCTGCGAGACTAGTCGGATGCTGTGGGCCAAGTGCAACAGTGAAAAACCCGCTAAACTTCTTCAGTGCGACAAAATGTTGCTAACGGTGGTAGATGGAGTACCAACTGGCCCGAATCATCTGAAGCACCAGGAAATGATGTTAATATCAGCCAGTGGCACTAGGCGGCCATCTTCACTGACAGTCAAGCGGCAATAAGAGCCATAGAATCAGACATTCTGACATCGGAGCTGATAAGGCTATGCAGACAGAGCATCAATTCGGTGGCCCTCTGCTGCTTGCCGGGACATACTGCAATTTATGGAAACGAAAAGGCAGTCTCGCGAAAAAATTCTTCGGAGCGTGGAGAATCTCTAGCAATCCCGCATGCACTCACACCGCTCAGCTCCATAAGGAGACAACTAGAAGCCGAAGCCCCTAGATTGAGCCAGAGCTCGCTGGGTCTGAGTCTTGAAGCTACAGCGAGGGCGCTATTGCCGATGCTGAGCACGAAGAGATCAACGTCATTGATCGGCATTAGTCTCAAGGAAGGGCCCATGTTACTAGGAGCCCCTACCAGGCACTGTGCTATAGACACGCATGCATTCTGGCTGAAGATATACACAACCACTTTTGCGGAAACTGCAGAGATGAGGAAGTAACAGAATCTATCCAACATCTGCTAACCTAACCTACCTTACCATCCCACAATACGGTGAATGATGTAAAATTTGCACACAATCCTGATGGACATCAGTAATCACTCCGATTGCGAAAGTCATTTTATTAAACTGACATGGGTTCTGGGAGTCGAGTCACTTTATAGGCTTTTAAGTATCGGTATTACGAACCTACGATATCGACTCGAGCTTATGTTCCACGTACCTACATTTTAAAGCTGCAGTTGCCTGCCAATTTGAAAATTCATGTTGTTAAATGAGGTAGCTTTCATACATTCTGTCGGAATTTACATTTCTAAATTGTTGTTTCGTTTGCAGGGGTCGTCATCAGTAAAATCATCCGTTTCCGAGGCTTGTTGTTGCTTCGTAATTAGCAATTTTTTGTGTGGCCGGGCAGTTACCCCACCTTTTTTGTAACCCCTAGGACAAGAGGTCGCACTTATAAGTTTGGCAAGTTGAGCTCGGGTGAACTACAACCAGTACCCGATGGCTACCACTTGGAGGTAAAATAAGCACAATTGGTGTGTAGAAAAAGTTACAACACTGGGCATCGCCAGGTTGACGCCAGTCAGTGACTACCCGATTCCCACAGCACCCAGCCATTCATCTAAACTGAAATCCAACAAGGCTGCGGGAGCTGACGGCCCACCCGCCGAGCTTTTTAAAGCCGCAGGCGATGATTTGGTAAGGAGCATGCACCAACTCATCTGTAAAATATGGTTGGAGGAAAACATGCCCGATGAATGGAACCTCAGCATTGTTTGCCCGATCCATAAAAAAGGAGACCCTTTGAACTGCGCCAACTACAGAGGCATCAGTCTCCTAAGTATCGCATATAAAATCTTATCTGCCATACTGTGTGAACGCCTAAAGCCATTCGTCAACAACCTGGTCGGTCCATACCAGTGTGGCTTTAGGACAGGAAAATCCACCATCGACCAAATATTCACACTACGGCAGATTTTGGAGAAAACCCAGGAGCAACAAATCGATACCCACCACCTTTTCATCGATTTTAAGGCCGCGTATGATAGCATCTATAGAGACGAGCTATACAGAGCAATGTCTAGTTTTGGCATCCCTACCAAACTCGTCCGTTTGTGTAGGATGACGATGGAGAATGCACGCTGCTCCATCAAGGTCGGTAAAGACCTAACCGAGACCTTTGATGTCAAAAAAGGATTCAGACAAGGCGACGCGCTGTCATGCGACTTTTTCAACATCGTTCTTGAACGAATTGTTCAAAACTCGAACGCCAACACCAGAGGAACAATCTTTCAGAAGTCCGTCCAACTACTCGCATATGCCGACGATATTGACATTATTGGAAGAACGCAGCGTGATGTCAATGGCGCTTTTGTGGGTATTGCAACGGAGGCCGCGAAGATGGGTTTAGCGGTAAACGAGGGTAAGACCAAGTATATGCTGTCAACGAGAAAGGGCACCCAACACCGACGTCTCGGTCAGAACGTCACAGCAGACAGATATAACTTTGAGGTAGTCAAAAGCTTTGTCTGCCTAGGCACCGCTATCAACTCAGATAATGACACCAGCGCTGAAATCAAACGAAGAATAACCCTTGCCAATCGCTGCTTCTTTGGGCTAAGAAAGCAACTGGTAAACAAAGCCCTCTCTCGAACAACCAAGATAACGCTCTACAAGACCTTAATCGTCCCAGTCCTGCTATATGGCGCGGAGGCATGGACTTTGTCAAAAGCGGATGAAGCTGCCCTTGGTTGCTTCGAGAGGAAAATTCTTCGTGTGATTTTCGGTCCCGTCTGCATAGACGGTGAGTGGAGGAGGAGATATAATGACGAACTATACGGGCTGTTCAGCGACATCGACTTAGCCAGAAGAGTGAAGATCCAAAGACTGAGATGGCTAGGTCATGTAGAGCGGATGGAAACCAATACTCCGGCCCGAAAAGTCTTCGAATCCACCCCCGAGGGACGGCGCAGTAGAGGAAGACCGCGACTCAGGTGGCGCACGCAAGTGGAAAGGGACCTCAACCAACTATGCGTGCGAAACTGGAGACAGCTAGCTAAAGATCGAGCTGGCTGGAGACGCTTGTTGGTTGAGGCCCAGGTCCACCTCGGACTGTAGCGCCACCTTAAGTAAGTAAATTGTTGTTTCAGGGTGCTTGTTTAATAAAATTACTCCGTGGAATTTACATATTTAAGTAAATCTGGACAGCATTACTATGGTTGTCGATTGGAGTAAATTCTAAACTAATAAGGCAACATCTGCTTTCCTTCTCCTCTTCGTCTAGGCAAGTACTACAGAAGCCATTGGAGAATAATCCTAATCTTTTTGCGCGAAGCCCTAGTAAGCAGTGTCCTGTAATTATTCCCACATTTCTCTAGGCAGAGCTAATTTTAGATCTCTTTAGGATAGAGATTTGACCAGATTTGTTTTGAGATTCGAAAAGCGATGCCTGTCAACCATTAATTTTCATTGATTTTTATGGGTAGAGACTATTGAGCTGTAACTTGGAGGTAGTTTTAGGAGTACCTATTTTACAAGAGAAACCATCAACTGGCACTCTAGTGGCGCGTTTGGCGATTTCATCAGCTTTGGAGTTTCCCGGGATGTCCCTATGGTCTGGCACCCAGCACATGCGAATGTTGACCTGTTCGGATATCTCGTTAAGAAATGCGCAATCGTTTACTAAGTTGAAGTTTTAGAGAACGATACCCGGCAGACGCTGCAGTGATTGGGTAGACAACGGATTTCTTTAGATCCTCTGAGAAAACGCTGCTTTCTACTCCGTCTGGGATCTATCTGTGTAAAAGTGTATGACTTAACTAAAGGGAATGGTGCCGCCCTACGACAGGTCTCTGTCTGGAATCAGGGGTTTGAAGTTTTTCTCTGGGAAGTGTCGTGGCGAGGTGTAGTCTAGATGAGCTGAGGTAAGATTTTGTTCGTGTAGGATTTTGGCGTAGGATATGTGTCACCGGTCGTCCATTGAGAGCATGCCTTAGGTAAGGTTCAGGAGAGGTACTAGTGCATCAGTGGGAGTAGTTTTGAGGGCTCCCTTGATCCAAATACAGGCTTCTCTCTGTACCTTCGTTAGTTTGTTGAGTATTAGCCACCACACTACCACGCTGTATATTAGGATGGGTCTTATGACAGATGTGAAAAGCCACTGTGTCATGCTATGTTGAAGACCCCAGTGGTGACCAATGGCTTTCTTGGCCATGTATAAGGCCGTGATGACCTTTCTTACTCTTTCTTCTGTATTCTGTTTCCAGTTTAGTCTGCTGTCTAAAATAAGTCCGATTTTATTTTGCCTTAAATGACAACGGAATACTGGTACCATTTAGAATGAGGCTAATAGGCCTAGTAAGGGGGGTGGCCTAGTAAAAATAACGATCTCGGTCTTCTGAGCATTGACACCCAGACCATGATATGTCCCCAGTTGTTAAGTAGATTGAGACCATGTTGCATTGGATCCTTTAAGACTTGGGGATATTTTCCTGAGAAGACTATGGCAACGTCGTCCGCATAAGCAATCGTTTTGCAACCCGACTTCTGCAGCAATACTATAGATATATTCGTATCGCTTAAGATATTATAATATTCGAAAACGAATGAATTCGTATCGGGTAATATCACGAAATATTAGTATTAACCCATCTCTACTCGGTTTGGAAAGGAGCAGTCACCTGAGTGTCCCGAGAAATGGGTATCTATCAACAATATAAGCGATTCCTCGTGTCGTCGGTCTTTTTGATAGTACCTGGGTACATTGGGAGAGGTAGAGAACCTTCCGAAGCCTGGATGCTACTGAGGATTCCTTGATTTTTTCGCAGAATTTCTTCCCGTACTCCTTTTCGCTTCTCTGACTTCAGTTTTATAAGAGCTCAGGCTTTCCTTGTGGGAATCCCAATCTCGAGTATCCCTTGTGTTCTTTGCCTTATTAAATTTGTTTCTGCATATTTGACGAGGACGACAAATATAATACTGACATCGTATTAAGACAAGGCGCTAAACGACTTTCGTAATTGGGGGTCTCGGTGTGGGTGAGCGGTGTAGTCCTTACATTTCATGAGCATTTTCGCAAATCGCAGTCTTTTTATCAAGACCTGTCACCGTTGCAGGTTCGTCCGTTGATTTTAGACGAGATGATAGCTTTCCGCACAACTGCTAGACAGGCGGATATCTGATATATTCCCATCCTGAAGCAAACGAATTAAATATTCAGTAAACTCTCCATAGGTTAGGTTTAGTTAAACGGACTGTCACAGCTGAATCAGCTGTAACCCACTTAGATCCATTGCGCTATCACCAGAAATCAACTAATAGAGATATCCAACTTCCTCGTCTCTTGCCCCTGAAATTTGTTTGACAGCTTGTTGTAGTTGTACCATCTGTGAATACGTGAGAGGCGTTTCGAACAGCTGAAAGACTTCCCCTTCGAAATAATGAGGTGAAGCAGAGTATTTTTTTTTAAAAAATCGCTCGTTATCTGAGCGTTATTTCAAATTCATATGTTTCACCCCAAAAAGGAGGAGGAGCTTAAAACACAGATTGTGTTCAGAAGATACATTCATATACTTGGAAGTATATTGGAATGCGCTGATCACTGACACGTTACATTTGAATTCAAATATTTTGCCTTTGAAATATTAGAAAATAGGTAAAGGAAAAGGGTTTTAATATGATTTTGTGGTTGAATTCAATTTTTAAATAATCATTCCCAATTCATAATAATACAATGATAATGAAATAGAAATTCTGCAAATTCACACATGTATGTATGTCTGTCTGTTCTTTGGTTTTATAAGTATCCAAATTTACAGAAAATAACTTAATTCCTTGAATTATTTCGTATTGTCACTTTAACATTGTATATCTATCGATTACTCAAACACTTCATTTTGCTAATTAATTCGAATTAATGGTGTTGAAGCAGAAGTCATTACTTGAAGCATTTTAGTTTTTAACTCATATCACATATAAACTGTGCAGCAAAATTTGAAAATTTGTCCTACATATCCATTATAAGCAGTTCGTAAAGATTTGCTTTAATTTTAAAATGCAGCTTGTGAAATAAACTTCTTTTTCGCATGTTATAATACTATTTAATTTGCTAAACTTGACGAACATCACTCATGGAATGTTTCCAGATCGTGGGCAAGTTAAACACATTGGAAATGCATTTGACACTCTTACGGGCAAAATATGATTTGGAGGGGTAAACAGCTGATCAAAAGACACCACTTGTGAAAGTATGCGTAAAATATAGCTTCCAAATAAAGAAGTATGCGTGTTTTGCGGTAGGTCATGGTATTTTTGGCTGGAAAGTTGAATATCTCTATTAGTTGATTTCTGGCTATCACTGTCGTCAGCCAAAGGACAAACTGACACCAATGGAGTCTATCCTAAAATGATTGACTCCCTTCCTGGGATCGCTTGATGAATTTCCAGAGGTCCAGAATCTTGATATTTGACATTTCTCTAGGCTGTTGACTAAAAAGTCTAGCTCACTTTTTCTTGTTTTTACAAGAGCTGGATAGGTACCGAGGTAGTGTAGCCTGGTTTCTACTTCGTCTTCATCCCTGCAGCCCCTGCTTAAGTCGTTGAAGGGGACTCCCATTCTTCTTGCACGTGAGCCCAACAGGCAGTTACCGGTGATAATGCCAACGAACTTATACCCGTTTCACAATGCTGCGTTGCTGCGTCGCCTCATCCACACAATACAATGGTTCCATGCCATTGACTGCGTCGTTTTGACTTTTAAGAGAAATATGAGAGCGGTGGGATCAACTTAATCTCACGTAAGCGAAACACGAAACATTTAGGTGCTTTTTGACATTCCCAGCGTTTACTCCATATTTTCATTGGGCGCGAAAGAAAAAAGAGCTGATGGTGACACACTTTCCTCAAAGCAAATGTCGTAGGGCATTACTGATTTGTTTTTTTGAATTTATTGAAGGCCACATTCCTGCAAGTGTCTAATTTCATCCATCGACGACTGGTGACATTGATGGCATCTGTTAGTAACAGGGTTTATAATAATTGATACCATACACGCCACTATCCCCAATCTGTTGTGTAAACATCGCACATAAACCCTCAGCATCAGCAAATAAAATCAATTTTTTTTTTATATTTTTTTTCCAATCGAACCTCAATTTTGTGTGAAATTATAAATTAATTTATAAAGCACTTCAACTGAAATTGATCTACAATTGAATACTCAGTTTTCTTAAATTTATATTCCTCCATAAGCAAAGGTCCGACACAGCAGATTGCCTGCCCGTATTTATCCGGAGATCATATATTCTGAAAGAAAACACGTTCAGTCACATCCGGCGGATAAATGATCTTGCAATGGCTTACCTGCAAATAAGTCCAACGGTTATCTCATCGGTTATCATCACCTTTAGCAAATTTTGAATCAAATTATTCGGCAGGAGTTTCAGTACTGGCTTTACGCGATCCTTTCCACATTCGACAAGCAACGAAATGAATTGAAAAACGAAATGAATTCTCGGCGAGAGTTCGTCTGTGGCCACAAATTGTGCGAACACTTTGAACATTCCCTGCAAACTGCTCTGCAATGTGTCTCTGATTATTGTCGGTGGCTCTCTGCTGCTCTGATGCGTTTCCATAACGAAGTCACTTGAACTGGAGTTGTCCGAGCTCTCTGGATTGGTGAGTTTGCGAATTTTCGATGCGTTGCCCATGTCCACATCGTCCAAATCATCAGATCTTGTGCGTTTCTTGGGCGGCGGTGTGCGTGTCTCCAGATTGGATATTATACAATAAACGCAGAGTCTTGCTAACACATACGATTGCGACTCGGTTATTTCTTCACTGTGAATCGATGAACAAGCTTAAGTTTGATGCTGTTTCTGGTGACCACGAACTTACCTTCCAGTTTTGTTGAAGAGGATCAAGGGAACGATGCGATCCAGTATGGCGACTGTATTTCTCTCAATGTCCAGATGCATTACAGCGAACACGATGTCCATTGTCTTCATCATATCCTTGTGTTTGGAGGAAAAATAAAGTTATCCACGGAAAACATTGCAAGAACTGTAAACTTCATACTCTAGTGTATTTGCACTTCAAGATCTCTTCCACCAATTGTGTGACAAACCAGACAGGACCGCCTGCTTGTAGCAGACTCTCGAGTATTTGTGCAGCTTTGACAGGTACCCAGCCGTGTTGTGAGACGCTTCTCCAAACGTCCTTAAATTGTTCGATAAGTGGAGTGTGCGAAACGAGATTCTGTGTTACGGTTAGGCTTCGCATTTTCGGATTCCCTGAGGGATGAATATCGTGCTGCATCTTTCGAATAATCTGAAAAGAGAGTCCCAGTCTTTCTTTCGTATTGTCTTGAGAGGACATTTCCTCTGGACTCATTGTGGATAAAAACTGTTGCACCATATTGAGCGGCTTAAGGAATTCATCCTGGCGGGAAAAAAAGAAGGAAATAATTTAGTCAGTCATTCTAATTACGCAGATTTCTAAATCAACGAAACCGAACCTACCTCTCGCACTGTTTGCATGTACGCGCACAAAAACGATGCAGCGCACACTGAAAATGAGAACAATCTGCACTTTATGCTGTCCAAGATTCCTTTAACATCCGTTGAGGTCAGAGTTTCATTTTCCCACGCCACCAAGACCTGATAAAGAACCCCGGGAATGTTCATACATATGTCTTGCCATGTAAGGTTGCTGCAAACAAAAACTGACTAATGGAATACACTCTATTTTGGGTTACAAAATGCAAATGTACCTATTTTTTAACTGTGCCTCCGGTTTGCTGAGACTTAACAAAAGCTCATCAACTATATTCTCATCACAAAGTGCAATCATATTCCTTGGCGACTTCGGCTTGTTCCGCTCAACCATGCATTCGCGAACCCATTTCTCAAAGAACGAATCACCATTTTCCGACAGAACCACCTTGGTTGAGAATTTAAATTTATCCTGTTGAATGATTTGGAGTGAAAAAAAAAAAACTTACGTCCGATCCGTATTTCTGAACAATAAAGGTCAACATCAGGAATGAGACGTCAAAAAGTGTTGACCTAATAACTGATGTTTTGCCTACTTCGCCGGGGACCTGCTTCGATGTTTCATTGCATTGAATAAGTCTGGACACAAATGTCTTCAATCGTCCTTCAACGGTAGCCACAGATAATATGAGATCAAAACTGTTGCCTGGTCAAAATAAATGGATTAACGTGGTTTTACGAGAGTATTATTTTCCAGTGAACTCACCAACTAAAACTTGGCATAAGACGCCTAATAATGCTTCTTGCACCTTATTATAGTCCGCGCTTAAGGTTTTTAACACCCCCGACAGAGGCACCTCGGCGCGGATGATGAAATTTATAATCGACGGAGCCTGGTTTGCAGTTTCACGTTTTTGCAGGAGCGATGAAATTGGTTCCCTACGGACGAGTAGGAAAAAATTAGCAAAGTTAACAGAACAGGAAAGGATCTCGAGCTAGTTGAGGAAGCTGCCACGTATCGTTTGTATATCGTGGGTATCTCTTCAGCGAAGCAAAGAGGATAGAACTAGAACTGTCCCCTGCCGAGAGTTGCACCTCAAATGTCTGCACAGGTGGGAGTGGGGATACTGGCCCAGTCTGCCAGACAGACTACTGGAGTGCATGAAAGGTCAACTTTGGGTCTAGTGCAGCTGTATGCACCAAATCTACAGGGTAGCTGCGACGGATCCCTAGATCCTGAATGCTCACGTGGGTGTGGGTGTGGATGTAATGACATGGGGGAGTGTGATTGGGAGGAACGGTGATGCTCATCAGAACCCGAACGGAGTTGTTGGACTTTTGCTGTGCAAATAGCATGTCCATAATGAACACCTTCTTTCCACACAAAGGCAGCCATAAATACACCGTCCGAGTCTTCAACAGAATTCGTTGATAGATGTCTTTGTGGTAGCAGCGTGTATAAAACGGATGGTTTGTGACGTTCGTGTGTTGAGAGAGGGCTGCTCTGTCAACGGATATTCACCTGGTGTTGTGTACGCTGAACCCCACTGATAGAATACCTTTTTTGCCAAGGCGGAACCACCGGAAGGGTTGTTCATCATCGATGTGATGGTCCATCATCGAAGGAGTCAAATCTAAGGATGGTGTGTTACTTTCCAATGAGGTAGACATTATGTGAAGATGGAGCCAGCACTTTACGGAGCTGCTCAATCCCGAACAGAACGGGATGCCGGATCCGTAGTCTTGAGTGGACCCGTCATTTTGGCGATTGAATCGCTAAAATTTGTCAAATCCGCTGGTGTGGATGAAATCCGGCCAGAAATGCTAAAGGCCATGGGTAAAGTGGGAGATTTGTGGATCTCTCGTGTCTTTAAGGTGGTCTGGGAATGCGGTGAGACACCTGGCGACTGGCAAACCCTCTTTTCAAAAAGGGGCACAAAAGAGATTGCTCCATATACAGGGGCATATCTCTTTTAAGTCTCCCCGGGAAAATCTACACTAAAGTGTTGGAGGGGCGTCTAGAGCCATGGTCGAGTCCAGGATGGAGGATGAACAGTGCGGTCAGTCACTCTAAGAATGGTACTCGAGAAAGGTTGGGAGTAGCCAAACCAATCTACAGCTGTTTTGTAGATTTGGAAAAGGCCTACGACCGAGATCCTCGAGGTAAACTCTGGAGTGTTCTGCAAGAGTATGGTATGATGGTAATCTTTTGAGGCCCATTTAAACTCTATACACAAACTGTGGCAACTGTGTTCGGGTTAATGGTGCTAAATCAGCACCTTTAACTGTGTGCGTTGGACCTCGGCAAGGGTGCGTTTTGTCACCTCTCCTTTTCATAATATATATGGACTAGATGTTGCAGCACGGCCGAGGCGATGAATGGGAGAGAAACATTGGGAGAGTTGAGGGTAAGTCATATTCTTTTTGCAGATGACATCCTCCCAGAGGGAACTGCAGTGCACATTCGATAGGTTTGTTGCCGAATGTGCAGATGCTAAGATGAAGGTTAACGTGTACAAATCGGATGTTATGGCCACTTCAGGAATGCCTCTTTGAAGCAGGTGTAGAAGTTCAAGTACCTCGGGGTCCACGAGTGTAGCTCAATTTTGAAACAGCTTGCAAGATCTGTATTCAGTAAGGACGAGCTTGGTGGCAAAATTTGGGTAATGATCGAAAGAATAAGATCGCGAATACAAGCTGCCGAAATGGGACTTCTTCGTGCTGTTGTTGGAGTTACTCGACAGGATAGTGTGAGAAACACGTCAGGATGCGAGGAACTCAATGTAGAGCAACTGCTTGTTCGAACGGAAAGGGCTATGCTTCGATAGTTTGGTCACGTGGCACGATTATCCTCGTCATCACGACTTCCGAGGCGTGCCTTGAATGCGATTCATTCAGGTAGGCGACCGCTTGGCAGACCCAGGACGAGGAGGTTGGACGAAGTCAAAGACGATGATGATGATGATGACATTAATCACGTAATTAAGGGAGGAGTGTGACACTGTATGTATTGGTTCCACCATAATCATGCAATGCAATGGAGCACTTTAGCACCAGTGAACAGAATACTTGACATCCCAAAGAAAACGTGTGGTGGCGCTAAAAAGTGGTGTATAAACCGGGTAAAGTTCAGGAACTGAACCACAGAGTCACCAATCAAACAATGCAGCGTAGACCTGTTTCATAAGAACGCCGCCATTGCTTTATAACTGTTAAGGCATTCAGACAATCAGAGACATAGTACTTTTGTTACAGCTTATCATGCAGTGAAGGACTACGAGAGACGCAGCAGTTGAACCAATTCATTAACAGTATGTCAGGGATGTTGTCATGCTGTCTCAGATCTGTGATGCTTAGAGTAAATCTTACCTTAGAGAAGAAAACCGTTTTATGTGCACGTCATTGACCAAATGCTGCTTTTTCCAGTCGTTTAATAGATACTCAATCATATTGCAAGAGCATTTTGTATCCATAAAGTCCAAGATGAGCGTATCTTCTAGTAGCATGTCCAAAGCCTCAACCACCTCTGGGATGTGATCACTGTCATTCGTTTCTGTATTTGAAGGCACGCAATAAAAGACCAAGTCTCAATCACTGAGTTATCAAAACAACTTACTATGATGCAGCATAGGATTCAGCTGTTTAATGATGAGTGGAACTTTAAAAAATGTGAACGCTCCCCACATGGTGTCATGGCTTGTCTCAATTACATTGCTCAATGAAATAAATCCTGCTCTAATGATTTCATAAATTAGCCGTACCATCGAGTAGTTCTTAAGACGCTGAATCATAAGCAACTCGGAAACATAGAACTGAGTGTCGATACTGGGATTCAGTAGGACCTCTACAGCCAAAAGCGGTTGAACACAATACGAGATTGGTTCAATTTCATCCGATTCCAAGCGCAATATATGCAATTGACCGACATCGATGTACGCCAAACGATGCAGTTTCGTCTCGATACTAGTATTGGTTGGCTTATAGCCTGAACTTATCAGTGAGCTCTTGATATCCGAGTACTTTTCTCGAATTTTTCCAAAGAAATCCGGATCCTCCTGCTTGCCGATGTATAGTATACCCATAAGAAAGTCATTGCTTATGATATTTTCGATAACTTCAGTTGTGATGTCGATTAGAGTTTGATGCTCTGGCGATAGTTTGCCGCCAACCGAATACTGCTCTGTGCACGCTGCGAAGATTTGCATTAACCAATGAACTAGTGACACCATGGCACCGGGAAGCACTAATTCTTCGGGTTTGCTTCTAAAAGAAGAGAAAATGAATTCATCATGTGTTTCAAATAGTTGTAGGAATTTGAATTGTAACGCACCGACAGGTAACACCGCCGATGACTGTGTGTAAGAACTCCAATAACGATGTGACACAGTAGACTTTGTCAAAATGCTCATATTTTGATATTCGCTTCAGAACGGCCGCATGTGAGACAAGGTGTGCACACAGCGAGTGCTTAAGGTACGCCAATACCAACTGCAAATGTACTCGTAAGTGATGGTGTAATGATTATGCCTTTTTTTATTAACCTACCGGATTGGCGTTTGATCCAACAACGGCTTGTTGCAGTATGCAATCGGCTAAATTGTATACATCGCCACTTACACCCCGCGGGAGAACCTGTAAATATGAAAATGAAATCCATTAAAGCTACCTTTGAAGAGGCTTTTGCTGTTGAGTTTGTTTTCTGTTTTCATTTTATTTATGCGGTCCTCGATAATGATGCAAAAAAGACTTTTTGTTGAGTTTAGTAATTGCTGGCCTTTTCGTTGTTCGAGTTCGAATACTATACGCTATGCTTTTAAACCTAGCAACGCGCGCAAAGGCTTATAATAAATAAATGAAATGAAATAAAACCTTAAATCAGGACCCACATTTGCAACTTTAACTATAAAAGACATGTTCAAGTCAATAAATCGAAGCAGACATCTTCCAGATGGGAATTGGACACCGCACCGGTGAAGATAATTTTACCAAATTTCGAACTAATCAAAAGTATCTGCAATTCAGACTATCGAAGATACGAACAAGTGTTTACAACCAGCAAAATCGTCGTGGCATTTACTGAAGCAGACAACTTACATATGTAGCTCTGTGGCGAGCGGATCTCCCATTTGATGGGTACCTGTGAATTTACTTCATTTATCCAAATATGAATTGAAGGCAATTTGTTTGAACTCCATTTGTGTGCATTTTCGCGTACTTACAGTTTTAATATTAATGCCCCACTGCGAGTCTGACCAACGTTCACGCCAAGCCTTCAGAACCATCAAGTTGAGGAGACTGGTTTTGCTTGTTGTCTTTTGTAACTCCATGCCTGTATCTTTCATTGTCCATACACGAAGAAATCACAACAAATCAATCACTTAGAGTATTTATATTTTATAATTTCACTTGTTTTAGCTTTCTTTTGAAGAAGAATTAAAACATTTTCCCTTAACCTGTGTTATATGTCAACAAATTTTATTTTGACAGCTGCTTGTAGTGTGGTGGAAAAGTTAATTGTTCACAACCGCGGTGAATCAGCATTGCCAGCACTGATTTTTTTTGTGAAAATAAGTTATTTAATTTTAACATTCTGTTAACGATTACAGTTATCCAGGATGATTCAAAAACACAAGGGAAATTTGAAAAATTCGAATTCAACGGAACAAAAAAGATGAAAAAAAGTGTATGTGTGCATGTGTGTACATATGTACAGTAAAAGCCATTTATCGGAAAACTCATTTCTTAGGAAACGATTTTTTGTTTGTAAAAATTAAATTAAATTTGCAATAATTAAAAAACGCGATGGTCGAATACGTGTGGGTAGCAAATATATATTAATTTCGTAGAAGTCGGAACAAATTATCGAAATGTCTATTGAAGGAGTCCCAGGCATTCAAATTTAGAATTCGGGAAAAACCGTACAATTTTTACTCTGGGAATCCCCGTAATTCGCATTTAGATGTTGTTTGTGTTAATAAAATAATTTTTTGGTTCAATGTTTGCATCATCATCCATCATGCATGCATCCATCATCCCTCTCCACAAATTGCTTGGCCCGCAATAGTTGCCTGACACTGGCCACTGGCCACTGTGGCCACTATTGCTTCGCCGCAATAGTTTCTGGACACTGGTAGCTACTTGGAATTGCGCACACGAAGTTGATTGAACTCATTCTTCACTGGTCTACCCCACCTTTAACTCCTGAAGATTATCCTCCGAGCCGGAGCCAAGTTGTCCATGCACTCTACATGGCGCTGACATTTTATTCATGTCGCTGTACAGCCCGGAGTGTTGGTGGTTGGATATTCTCCTCGAGATGTTCCTCCACAACTATTCTCCAGAAGATAAAAAGAATATCTTTATCAGTTAAAAAAAAAAATGCCAGCAAACGCCTAACCACATCAGTCATTCTTGTATGCTAGCAGCTGAACGGACTTCTGGCATCCTGTCTCTAATGTTGACCGTGGTCATTCATAAATACTAATATTTTGTCCTGTAAACACATAATAAACACCCAGCGTAGGAGTCGACGCACCTACTTCGCCACTTAATCCACATAAGTACGTTATATTTTAGGGGTATACTAAACACCTTTATCAAATCGATCTTTATAACACATTGTCTGCCACGTTTGCGTACAACATCTTAATCTTGACCTGTTTACAAAATTCGCAGGCCGACGACCTATAAAGGGTCTCAGCTTGAGCAATGGCTATCTTCTATCGATGACGGTTCTTGGCAAGCTGATTCCAGTCATCAAGACAAAGCTCTCTTGCATCCGCGATAACTTGGTCTTCGACGGATACACCGAAGATTTGGTGATTTGATTTCCTCTCCATCTCGAACCAGGAGACTCGGATTCGACTTGGAGCGTTGCTGTCCATGCGCTCGATATGCCCGAACCAGTCGACGGCTCCCAATATGGAAAAGCTCGCAATTTTCTGCGAATATGTACAGGTCTCACCTTCGACAGTGATCGTCGAAAGCACCACTGCAACAAGAAGCTTTAAGACGAAGCACGCATCATCCCCTTTTCACAGTACATGGTGACACTGTTCCTAACGACGCAATCAGGAACCTGAGAAACCCAATCCCCGGACAACGCTACCTCAACGCGCTAAATCTGCTAAGCGAGCAGAACCTCCCAACGACATCTAATAATGAGCTGCATGGCTTCAACCAGAGCAGCGATAGCGGTCATCATAGAGGCTAAATAGGCTACCACACCACACGGATTTGAACAACACGATGTAAACACTGGCATTGCTGGATATAAAAAATAAACACTAATCCGAACCGAAATATTGATTTAAACAATGTACATTAGTACATTAGGCTCGTATTGTTGAGGCAACGCTGTAGTCGACGGATTGTTGCCTTCCGGTGTCATTCATTCACCTTTCTCGCAGACGGATATGCCTTTCTTCCGTAGGCACTTCTGTTCATTTCGGCTCCATATAGTATGACTGGAAAAATAAGGGTTTTGAGCTTGATTTTGGTCCTTCGAGTCAGGAGTCTTGAGCCTTGAGCGAATCTACCTCTACTACTAAGATGTCATTCACGCAGTTCACGTTTGCCCCGAGCTAGACAAACTCCTTAACTACCTCAAAATTGTAGCTGTTTTTTGTTATACTTTGTCCCAGTTGGTGTGGCGGAACGTTTTTCTTGCTCGACAGCATATATTTGGTGTTATCATGTTCTTCAATTGCCGTTAAAGCTTCCACTACGGCGCGTTGAGAACGTCCGACGATGTCGATGTCATGTGCATATCTCAACAGTGAACTGATTTGTAGAAGATAATGCCTGCGATTGAAGAAGTCACACGACAGCGCATCTACTTGCTCTTAAACCGAACTGCACGGTGCATCGCGTTTTTTTTCCGCAATCCCAAATTCGGCATCGAATAGCTCCTTTGCGATGAATGCTGTAGTATGCGGCTTTAAAATCGATTGAAGGTGGTGATTATCGATTTGAAAATCGTTCGTACCGATTAGGGCGATGCAAAACGGCTTCAGACGTTCACAGAGTACACTGAGCAGGATCTTATTTGCGACGTTCAGCAAGAATATACCTCTGTGGTTGGTGCAAGAGGTAGGATTGCCTTTTTTTGTGGATGAGGTATATGGAGCTGATATTCCAGTCGTCGGGCATGCTTTTGTCTTTCCAAAGTCTACTGATGATCTGCTGCATGCTCCCTACAAGAACATCGCCACCACCCTGGTCTTCAAGAGCTCTGATGATAAACCATATGGCGGTGGCAGGTAAACTTAACCTATTTGGCAAATAAAAGTGTCTTGTGTGGTCCAGAGAGACGCAAAAATAGAACAAAAACCTATGCAATGTGTGTATGAAAAGTATGTGTGTCCTTTATATTTGGAAACCAGTCAACCCAACCCCAATGAAAACCACCGCAATTCGTTTATTATTGATTTTTAAGAGTATATTGTATATTTTCAAACTATAGTCATTAAATTTTTTTTATTTGTACAAAAAATAGATTCTCGATCCGAAAAGCCCAGAAAGTTCTCACAAAATGTTTTGTTGCTGTCCTCAGAATTATGTTTATTATACTTTTTCTACTCAAAGCAAAAGAAAAAATGTTTTCTTTTTTTGTTTTTCTTGCATAATGCACCCATGCATACATGTATGTATATATAAACAACGATTATTCTTATTACATAACTACAGTTACATTATATTTTAATTAAATTTGTTTCCTCAACAAAATGTTATATTCTTCCAAAGATGATGCGGCGCCCTTGCCGGCTGGTTTCTTCTTTTTTAGCTCTTAGAGATTAATTCTCTTGTGTTTTCTTTTTGTTTTATTTTTTTGCGAAGTTACTAAACAAACTTCCAAGTAAAAAAGTGCAATTTCTTTTATTTCTATATATTTTTTTTCTCATTTTCCATCATATAGCGTGTATTTATATAGTAGTGATAGTAGTAGAATGATTTAAAAAATATACATACATATACATACACAATCATATGTTTATGGAGTTGGTATTTTTGTTTTCAGTGTTTTTTTCTTTTTGTATTTTTTTTTTTTAAATAAAATCTCTTACAAAAAAATTACTTTTGTTTTATTTTTAACTGTTGCCGATATGATCGTTTCATTTCGTTATCTGTACCACTATTAGATTTTGTTTCTTTCAAATGGAAAAAAATTAAGTCTACTACTTCAGACAAGGTTACTTCAAATAGATTGTTTGTCAATTAATGCAAAAATTTTATGTAAATATATCAGATTTAAAATATTTGTTCTACTTTCAAAACCGAAAAACGTAAACCGAACGAAAAAAAAATATGGAAAAGTAAAGACCAGATAGAGTCTGTTCGTTTTTGTTTTTGTTTTGTATCATTTTAAATGTTTTCTTCTTTTCTTTTTTTGTTGTTTCGTTTACACATTTATATATATATATAGAGAGAGAGATTAAGTTTAGTTTGAAGATTAAAATCAAAGGAGGAGAAAAAATAATGAAAGACACAAATTATAAAGAGTTGAAGAAATCCGCTAGATTAATCGTAGTGGATGTTATGAACGAGGTCTATGCACTTTCACCGTCCCCTCCCCCCTTCACGGCTGATGCGTAGCTGGGACCGGAAGTCGGCGGATTGGTGGTCTTTGCCTCGTCTACAATTGGTGGGTTATCAACTGGTTACATACAAAGAAATGTATACAATTTTAGATAAGCCCAATACTGATTACTTTGTTATCACTATATTCAGTTTGCTGTTTCGTTTGCTTTGCTTTACTTAATTTATATAAACAATAATTCTCTGGTTTTACCTTTAACATCGACAGCAAAACTCTCGACGCTCCGAAGATCGTGTTTCTTGATCAATTGACACTCGCCACCCTCTATCGACGGTATGGAATAGACATACAAATATCCATCTTGAGATGCTACCATAAGCCTGAAACAAATAATTCAATTTTATTCAACCGAATCAACTGTTAGAGCAGGTCCCTAAACCGATAACGCAGACACAGGTAGGCACGTCTCACGAAATGATATTCTCCCAATTTTTGAACCATGTCTGAAACATTTTCTGATGTTTTCTTTTTGGTTGCACTTGAACAACTGTGATTCTCTCTTCCAAGCATCAGTACACATTTGAAGAAGAACAAAAGAAAATGCCGAGAAACATACCTTAGTTGCTTTTGAATGGTAGCTATTGCACAAATTCTCCTAACACCCGCCTCCGGTAGGGTGACCGAAGCAAATGCACGTCCTTGACTGAAAACGTTTGTCACCTGAGTTGGCAAGTAGCTAGTAACAGTTTTGCTTATAAATCTGAAAAACGAGTAACTTTATAAATTATTGAAAACAGGATCCGCAAAAGGAAACAAACAGATGGAGAACTTTAACGTAAATCTAGATTCTATTAACTTACCCCATCCAATCGTCACTAGTTTGTTTATTTTCATTTTCAGGCGGGTTCAATACCAAACGGAATATATGGACAGTCTCGGTATTTGAGCTGGATACTAAGTACTCAGAACAGGTGCTGAACGAAAGTGATGCAATTGATACGCAACGCTTTAGGCCGCGACGCAATTCAATCAGTTTGGTGCCATCAATGGCGGAGAAAACACGAATCACAGTGCCACGTTCGCTGGCCGTTGCTATTTCAGTTCCCGATGGGCTAAATGCAATTGCCGCCAATGGAGTATCATGAGCAGGAATCATAGTTTTCGCATGTAAATTGATTGCATCGAAAATTTGAACTTCACCAGATGTTACACTGCCGGGATAGGCTAAATAACAGTGATCCGAACATGATGACAGAGCGCAGAGACCAGTGGTGTTCGATGGTGTATCACGGATTGTGTGTACAACTTTCATATCCTGAATGTTATGAATGTAGAGACTCTCTTCGAGACATACGACAAGGCGTTCACGGTTCAGTTTTACCGCCAAAATGGTGTTCGAGTATGAGTAATTGCAGATTTCACTTTGTTTCTTAAAATGACACACCTAAGATTTAAAAATACAAATGAACAGTTAATAAATAAATGTTGGAACGCACGTGATTACGTACCCTGAGCTTTCGTGGAGCCTTTAACGAGACAATGGCAACTAAAGAACTTTCAAAAAGACGTTCAATTAAAAAAATCTCTTCCGACTGGCAGCTGTAAATTTTATCCAATGTTGATTCGATACTTCCGAAGCTGTAGAGGCTATAACCCGACTTTGTGGCAACTGCTAGGGAGCTAGGAAAATAAATTAATAAGAACTAGATGATAAGCAGGCAATACTCTCCAAGCAGTCTAATAAATGCATCAAGTATCATAATTATCACATCTTTGGAGACTTGACTGTTAGCAGCACAAATTAGGTTAAGTTGGCAACATTTTAAGAAACAATGTCCATGGAAACCTGTCTGTAGCGACAGCCCTTCATATACGACATATCAATGCTGCAAAATGCATTATTAATGTTCTGCAATTAAGATGATTGCTCTTAAAAAATGAGGTGCAAGTAAAATTAACGAGAGCATCAGTCGCTTATATGTCAACAAACCATAAGAGCCAATAAAGAGCGAAAATATTCCCAATATTGACGCAAATAAAAGCGATTTTCGGGAGCAACAAACTTTCTGAACATTAAATTCTTTTCAGTTTCATATGGAGCCTCTATCCACAGCTGATTAACTGCCTGATTTCTTTGAATTAAGAGCAATCTTAGTAAACAGATAGCAGCAATGTTTCTGTAGGATCAATGTACACATGTTCGACATTCGTTTTGAAACATTCACGGGGCCTTAACATTTGGAGGTTGTTTATTAAATTGCCAAACCCAATCTGTGTACGCCGAATTTTTGCTAGCAAGTGTCCACACACGCATATTTGCACGTTCATTCGAATATATGCATAAAACAGTTTATACTTACGTGACGTTTTGATTGAAATTGACGAACAATTCCCCAGAATCTATGTCTGGTCTCCCCAGGAGACTCATGGTGTGGCTAATGTTAGTTTTGGTTGCTTTACAGTTGATCTCTCACGCCCACCCAAACTTTTCGAACCCTTACTGTTTATTTATGCTGTCAAGGTCAATGCTGATGCAGACTTTTTTTCTCAACTGCCTAACTTCGTTGATTAACTGAATGATGCGCTAGGGCTCTGTTGTTTTGATTAATCTTCTTGAAAATATATATTTATTTTTGTCTTTTGTTCCTTGAATGCTATCACAGCGCAAATTGAGGAAGAACAACACAACAGCAGCGAAGAAGAAAAAAAAATAATAATAAAAATACCTTCTGGATGCAAATATCGATGAATACACAATGGAACAAGGAGGGATGGAGACAAAATATCACGAATATGACAGCTGATTTTGAATTACTCTCTAGAATCTAGAGTTCGAGGGTGGGTATAATTGTATTAAAAACACAGAGCAGCAGCAGATAAACCTCTGGCACATGAATTTGTCTTGCGTTCAAAAATATATGATGGTTACCGAAATAAAAACGCAGAAAACGCACTGTTTGCTCGTTTTTCTCTCTTTTCTTCAAAACACAAAGCAGCTCTAGGAGAAGACGTCAAAACAGTTTTCTGATTTTCTTTTTTGTGTTCTTCGCTTCTCTTTTCTTCACTCTCTTTCTCTCACTATCTCTCTCTCTCTCTCGGTATGTGTATATTCTTTTGCGTTCCCCTCTTTGTTTTTTTTCTTTTTTCTCTGTTAATTTTTTTTACGTAAATATATGATAATTCTAAAATATCACAATTTTATGTTGCTTGTACCACTGGATTTTTTCCTAGCACAAGTATATTTTGATTGTTTTTCGAAGACTTGTTTGTGTATTGGCCTTTTCTGCAAAGGAGGGGACACAAAAGAGTGAAAAATTTTAGCAAAAAACTTGGTGTTTATTGAATGTTCGACTGGCGAATTTGTTTGAGGAAAAATATTTTGACAATTAACAGAGCAGTGGTGTATTGGATGGTCTGAGGAATGACGGAATTAAAACTTGGAAAGAGACTGTTTGGAAAATGTAGACGGCTACCATAGCCTTTCGAACTGTAATTTCAAAATAAAATTTATTTTCTTATAAAAAATTTGGTTTGTATCTATTTAAGGGGTTCATTTTTGCCTGTATACTTGATCATAATATGATATACCATCTTTCAGATTATAGTGTATAATTCACTAGATCATAAGGCGTTCAGATTAGGCCGAAGGCCTTGTTGAGTCAGTCCGATTCTTCATTCAGACTCCGAAATTGGTCCATTGTACTACCAGGCAGAAACCTACATTTACTGGAATTTCTTGGTCTTTCTGAAGAAGACCTGCTGGCTCTCTCCTCATTACCACCGAATAACTGCCACCTGATCCGATCAAAGGCGAGACAGTGGCAGAGGAAGTGCTCAGCAGTGTCGTCATCTTCTCCACACGTTTGGGAGCATGCGCTTGGTCTGTCTACTTCCTGGAGAGTCATGCCGTCTTCGGTTGTGCTCTCGAGGGGTTAAACCATCGATGAAAGCTCTAAACAAGTATGCGGTTAGTCGCAGAGCAGGTTCAGATCCTGAGAGTACCTCCTCTGAATCTTATCCAGCCAGTTCATCGGCGATCCCGTGATCCTGTTGTGGGCAGACCACCGTACTTAGACTACCGATCAAACGCAGAGAATACTTACATTCCTGTATTATCCTGGATGTGGTTAAAGGATTAAGCAAGACCTTAAGCACAGCTTGAATGTCACAACAGACAGAAATAGTTCGTGTATTATGTGTTATATGTATTATTGACACATTCGGCTAGCTCTTTAATACGAAAAACGAAGCAGAATGAATTCGCACGGTTTCCTGTCTCGATTCACCATTTTCAACGTTGCGCTTAACATTCTATTGGACACCAAACTATTTACAAGCAATTTCTTTATAAATTCTTATAGAGAAGACTGCCGATACATGAATGTCGATACATGAATGTCGTCCAAATGGCAATCTTTCATTGAAAGTCGTATGGCTCAGTTACAGGATAACGTCCGCCAAATTCCAGCACCCCTGCAAAACGCAGCATGCAACCAGAGCTGAGACCTACTTCGAATGAGAGTGCTTCTAAGATCCTTGAAATGAATGTAAATTCATTATTCAGGATCAATAAAACAAGAGGAGCTCTACAGATTGTTGGACGAGCGACGTCCAGAGCTGTTTCTGAATAGTGATACCAAGGTACCCGAGAGAGAAGAATTTTTTTTTTTTTTTTGATTGATTGATTGATTATTTATTGTCTTCATAAAGATATTTACAATTTGTAAAATAGAATTCATTATCTTCTATGCCTCCCAACGTCTCCATGGAGTTATCTCTTCAATGCTGGAGAAAACCTTGAAGCGGTAGAGGAGAGTCCATGTAAGATATCAATTAGCCTTAGGAGATTATTTAAAACATTTAAGCCAAAATTATATAACATGACAATATGAAATCTGCGAAGCCTAGAGGCTTTTCTGCGGAAATTGGAGCACAGCAGTTATATAAGAAGAAACCGGCCGTCAAGCCGTTGAATTTAAATGTATTATTACCACATTCCCAGACGATTCTTTAATACAAACAGCGAAAGTTCTTCTCAAGCTGAATTAATACGGCCGTCCGGTGACGATTTAGCAGTTTCAACGTCGAGCTCAAGATTTGTATTGGACATCAAGCTGTTTACAGGTAATTTACAAAGAAGACTGTTATCTTCTCCAGCAGACTTCCAACTCTTAATCTCAATAGAGCAGCAGCAGCAGCTTATTTTCAATTCACACAATGGACGATGATAGAAGATAATTCCGTTCCCGACCCAGACGAAGTCAAGATAGCGATATCGAGACTTAAGTCTAATAAAGCTGCTGGTGCAGTCTGCAGAACTCTTTAAGGCAGTTGGTGCATACAAATTCAAATGTAAGATATGGTCGGAGGAAAGCATGCTCTTCGAGTGGAATTTCAGTAACGTTTTGCCCGATCCCCAAGGTATAAGTCTCCTAAACATCGCTTACAAGGTTTTATCTGCTGTTTTGTGTGTGCACATGAAACCATTCGTGAATAACCTGATAGGTCCTTATCAGCGCGGTTTCAGGCCATGAAAGTCCACCATGCACCAAATGTTCACACTACGTCAGATCCTGGGAAAAAAACCCAAGAGAAGCAGATCGACATCCACCACCTATTCGTCGAGCAGCATATGACAGAGTGCATAGAGCTTTACAGCACCATGTCTAATTTCCTGCCAAACTCGTCGGACTGAGTAGGATGACTATGGAGAACTCTCGCTGCTCCATTAAGGTCGGTCATGAACCCATCGAGACCTTCAATGTCAAAAAAGGTTTTAGACAAGGCGACGTCATGTGCGTTCTTTAATATCATCGCCGCTAAACTGGGTATATACTGTCATCGAGAAGGTCATCGAGATGCACAACATCGACGAGTCGGGCAGAACGTAGCCGTAGGCAGCTATAACTTTGAGGCAGTGAAGGACTTCGTCTATCTCGGCGCCGCGGTAAACAGCATAAACAACATCAGTACGACCGCGAACTGTATAGACTGTACAGCGACATGAGTCTAGTCAGGAGTTGGTCCACAGATCCAACGCGTATGGACAACTTAGCTTCGGCCCGAAGAATCATCGACTCTGAGAATGTAGGACAACGAAACAGAGGACCGTGTCCATGCACAAGGTGGCGCACACAAGTCGAGGGGGCCCTTAGCCAGCTTGGTGTGCGAAACTGGAGGGATCTGGTGAGAGATCGTGCTGGCAGGAGAGGCATGTTGAGTGAGGCCCAAGTCTATCTGGGACTGTAGCGCTCTAAGAAGAAGAAGAAGAAGCAATAGCACGTCCTTGTCCTCCATACGATGGATAAAAGTGTTTCAATATTAATCGTTAAAAATCTTTATTCTAATCAATTATGCATTGTAAACCGTTTTTTGATGAAATTTAAATAAAAATAATTTTAAATGGACAGGTTCACTGGGATTGCAATTCAATTTACGATTTTGTTTCTGCTTAATAAGGAGAACATAAGAACAATTGTCTGTCCAGCCATTGTTAAACACTAAATACTACATTACTCAAAAACAAAATAGAAATCAACCAAATTCACAATTGTTTGCCAACCCACTTATCGACATAATGTCGCGTCGATTTTCTTCAACCAAGGAATAATATTCTTTAACTTAAACCTATACATCGGGTCACTGTCCACAGGATTCCTCTCCAAATACACCGTGCTCAGCTTTTTGTTTTGCTTTAGTTCTTCAATGTTTTTCCAGTCTTTGATGCCATTATCGTTCAGCCACAATTCATCAAGCTCGCTCAAACATTCAATATTAGCGATCTTTTCCAATCTATTCTTGGCCAAGTCCAACGTTTCAATCAGTTTATTTTCGCTCAAATTCTCAATTTCCTGAATTCCGTTCTCCGACAAGTAAAGTTCATTCAAGTTAACCAGCGCTTCCAGATTTTCAATTTTCACAATTCGATTCGCCTGCAAACTAAGACACTCCAGGTTAACGAGCTTATCCAAGTTTTCAATTTTCGTTATTTTATTCTTTGCCAGATATAGTTGCCGTAGATTCACCAGCGTATCGAGGTGGTCGATTTTTTTAATTTTATTATCACCCAACTCCAGCATGGTTAGATTAGTCAGCATACCGATATTTTCAATCAATGTGATCTTATTTGCACATAGAAATAGTTTTACCAAATTTTGCAATGCATCCAGGTTTTCAATCTTGGTCAAGCGATTGAAGCTGAGATCCAAAATTTCCAAGTTAACTAGTTTGTCCAAGTTTTCGATTTTTGTTATTTGATTGTCGTACAGTTCCAGTTCTATTAGCGTGGTAAGTGTTTCAAGATTCTCTATCTTTTTGATCATATTCCAACGCAAGTACAAGTTCTCAATTTTTGTCAGTGGTTCCAGGTCCTCTAGAACTTGAATACGATGGTGATTTAGATCGAGCACTATACACTCTGGGTCGATCTGGACAACGTCTTCGATTGAGGCCAACTGTTCGCCAGGGATTACCCGGGCGTCGGCACATTTTGCGGCTTCGTCTGGAGGACTTGTTAGATTAGTTGCAACATCAGTGCTTGGCGAAATGCTTTCATTGTCAGTAACCTCTGCTGAGTTTTCACTAGACATTCTGTAATGACTTTAATGCTATTATTCAACAGAGACAATAATTTAAACTACAGGCGAAAATACTGATGACAAAATGCCGACAAACTTAGATATTTAGAATGATTAAATTGCAGGCAGAAATATTGTAATTAATTCTGAAGAAATGACAAATGAATTCGAATTGGAGAATGGATGCGTTCAGGTATTGTCAAATGACAACATCTGATGCAGGGTGCCTAGGAAAACATTATGGATGTTGTTAGAGTATGTACATATTTTTTTGTTGTTTTTTGAAGAGTCATCACGATAATTCTATTCAAATTATGTAATTGTATTTATCGGCAAGATTAGGTTATGTTGGGTAATGTGGCTGTGGATTCACTTAGACCCAAGAGCCCATTGTGTTGCCACTGAGCCAGTTACCGTCCGTTACTCCTGGAACCACTTTGTTTTTTTGGATATGTCCGTTAATTCGTTTAAATATTATTCTACCAGGGCAGGTTGGTAATGGAGACCTGTGCAGGGCAATTGCAGAGCAGATGCTAAGGGTTTTCCTCCTCTTCTTCATCCACTGAGAATGGCCGTGGTTCTTTGTAAGTCCATTTGTGGTCAAGTTTATCTTGACCATCTTGCACGGTCCCTGAGTTCGAGTCCCATAGTTGTCTACACAGTATTCTGAGCTTTTATGACTCAAATTCACTTTTGCTTAAAAACCGCTTTCTTTCTACACTACTCACTAACTTCTTCTGTATACGTAGTCAGGCCGACACTGATGTACCTACGGAGTCTCAGTTTGGTGGACAGCAATAAATAAAACTTTAAAGCACTCAACCGATTGCAATGACTCAGCGGATAACTCTTTTTGGTGTAATTAACATACTCCTCCCCCTCACTCGCCTGGTCAGAACAGCCAATCAACAATCTTTAACGAGCTCAGCTTCTTTACCAACTCCTACCCTCCTCCAACAATATTCCTTCCAGATCGGATTGAAAGTCACATTCAGACGCTGGGGCAATACCCCGCGTAGATTTAGGTATGTACTTCAAATCCTTAACATTGCCATTGCTTTGCAACTGCCCAACCACGGCACTATTTTCCACGCAGAAATATAACATGGGTGGCGCCAAAGCCCGTAAAGGGCCAGGACCAAGATCACCTACATCAACCACTCGTGTTGTGGGTGCTACTGTTCTCTCACGAGTGGAAGGGACCCACAGGTTTATGCCGACTCCGAACGGCGAAGTTTGTGAAAGAGAAATTATTTTTGTTGTACTGGGAATCGAACCTAGACACCGTAGGTTCAAGTGCGTAGGAGTCGACGCACAAACCCACAACGCCACGGTCGCCACTTCCAAGCAGGAACCACGCCTATAAAAAGCATTAGTGTCACCCGTCTTCAACGTTTTATCAAAAGCATTAACTGGTTTGTGGAACGTGATCGAATAGATCCGCGTGGTAACTGATCGGGCCTACTCTGGCCTAATTGTGACTGTTGCTTGCTGGCCGTCAGCCATCCTAACTTATCCTAACCATAGGTTGATGGATGATAGCTGCTATTTGTTTACCAAAAATGTCAAACACAGTGGACGTTTAAACTTCAGTTCAGCAATTTATTCGGGTTCAGTTACGTTTAAACTCTGAACTGATTTCATTTTGTAGCTTAACTTAAACGAGAGTACAATATCGTTTAAACCTCAGTTCTGCGCCATTTTTGTTTCTCTCGCTCTTTTTTCAAGCTTCTCTCACATCTGATGTTCAGTAATGGGATCCATTCCCTGTATTGAAACCATTTAGAATGCGGATACCCATAACGCAGCTTTTTCCTCCTTTGGTTGAAAGACACGCTACAAAAGTTCAAAATGGATTCACAAAAGCGTTTTAAAACTAAAAAGCATAGGAAATACATCGAAAGTCCTTACAAATAAATTGTAGTCAATGCACGCACCAAATGGAATGTATTGCCATACTTTTATCGATCGCATTACACAAACGAAGTTCAGATTTCACTGTGAAACTGGACGAGTTAAATCAAAAACTTGAGCTCGGTTTAGGGTTCAACTGAACTTAAGATTGAACCTTCACTGTGAAACTGGGCATAAGGGAGTAAGGTTCAATATGGTTTCGAGTGCATCAGTGGGAGTAGTTCTCAAAGGAACATATGCCTTGCTTGCCTATCTACCTTTCTTAAGACCTCAAGATGAGTTCCGACGTTGAGTGTGGCTAACCGTATCAATAGCACCCACCACAAAATAATACGGAAAACATTCTTAATTAATTATCGTTTATTGCATAAACTCTTCATTTAATTTTTTTTTACATTACTTTTTCATTCCCACGATTACAATTCAAAAAGTCAGCGTGAGTTCCTATAAATTACCGCTATTCATACTAACGCTATGAAAATTTGTGAGGTATGCTATGTGTTGAATTTTAAACTTCTCAAAGGAAAAAAAAAAGTAAAACACAAAAACAAAAATAAAAATTCTATAAAAATGCAAATATAATAAATCGGATACGAATAGGAAATGAATAGACATTTTTAGGATAATTCCTACAGCATGGAGACATACGTATGTGAATGTGGCAAAAAGAATACCACACAATAAAACACCTTAAGCGAGCTTCCCCGCTACAACCCTGACAGCGAATTATCATAAATCCCGTTCTTAATATAGTTAAACTGATGACTTTTGTATGTTGTGGGTTGTGTTTGCCGCGCTACATGAGGATCAGAGCGACTTCCTCGGGCCTCATGGTTGGACATTTCCAGTTGTACAAATAATATTGCAAGTTGCCATCACCGGTACCAAACTTGAGTGGAGACAAAAATTGTTTATTATCCATTAGATCGAGCGCATTAAACACGTCCATATGGGCATTTTTTGCTGAAATTAAGGCATCGTTCATAAGCTCCAACCATGGAGTCTTTGTAGACACATTGTAAAATGAATATGCGGCCCGCACATTCTTATGAACTGGATGGTGCATCACAGTTGAGGGTAGGCTATAGAAGCTAACCATATCGGTTATTTCACCATCGTCATTCTCAACAATAAAACAATCAATTATGCCTTCTCGTGGTGAGAACCAGTGTACGAATTCTTCTGGTGAAAATACTGGACAGATTTGGAATTTACTCAGGTATTCATCTAGAATTTTGTGAGCTTTTTCCATATCCTTCAATTCGATTCGACGAAATCCTCGGGTTTTCGGCTGTTCGGGGAGTTTAAAAAGCTTTATGGTTCGTTGCATTGTCATGTTCCTGGCAAGGTGTGAAAACTTAACCTGGAAATTGAGAAAAAAGAAAATTATATGAATTCATGTGTGATAAATAAAAATATGTTTTAGTGCAAAAAATAGGCTCCAATCAAGAGATTTGGCGATATTTGAAGCACAACATTGCCAAGGAGCGGAATATTCCTTGGCCCGGGAGCAGTAGCGCTAACTACAGAATCCGCATTTATTCCAACATCTTCATTTCGAGACAAAAGATTACCGGCGTTTTTGGGACTAATAGCTGCGACCGTTTGTGGAATAGTTGATTCCAAGACAACGACAACAAGAGCGCCAATTGTATCGCTAGTATGGTCTTGCTGTTGATGAAGATGTGATCATCTTCCAAGTTGTCAGCAATCATAGCTTGTACAAGGATATCTGAAGCATCGATTGCTGGTATCGTAACGCGATTTACAGTAGCCGTTACTGCATTCTTAACAGCGGTATCGGACGTTTTTGCGACCATTTCCATTCAACTGCCTCGTTTTGTCTGTAATTATACAGCCTTACTTATAAGAAATCTTAAATAAGAAACCTGTAATACCTTCAATTCACTTTATGAACTCATATTGATTTCAATTACTTTTTCTTTGCAAATTCAAAACATAAACACTTAAAAGTAATAGATTTCTCGTGAAATATTTTGGCATTTTGGTTTGTTCGATGAAATCAATTTACAATAACGCTTTTAAGTAAATACTAGATATGCATAGGCATGAATAACGAAACGTTAAAGTAGGCTTTTTGATTTAGAGCCGGTTATAACCAAAGTCGACTTTAGGTACGCCCTTACTGCATTCTTAACAGCTGTATCGTTTTTGCGACCATTTCCATTCAACTGCCTCGTTTTGTCTGTGATTATACAGCCTTACTTATAAGAAATCTTAAATAAGAAACCTGTAATACCTTCAATTCACTTTATGAACTCATATTCAATTACTTTTTCTTTGCAAATTCAAAACATAAACACTTAAAAGTAATAGATTTCTCGTGAAATATTTTGGCATTTGGGTTTGTTCGATGAAATCAATTTACAATAACGCTTTTAAGTAAATACTAGATATGCATAGGCATGAATAACGAAACGTTAAAGTAGGTTTTTTGATTTAGAGCCGGTTATAACCAAAGTCGACTTTAGGTACGTTTAGTGAGCTGACTATGAATTTGCGCCAATAAAATAGGCTCTAATCAAGCATAGTTGAATCGACCAAGTTGTCATATTACATTCGCTGGCATGCTCGTTACATGAAAAGAGTGTCAAATACGCCTACAATAGGTTATGAAAACGTACAAGCAAGATACTGCCATAACCCATTCCGGAGTACGCTTGCTTTGAACTTTGTTCAAGAATAAACAACGCTTTCTTCGATTCCAGCAAATAAAACAACAAATAAAGAACATACGCGTCAGACATTGCAGGTCTGTTCACTAATATGAATTACGTATTCTGCGAACTAATGACTTTGTAAAGCCCTTGTACACACTGTCATACTCGTCTGAATAAGTAATCGCGAAGAAATAAGAATTGGACAGACATTATTCCATTGCTATGGTCTAACTCCGAGGTTGATATATTCTTATAGGGGATGTAACCAATAAGATAAGAAGTATTCGTATCAGACAAAAGCGATGTGGATACTTTCCAATAGCGTCTGAAATGGGTTTTGCTCTGCTTGTATGCTTAAGGATATGATTTTCTGCATATTCCAACGACAAAAACTTCTTAGAATGGGTAATTGGGTAATAATCGATGTCTAAGTCTAAAATCTAGATATTTATAATCAACTTACATCAACTAATTTTTTCGGGTTCAACGATCGGTGCCAATATCTGCATGTTGACACTGGCTTCGGCAGGACAACACCAGCAGTATACGCAGCCTGATAAATACCAGTCAAATTGACTCGCCTTGTGATCTCTCTTATCAACACTGGAGCTACACGTTTGCTTCGCAGTTTTTTGTGTACACATAGAAAATTGATTTCGACAACTTTCAATGTTTTCTCGTAACATCTCAATTTACTGGGTATCGCCGATATAAAACCGACTAAACGGCCAGATTTAACAACACGCACTCCGACATGCCAGTCTCGTCGCCAACCGGGCGGCTGTAGAGACCATTTCAGAAATTCTGGCTGATAATCGAAACGAAACATCGAATCATCATCCTCTACATAGTTCTCATTGAGTAGTGTATACAATTCAGTGAGCTGCTGTGAACTCTCCAAATCCAATGTGTCCCATTTGAAGCCGTCCGGCAGTGTATAAGGCTCTTTACGAATCTCTGAAATATCCTTATCGGGTTCAATTGATTCATTTGTGAATACTTCCTCATTCAACTTCGGCACCGGTTGCGTAGACCAAAATGTGAATTTTTTACTCGAACTCTGTTTTGTAGCCACATCGTCCTGCTTATCTATCCCGCACAACGCTGTGGAATGAGAAAACAGAAATCAATTCGGTTAGACATGCACGCACGCGACACGATAAGACAACAAAAATCAATACTTTTCAATAATTAACTAAAGACAACAAACTATGTATCTCGCCTTACCTCGAATATCCTTCTGTATTAGCTGCATACTACAATCGTGAATCGTATTTAGCTCCGACATCACGTCGGCGAGATTAATGGAGAGCGCCGACACTGAAGAAGAATGAAATCTTGTATATGTTTTACCAATTGATTGATTTTTTAGAGCAATACTTCGATTTATCTCTCATCAGCTAACGGTTAATTATATTAATAGAAGCAGTATTGAAACAAAGTTTTTCTATTTTACAAAAAAAAAAAAAATATGTCGTGACTGGATTGCGCTTTGTTCATGTTTTATGGTTGGACAATGTTATGTCTAAGAAATGTTATAAAAAATGAATTGTTAAATTTCATTTCATAGTCATGATTTCTTTGACAATGCCAATTGTTAAATCAGAATATTGCTATAATCAAGTCGGTACCTTTTTCCCCGGTTTTATCAATCTCGCTATTATCTCGCACTATTTCCTCAACTTCCTGGTGGGGTTTTGCTTCGTCTCCTTTGTTATCCATGCTGTGGAGTACAATTCACTGGACGATTAAATTACGATTAAGCAATTTTTTTGTTAATGAGGGGGTACCTTTGATTCTTTTTTTTCCACCCGTGCTACACCCGTGTCACCGTATATGCCGTAAATTTTTTTTTTGCAGAAGTGAACAAATATGACAGGCCAGTTCAATATGGCAGTTCGGTATGATTTTTGCTTTGATTGTCACTCGTCTGGTTATCTTATCAGTGAGTAGTGGGTGATGTTGGAACTGGTATGTATTAGAATTTTGTTATACCAGTCGTGGCTTCAGATCCTATAATCCTGCATCCATGCGATTAATTTGTTTTAAAATACGGTTTCATCCCTAGAAATACGTATACACATACAATACAATGCGTCATTTTTCTTACCACCAATAATTGATCAAAACACATGAACGCACACCCTACTTCAGCTACCCATAGTGTAACACTCCCATTGAAGTGGTATTTGCAATGTCAAAATAACCCATCCTCCCACGAATATACCGACTAAAGTGCATGATAAAAAATTTTCAAAACACACAAGTGTCATCCCAGCGCAGCGAAATGCAGAAACCACTTAACACGAAACGTTTATCAGTGAATTTAGTATCTTCGAAATATCTATTTACCTACTCAATTACCAAAGACACTCATATCAGTTCGGGGGCAACATTTCAGTACAAGTAGACTATATAATCAATCATTACGCGTGACCAAGAGAACCCGGTGCATATTGATCACCCCAGATTGTTGAGACAAAGAAAAACCCAACCGCCCTCGGACTCGTCTTATGCTGATCAAGACAAGTCCCGCAGCAGCAGCTGTTATGAGATGACGTTAACAAAAAAGAGAATGAAACAAATCGCGGCCATTGCAATTCTCCTTTTGATAATAATATATTTATACAAGTCATTGGCAACACAACAATTATCTGATGTGGAGAATAAGGCAGTGCCGGCTGAAATTCGCGAACCTACCAATGAGGAATTTAAGCAGAACGGCATCATCAACTTTGATCTTTTGGAGCAGCAACGTCAGGAATTGAAGTATACGAAAGCTAAACTTTCTAAATTGGAAGATAAGATCAAGATGTTGGAAGAAAGTATTCCGCGCAAGTATCCGAATGTGAAGTATTTGAACTACAAGAACCGGAAGAGAATTCTCATAACAGGTGGAGCCGGCTTTGTTGGTTCCCATCTGGTTGATGATTTAATGATTGAAGGACATGAAGTGATAGTGGTTGATAACTTTTTCACCGGACGAAAGCGCAACGTAGAACATTGGATCGGTCATGAAAACTTCGAAATGATACACCATGATATCGTGAATTCGCTGTTCATTGAAGTCGACGAAATTTACCACTTGGCCAGCCCTGCAAGCCCACCACATTACATGTACAATCCAGTGAAGACTATAAAGACAAACACAATGGGTACCATAAATGTACTTGGCCTTGCCAAGCGTGTCATGGCGAAAGTGTTGATTGCTAGCACATCCGAAGTGTACGGTGATCCCACGGTTCATCCCCAACCGGAGACCTACTGGGGACACGTGAATCCAATTGGACCCCGTGCATGCTATGATGAGGGTAAACGCGTCTCGGAGACATTAAGCTATGCCTATGCTAAGCAAGAGAAGGTGAATGTCCGTGTAGCCCGAATCTTTAACACATACGGTCCACGAATGCATATGAATGACGGTCGTGTTGTATCGAATTTCATCCTACAAGCGTTGAAGAACGAAACAATAACTGTGTACGGAAATGGAAAACAGACACGATCATTTCAATACGTCTCCGATTTAGTGGATGGTCTCATTGCCCTTATGGCATCTAACTACACGCAGCCGGTGAATATTGGTAACCCGGTTGAGCATACAATTGAGGAATTTGCTGTGATCATCAAGGAACTAGTGGGCGGAAAGAGTGAAGTTAAGCAGACGTCAGCAGTTGAAGATGACCCTCAACGGCGTAAACCAGATATAACGCGTGCCAGGAAATATTTGAAATGGGAACCAAAGGTTCCCCTCAAAGAAGGACTGCACCGGACTATTGATTATTTTCGAAAGGAGCTCGAACGGTCAAATCGTTTCCAAGAGAATAGCAATCGGTATTTTGAGTCTGAGATGAATCGATATCACAAGGATGATTGATTTGAGTCGCTATATATTTATAAAGTCTAGTCTGTAAATATTTATATGTATGTTATGTGTAGATTTTTATTTTGGATTTATTATTTGGAGGGAAATGTTTTTTTTTTTTTGTAATAAATTTATTTTTGACCTTTGTTAGGAGATCTTGTGTTTGATTTTCGATTGATTGCAAACAGAAGTGTGCGTAGAATTCCCATTTGACAAATACCACCTAGGATCTACGATAATTGTGGATGATAAAACTGTAGAATTAGCGAGCAAAAGGTGGAATGCTATAACCACATGTAAGACTACTAGGATGCTATGGCCCAATATCAAGAGAACTAAAACGGCAAACTACTTCAGAGTGGCAAAAACCTACTAACGATGGTAGTCGGAGCTCTAACTCGGGACATAATCATTTGAAATATGACGACACAAAAATGAGACTATCCCATGACTACATATGCAGAGGATGTGGCGAACGGGAGGACTGCTGCTACTGCCCCAGCCTCAGCCAACTAAGAAACAGGACCATGGGAGAATTCTTCTTCCAGGACCTGCAAGAACTTAATAACATCCGATTATCTCCCTTTTTCAGCTACGACAGCTGGATTTCAAATCTGGTCCAGTCACGGTTTGCCGTTGGGATCAAATTAACGGTAATAGCACTGGAGTTTGTCGATCAGTGGTAGTAGTCTGACTATGGGTATCACAATGGACCAACATGTCTTAGTGAGCTGGCGATATCGCAGGCAGCCCAACTACCTAACCTAACCTAAGATCTACGAGGAATTCCAATCAATGATCGAAATCTGAAAGTAACATTGGACATAAAGGGTACTTGTGACAGTTGTGAGCGCAACCTATCTCAACGCCGTAGTAATCTGGCAAGTAACGTGCCGTGGTGCTTCCAGTAAGGTGTTCACTAACTGCTACTTCAAATTTTGTCTTTTAGTTACGATCTATGATCACCAAGGACGAGAAATGAATATATAAGCTCTCTTTACTACCACTTTCTTTGCGTATAGCTTGTATCCGCATCGTGGAATGCACATGCATATGTGGTATAGACAGTGAAACCGCAGCCCAGCAAGCGAAATGAAAATGAGCAAGAATTCTCCCCGTTCTGCTTCTGCCTTCTTCACAACGTACTACCTACAACCGAGTGTGGAATGAACGATGGTGCGTTGAATGTTGTTGAACACCTAACCATACAGATTTGTATTAAAAAATTTGTCTAGTCCTTCTGTCTGATTATTTTTTGATATGTTTATTTGGTTTCGATTGAGAATGAATTCTTGCCATTCGAAAGAACCAAAGGAGGATCGTTGAGCAGTGAGCTTGATAAAGGTGAACATCATGTACAATCGATTATGCATATGTCGTGGATTCGGCGCGCTAATGTTAGGAGAACAACTTTGACTGTTAGCTCTACAGTCCGGGGTGGACCTGCGCCTCAACCAACAAGCCTCTCCAGCCAGCAGCGATCTTTCGCCAGCTACATCCAATTGCGCACACCAAGTTGGTTAAGGTTCTTCTCCACTTGCGTGCGCCATCTCGTTCGAGGACGCCCTCTGTTGCGTTGTCCCAATGGCTGGGAATCGAAAACTGATTGATAGCTAGGTAGTTGCAAAGTAAATACAAACTAGGCTCGCCCGTCGTCGAAATTCGATGTTTATGTATTTTAATACGTGCTGTATTTTTATGTAATAATATAACACATATATGTTTACCAAGGATCTACTCAACTTACGCCTAGGTGAGCCGCTGTGGCAGTTGGAAGATGAGCCATGAAAAGCTAAAAATTCTTGCTATACACTGGATTTTCTTAGGTGAAAAATTCGATGTCGTCGGATGCACTCCAGTCTTGGGTTTTCGATAATACACATCTAAACACATAACCACAGGGGTACACAGGTCGTAGGTACGCCTAGTTGGGCCGCTGTGGCAGTTGGAAGCCATGAAAAGGCTACAAAATCCTTACTATACACTGGATTTTTTTAGGTGAAAAGTTCGATGTCGTCGGATACACTCCTGTCTTTGGATTCCGTTAATACACATCGAAACACATAACCACAGGTGTACACAAAACGTAGGTACGCCTAAGTGGGCTGCTGTGGCAGTTGGTAGTTTGGCGGTTTATCGCGTAAGTCTCTACGACGGAACGAAAGTACATGAAAGTACAAAACACTCAAGCGTCAACTTGTTCAACAAAAAGTTAATAAATTTTATTTGATTACATCGTCTTACAACGAAAAGAAAAAGAAAAATAATAACTTAAACTAACGTTTAAATACAAAGTTTTCATTGGTGCTTTCGCTTATTCATGTCTTGCCTCGTCCTACATTTCACAATAGTTACATTTACTTTCATTTTGTTTTTGTTTTTCTGTTTTGTATGCATGCATATACAATATATTCATTATTTATATAGACTAATGTGAATAATTTGTTTGTATTCTATTTGATTTTGTTTTTTTTTTTTTGTTTTAAGCTGCACGAATCCGGCTTGGATGCGATGCAGTTATAAGAGGTATATTGCCACGGCCAATTGTTGTAGTTCTCCGTTTCGAGAGACTCAAGTTACACGTTCTTAAGATTAGTTTTTTTTTTTTTTTAGCAAGATCATAACACATTCGACAGTCGTCACATTCGGAAAAACAAAAAAAAAAAAAATGAAACAACATTTCTGTAGCACAATGAGTTAAAGTACCTAGACATGACTTTCCTTTTGCTTTTATTGCATGTTTGTTGATTTTTTGTTTTCTTTTTTTCGTATCTTATCTCCTTTCCATTATCATTATGCTTAATGCTAGGTTTTCTTTAAGATAAAGTTCTATTCTAAATTAATATTATTTCTTTTTAATTATTTTTTTTTTGTTTATAGGCTTATATACATACTTAGCTCTGCCAATGATTGCTTGCTGAATTAAGTCCGAGTCTTTCTCTTTTAAATTTTATCTCTCTAACATTTCGACAAAGAGCCTTTTCATGGTCACATTGCCTTCTCGACAAACGGAACGCCAAAAATTTCGAATGATATTGTCGGCTTGCCTTAGTGACGGCAGTAGGAGCAGTAGTTGCTGTTGATGTGACATCGCTGTCGTGTGGCGGAGTAAGTAAACGCAATCATTTAACGAATTCAATATTGATTCGCGAAAGGTCTGAAGTGAACTGGTATCATCCAGGAGTACATCGCAGTTGGAGAGAATCAGTGCTTTTAACAGGTAGTATTCTTCTTTGCGTGGGGATATACGTTCCATGCGCTGGACAATTTGCACACAATGTGAATAGAGTTCGGTGGCACCGCATTCTTTGGCCGCTCTCTCGTCCATGCAAACGTCTGAGGCGAAATTCAGTTTACCATTGAACGGTATTGAACGATATGCTAATTGCAATGTTAGAATTTCCGCCCACGAGACCTGGAGCAGTTTCATTTGATCGTTTAATTGCAATTCTGTGAAACCGGGTATCTGTTTGGCCCAGCCAATGACCCCGACCAATTCCTTGTCGTATAAATCGCTTAGCACGGCTAACATATCGTGAGCATCACCACCAAATTTCACCGTAAAATTACTATACTTAATCTCATCCTGCTGGCTAACGCATAATGCATCTGGTTCACAGGTGGTCAGCACCTCTAATATCTTAATATCTTCCAATGAGGATGTTGTCGATTGATACAGCATCTGCATTGATTGATACGAGTTTGAAACTGGATTTCGACGGTACTTTTGCCGTCCGCCGCGCACCCGGTCGAGACGAACTCCCTCTTTGAGCATGCCCATGAGAATGCATTTCTGGAAACGACACGCTTGGCAGGCTTTTCGTCGTCGTTTATTGATCTCGCACTCATTATTTGCTGGACACGTATACTCAATGTTCCCCTGAATGGTGCGTTTGAAAAATGCTTTACATGCCTCACAACTGGCCACGCCATAATGAAATCCCGATGCAACGTCTCCGCAAACAAGGCACAACCGTCGAATCTCTTCACGTATACCCGCCTTTGTATCGTTGCCATTGCTGCACATCAAATCACTTGACAACGTTGTAGTTGAACTGCATAGTTGACGTTCTGGTGACACAGACGGTGATGTTTGCAATTGATGATTACTAGCTGAATTGCTGTATGAGATGGAATTTGAACAGTTGTGTAATGAGGTTGTGGGACTGCAACAATTTGTTGTTGTGTCGATTTCTTGTTTTATATTGAAACCGCCCCCCATCCCATCGGCCATTATTTTTTTAACTGCAAATGCAGGAAAGAAAAAAATCAAAATAAAAATAGGTTATGTCTTTTGGTTAGAAGTTTGGAAATTGATTTGTTTACATGCAGGTAGTCGACTTGCGAACCTAGACAGTGAATATTTGGAGCATATAGGAGTACTGGCTTAAGAATGCACTCAAACCAGGCAAGGTGCACTGTGCTGCTATGAGAATTGATTTGAAATTATTTCTAGTTAGGAACTCGTTGAAGCAGTTGGAACTATGAGTGTTTAGAAGAAGACAATCTATAAGCTTCGGATCATCACAAAAGGGGGCCCTTAGGTATGGTAACCTTCGGTTTCGATAATAGCGAAGTGACTTATAAAATATAACACAATTCCAAATGTTCATTCGTGTGGAAGATGGTGTCTTTAGCGATGGAGAATGACAGATGCTGAAGATACAACTTTAAAAATACAACGAATTCGTAAATTCGTAAAGGAGATTATAGTTGTACAATAAATCGTGTGAATATTCGTGTATACTCAGATAGATGAATCCAGTATCGAGAATTTATTCTCAATGAACAATTATAAATTTAGACCTAAAACAAATTGCCTCTTAAAATAAATTATGCAAGACTTTCATCTCAAGGTTCTAGTTAGCAAGTGATTCGAAAAAAAATATGGGAAATATATGAATATGAATGTGATATAATAAAGGACTAGTGTCTGGCTTTCCTTTGTAAAATAGAAGGAATTTGTAAACCAATTAGGTTTTGTTTATATCGGGGAAGAAGGTAAACTATCATCTAGTCTGCCTGGTTATTGCGAACGAGTAACAATTTCAATTCTTCATGGACATACATAAGTAGATTACAACTTCATAATGCATATAATAACATACAAAAGCAGCACACATTTAAGTCGTTCTTATCAATTTTAATTTAATTGACTTATATAAACAAAACAACTAGAACAGAGAGCCCAACACAATGAACACAATAATTCCCTATCACTGCAGTCGCATCGAATACACAAACAAAAAGCAAATACTATTTTTTTTTACTTTTTTTTTTTTTTGTTGTTGCTTTTTTGCTCTTTTTTAAATGGATGTTTACTTACATTCGTTTTTATTTATTACTACAAATCACACAACACACGAAAATCTCCGTCCTTATCGATTAAAAATTTCAAATGTGAATCGAGTGCTCGTCCACTGATGATTATTGCATATTATTTTAAAAAATAAACAAATTTATTTTGCTATATTTTTCTCTTCCCACAGTTGCCTTTTCTTATTCATTCTCCCATTGGCTGGAATTTAGTCAATTTGCTATTCCTCTTATTGTTCTTTATTGGCGATAGAAGTTTTTCTGACATTTTTGTACCATTAATTTGATATTATTATTTGAATAGACGAACATCGGTGATCGTGTATAATGTTCGTGTTGTGTAAAAAATTAAACAAAAAAGAAAAAATTACGAAAACTTTGATGAAAAGGGAGGAAAATAAAAATAAAATTCTTCTACTATGGAGATTTGAAATGTCATATGGGAAAAATGTCATTTTTAAAGAAGATGATGAAAGAGAGATGGCGTAAATTTGTTTTAAGGTTGGACAAACTGGTGCGATGATTTTTTCTGCTTTTCTTTTTATGGTCAACAGATGGGTTCATGTCAAGGGAGGATTATTTGAGGAGAAAAACGTTGTGGTTGCAGCAGAGGATATTGGGATGTCGATTATTTATTTTCATTCCCTTGGAATAGAAGTTGCTTTAACATAAGTAAATTTTTTATATTTTATGTCGTGTATTTTCGACTACCCTGAATGCAGTCGGGTAATATTGCTGCGACATAACATATAAATTCATCCTCTCTTATGTTTGTAAACAAAACTAGAGAAAATGTGAAAACCATGAACTTCATCAAGTCTTGTCACAAAATCATTTTGAAGAATCATGTGTGTCAACCTTAAGGGTTTTTTTACGACGTACGGACAGCTGTCATTTCTTGTAACAATTCCCGCTTAAAGTTGACAGCACAGTATTTTGAAATTTTTTAAATATATTTTTGCAGCACAGCAGTTTTGCAAATAATTGCAGTCAGCCAAATCAATGGATGACCCAATATTTAAGCAGAAATACCAAAAATACAAATTTCGTGTTAAACTATGGGAAAAGGATTTCAAGAAGAAATACCATAGGATCCCATCAAAAGTAAGTAAAACGCTCTGTCCCGTTTGAGACGTCCTTTTTACAAAATGTTTCTTCTAGTATGACATCCGTGATGCCCCAAAGGATATACGAGACTCTTACAAAATGTACTATAAGTTAAAGACTTCATTTCTCGAAGACACTCTAAGTGATGTCTTGTCCGAAGACGGTTTCGATATTCTGGAGAACTTTCAGGGCGATTTGGATGATAGTATGCAAGATGTATCGAACGGTCCTCAACTTCCATTGGATATATCGAACATTTCAAATATTGAACTTAATGCTTCCACCACCAGCTTCTCTAATGTTCAGGAGATAGAGGAGAAATCGAAATTCACGAATATTGTGAATTTAAACGAAGATCATGTAATCAAAGAGTTTGAACCTGTGCAACAAAATGAACACAATCAGAAGGCATGGGGATCAGCGGTTAGTAAGAAACCACCTGCTACAGTACAAAGGGCCTCGAGCCCTGTTAAGCAGTTTAAGGCGAACTTAAATGCGAAACTCTTCAAATCGACATCGTTCTCCATGAGAAATCCACGCAAATCCCTGTCGAGACCAAATAAAGATGTATCCCTGTCACAACCGGTAACACAGTCCGAGCCCAATGGTCAAATGGACGATCTTCCCGACTTGGAGACTATTCTCTCACAGCGAGCTAAAGAGATGCCAGTAAAGGAACCCACTATCGATTTAATGGCTTCGATTGGCTTTAGTAAACCAGGGAAAATGGCACCAATCCAGCTGGATCCTGGTTGGTTGAGGAGAAATATTGCCGAGGACGATGATTCGTTTCTGACGGCTACCCAATCACAGCCCAAAGTTACGTTGGGAATTAGCAACATAAATATGACAGAAATTGAGAAAGTAACAGAAACTAACGTCATTCAAGAGGAGAAAATAGTACCCGTACCCGAGGTAGCAACTTCATTTGGGGATCATCGGGAAACAGATTCGGCCGTATCAAATAGCGAAGATGAAAACGTGTCACAGGAGTACCGACACATAGCCAAGCGTCGACGAGTACTGACTACAATCGACCGAAACCAGCAGCCGACTAAGGTCCAAGAGAAACAGCCGGAAAAAGAGCTGCCAGTTATACAGGAGACACCACCCAAGGTTGAGGAAAATGGAGAATCGAATTCATCTGAAGAAGAAAGCAAGAAACCAAAGAAAACGCGCAGGAAGCCAAACGCTAAGAAGGCTAAGCCTGAGGTGAAGAAAAAACCGAAGAAGGAACCCCATGCGAAGGCAGCGCCGAGAAAATCAACGAGGGCTAATCAAAAGAAACCAGTTGAGGAAGAAACTGCACCCGCCGAAGATGAAAATGAATCTGCTCCAGATATTAAAAACGTGAAATATACTCTCGCCCTGGAGACGACGAGAATAACATGTTTACCCAGAGCGAATATAGATGATCTTAAAAAGGCCAATTCCCTCGCAGAGAAGTACATAAATAAGATTGACAGTACAATGCAAATTCCAGACGCAGTAGTTCCGTCTGCGCTGCCGGCTCCAATCGTGAATGCGGCTGGAGCCAAATTGCAGGCGAAAATAGCGTCTGGAAAACTGAACGAAAACTTTGTGCGGATTAATCTCCAAAAGAAAGTATTTGTTCGCGGAAAAAAGAGCGTCAACTATAGCCGCTACAAAAAGAAACTTTGGAAGGAGAAGAAAGCGAGTGCCCTCATCGGCCCCGAGATGGATATGGGCGGTTGCGATGGCGGTGTCCTAACCTGTTTCAATTGCGGACAAACGGGTCACTTTGCCAGGCAATGCAAGATTAAAGGTGACAAACTGTTGCCTCTGTCTGTCGAAATCGAGGAGAAGAGCTCCTATATGACGTTGGAAGAGGCTGAACTGCTGGCTAGTCAGAGTGCTGTCGCTGTGCATAGTAGGAATTTATCAAAGTTGCCAGAGGCACCAAATCCATTGCTTTGTCGAGGTGCGGAATCTGAGACATCTGAAAATGAGGTTGAATCCGAAGAAGAGCAAACCGTAACAGAACAACAAGAACCTACGGCAGAACAAGAAGAACCTACGGCAGAACAAGAAAAAGAGCCCCAGTATGAAGAAGAAGAACCTACGTCTCAACCACGTGCCTACGTTGGTCATAAGATTCCGGAAGCTTTTCTCAAGGAAGCTGGTTTGCTTGATGGTCCTGGTGTAGCGTCGGAGTCTGGGGCACTTTATGATCTAAACCCAGACGGTTCACTTATCCCTGTCCCAGATGAGGTGTATGAAGTACTTCGTATGTTCGGGCACACTGACTTCCGGAAGGGACAGGATCGAGCCATCATGCGTATACTCTCTGGCCAATCGACGCTGGTTACCCTAAGCACTGGAAGTGGAAAGTCTCTCTGCTATCAGCTGCCAGCATATCTTTACAGCAAGAAAAAACGCTCGATAGCGTTAGTAATTTCACCGTTGGTCTCGCTTATGGAGGACCAGGTGCATGGTGTTCCACATTTTTTGCGCGCCCACTGTCTGCACACCAATCAAACGCCACAGCAACGAATGAAGGTACTGGAGCTGATCAGCAACGGAGAGGTAGACATTCTCTTGGTGTCGCCAGAGGCTGTAGTTGCTGGGGAACGTTCGACGGGATTCGGTTCGATATTGCGCAAACTGCCGCCCATTGCTTTCGCATGTATTGACGAGGCGCATTGTGTTTCTCAGTGGAGTCACAACTTTCGACCAAGTTACCTGATGATCTGCAAGGTGCTTCAGAAGAACTTGGGTGTGAAAACTGTGCTGGGCCTGACGGCTACAGCTACATTGCCGACGAGGAAAAGCATCATACGCCACTTGGGTATCCCAGATGGCGAGAGGGGCATCATAAGCGATGTTCCACTGCCAGACAATCTCATTATATCGGTATCAAAAGATGCGAATAGAGAAGCTGCGTTGATTGAGTTGCTTTGCAGCAAAAGGTAAATCCGTTGTGAAGAGAAGACGACGCTTTTTTTTGTAACTCGTTTCGACTTAATTCCTTACAGATTCAGTTCATGTCAGTCCATAATCATTTATTGCACAAGACGAGATGAATGTGAAAATGTGGCAGGAAAACTCCGCACGTATATGCAAGTAAGTTCCATAAAAAAAAGATTGATTTTCAGCGATAATAGTGTTAAGCTTTCCCGATGTAGGACATGAAACCTGCAGAGGACCCTTCTGCAAAAAAGAAGCGAAAGCGTGTATCCTGGCAAGCCGAACCCTATCACGCAGGTATGCCATCGTCCCGACGGCGTACGATACAGAACGCGTTCATGAAAAACGAACTTCGAATAGTAGTTGCGACGATCGCCTTTGGTATGGGTATAAACAAGCCAGACATTCGTTCAGTGATCCACTACAATATGCCAAGAAATTTCGAGAGTTATGTTCAGGAAATCGGTCGCGCTGGTCGCGATGGAAAAATATCCCATTGTCACTTATTCTTAGACTCGAGGGGAAATGATCAGAGTGAGCTTCGTCGCCACGTCTATGCCAACTCTATCGATAGGCATGTGATACGAAAATTGCTGGCGAAGATATTCATTCCCTGTTCGTGCGATAAAAACTTGAAGAAAAGGTATTCCATGTCCTTGGAAGGTTCGTTAAATCGAGGGCTTAATGTTTGTTTTCAGCGACTTTGTGAAGGAACATCAAGATGAAATAAAAGCATCCCAAGACATCGACTGGGACGAAGATGTATTCGCTGAGGGAAGCGACGAGAAAGTCGATTCAAAGGTTGCTCAAAATCATCACAAGCGAGTCTGCCCTGGTCACGAAATAGGCATTTCGATTGAGGAAACAGTTGCAGCATTGGACATACCAGAGGAAAACATATCCACGCTGCTGTGCTATCTGGAACTGGATGGTAGATGGGGCATAAATGTGCTCAGTTCAGCGTACATCATGTGCAAAGTCATATCATACGGTGGACCAAAATACATAAAGTGAGTGAGACAATGTTATTGAACAGATTGCCCATAACGACGCTCTTTTTGCAGACATGCTGCCAAAGATTGCCCCCCACTAGCGATGGCTATTGCACTGCAGATAAAGAACAAGACATTCGACGAAGAGAAGAATGTGATTGAGTTCTCTGTAGTTGACATAGCTGCGGCCATTGGCTGGAATAGTGGAGTCGTTAAATATCAGTTAAAGAACTTGGAATGGGTGATTGGTAAGTGTTAGTGCAAGTGTAATTGTATTGCATTTAATCTAAAACGTCTGTTCGTAGAAAACGGCTATTCGAGGAGGTCACCATTGTCTGTGCAATATTCGAATTTGGGATTCCGGATAAAGGCTCCTGGTGACTTTACAGTGGATGAAATTGACGAAGCATTGGATACACTCTATAAGCGTTCTGTTAAACAGGAGATAACACAACTCACCCAGGTAATAATTGCGGCAGCTACATGAAATAGAAGTCGACCATAACAGCGTTTCACATTTCAGTTGCAATATGTATTCCAAGGACTCTCGTCGGTGTCTTATAATTCGTACAAACCATGCGCAACTGAAGATTATCCCCATAATCGATCGGATAAATTGAAAATAATAATTCGGGATTACTTTCAAAATGATTATCCTGCTGATTTGGTTCTGGAACCAGAGGTATGCACACGCACTTAGGCTACCCGGAACAACCACTTTAATGCATTGTCCAATTTCAGATAAACCCATTACCTGATGAAGCCATAATAGGCGATATTCATTCACTAATTGGCATGTACCCGGATAATAATTTCAGTGGCAGAAATATCGCAAGAATTTTCCATGGCATTCAGAGTCCGAACTTCCCAGCGGTTATTTGGGGACGATCTAAATACTGGCGAGCATATTCAAAAACAGATTTCAACCGATTAGTTAAGCTAGGCAATTCTGTAATAATTAAAATAAGGACTTGATTGTACCTGTCGTTTGTTAGTTAGCTATTGTGATTTGATAATACGTACCCAATACATATAGATGATACATATTTATTTAAAGCAATTTCCACTAGTTTTAATTGGTTGTGATTCGGAGATTTGTTGTATTGTGACGTTCGCGGTGTCTGATATTTCCTTACTTATAGAGCATAGTTTAAGTTTTCAGCATTTTTCATTTTCTTATAAAATCTTCGTTGATCCACTACAGGTATCGCGGAGGTTATGCGCGCACGAGAGATCTCCAGGCCACACAATCCTCCGCCATCGACTCATAAGGAGTTATGCCCAAGCGAGTCCAACCACTTCGTCCTGCGTCTTTCAAGCGGTCGCCTGCCTGATGGAATCGCATCCAAGACACGGCACGAAAACTACCAAGGCGCTGTCAGCTTCATGGCAGTGTAAGGCAATTTTCGGCAAGTCTTGGGGTCTATCACTAAAAAGCATCCGACGACATCGAGTATTTCACCTAAAAAAATCCACAGTAAGGATTTTTAGCCTGTTCATGGCTAATTTTCCAACTGCCACAGCGGCCCACGTAGGCGTACCTACGACTTGTGTACACCTGTGGATCCAAAGGGATCGGATCTACACGGCTATGACAAGGCCTCTTCTATCATATGCATCAGTCAATTGGTGGAATAAACTTTCGCGTAAATACGTAACTGCTGCTTTCACTAAGCTTCAAATAACGTTTTGTCTCGGCTGCATAAGGACCTTCCCTACCACGCCTAGCTCTGCTCTTGATGCACTTCGGGAAGAGCCCCCGCTTGATATCCACATCATGGGTTACCACTCTCAAGGCCATCTTCCGTTTGAAAAGAAGTGATCTTTGGTCCAACTCGCACTGGAGATTCGATGACCTTGCGCACCGTGTTTCCTTTGACCCCAGTCTCATGGATATGCCGTCTGACGCAAGGACACCAGCAATACAGTTGCGACGCACGTACAAAGTCGAATCGTGTCCAGAATCTGAGGCAGGAAAAGAATGTAGTAGAATCTTCACGGACGGCTCGAATACCAATGAAGGGCTTGGCGCTGGTGACTTCGTGGAGGGCGACAACATTAGACTGCACACCTCGTTAGGTACATTTTTGTCGGTCTCCCAAGCGGAAACCTTTGCAGTCCTAATGGCCACGAACTATATTGTGAAGAACAGGTGGACGGGGCGAAGTATTTGTGTCTGCAGCGACAGCCAAGCTGTGCTTAAAGCCCATATCAACCCTTTAACCACATCCAGGATATTCCAGGAATCGGTGGATTCAATTTGCTAAGACTTATATTGGTCCCGGGCCACCACAGAGTCACGGGAAATGGGATCGCCGATGAACATGTAAGGATCAGTGGATAAACTCTTAGGTCCCGAGCCTGCGTTACGACTATACGCGTCCTCGGTTAGAGCTTCCATCGATGGCTGGGCTTCTCGATAGGACAACCGGAGGTGGCATGACTCTCCAGGATGTAGACAAACCAAGCGCATGCTCCCTAATTTCTGTAAGAAATCGCGCCATTCCTGCAATCTCGTAACAGAAAAGACTGCAGACGACTTAACGGCGTACTAACGGACCACTGCACCTTCGCCAAACACCAAAAGGTGGTTGGCCTAAGCGATGAAACCCTCTGCGGCGACTGTGGAGAAGACGACGACACTGCAGAGCCCTTCGTCTGCCACAGTCCCGCCTTTGCTCGGTTCAGGTGGCAGTTATTTGGTGCTGATGAGGTGAGAGCTGATGATGTAGGCTCCTCATTACAGAATCGCCAGCTAGTATTCCTCTGGAAGACCAAGAAATGTCGCCAGATGTCTCAGCGCGCCTAGGCCTCCTTAATGACACGATAGAGCCATAAAACTCCCTCTTTACCCATCGCATTAAGCATTTTTTGGCAACTTTTAGCGATTCAATCGCCAAAATGGCTTCCTCCACCATTGGACTATTTTCCGCTCTACTCAAGACTACGGGTACGCCATGGTGCCCTGTTCGGGATTAAGCAGCTTCGAAAAGTTTTCGCTCCGTCTGCACGTTTACTTCCACCTCATTGGAAAGCAATACACCATCCTTGGATTTGACTGCTTCGATGACGCTGAATTTACTAAACATTTGCAACAAGGTATCAGTCAATAACAATCATTTTGTGCCTTTATTCCCATTGAGGAAATAAAAACTAATATTTAGTGAATAACAAAATACATTTTATAGACATGATCCACTGTGGACTTTCAGTGATACATCCCAGTGAGCCGCTGTACACAGTTCCCACAGCAAAAGGCAGCCAACTTAACACTAGTGTATTGTTAAGAAATGTCAAAAATTTTCACTCGGTATTCTGATTATCGCCGTACTTCATTCAATTTTGCAGAGTGGTTAGAATAACAACGTACGTTCGAGTGGCTAAAGTTTTAGTTTATTTTTCTACTTCTGATTGTATCGAGTTTATCATTTTGTACAACTTGGTTTTCCCTTCTAAATAAATGTGTGATCATAAAAAGTTGAACATTTTCCGTCGACATTAATTTCGTTCGCGAAAAGTGAAATCATACAGTTTCTTGTTACCTTTGAATTCGTTATAAATAGTAAATGTAAAATCACAAAAGAAGAACAAACAAATTTTTATAATAATCACTGGAAAGTTTGACAAAATATTCAACAATTTTTGCACTCCTTCCCACAATAAAGAGGAGACCAACAAGAAACAAAAAAAATAAGAAATAATAAATAAATACAAAGAGTCATTCACAACGAGCGAATAGTCTCGTACCGCAGTCGGGTCGGTAGTTGTGTGTATTGTCATCATTTTTTCTTCCGCGCCGTTGTTTATTTTCCTTTTTAACGCATATTATTCGTCTGCAGTGTGTTCGTATCGCTCTTTGATTTGTTCTACAATTCAACGAAATACAAGAAAAAAAAACGAAGTTTTTCTTTCCGAATTTCTGTCTATCACTGTCCATCTCGGTGTGAATGGAACAATTATTTTAATGACTTTTGATGGGTTGCTTAATTGATTTTCAATCAAAAGGACAACCGCCACATCTTTTAATTTAATTTCACATTCAATCGAATACGATCTCTATTCTGCGACGGTAGAAGATTAAAAGTATCATATATTGTGAACGTATATGTGTGTAAAATCGACTTTTCTTATATTTACTTACTGGATCAGTGCACACCATTCGAGTCAAGGGAAAAGGTCAGCGAACCCAGTACTTTACCTATTCCCATCGGTTTTCATATCGTGGGTAACGACGTTCTTTACACTTTGAACGAGAATAAAAAAGAAGAATAATCTCTGGATAAAGTCTGCAATCATCCTTGACATCACCTGCATCCGAGTTTGATTTTAAGAAAAGTTCATCGAGTGAGAGCAAAGGCTATACGGTACTGTAAAGAGGTAAGTGATGCATTACGTTTTGTTACTGTTCGTTGTTTTTAATTTTCCTTATTCCTCTGACCATTGTCTTTGTCGCATTCTTAGAATCTGGCTACTTAAATCGAAATTATCTTGGAAAACCTCGATAAGAGATTGTGTCTCTGGGAGGTAGTTAATGATGTGACTCATGTTCATAAACACATACGTACATTTATACATGTGCACATACATATCTATTGACATATAGGATGTGGTTGGTATATTGTCGCCGTCCGAGTTAATCGGAAAAACCATAGGTTGATGAAACATTTCATTCATTTCTGGCTCAAAAATACGGAACATTTAGTGTTTGTATTTTTTTTTTGTTTTTTTAATGAAACCTGTCAGATACACATTCACGTATGTAATTACTCACTTGTTCCTTCTCAGAGAGGGCGAAGAAGAAGATACACATGTGTATGTAACTACTGTGCAGTGTACATATTTATTGTTTTCATTTTTCCCCACATTTCCATTTTCCACACGGCAATTCTTGATGGGTTGCTTGCTCTCAGAGATGTACATAGCAGAAAACACAACTCGTGATTAATGAGTGGCCACAGCTTGCGGCTTTACACATAATAAACTATCGGTTTATTTCACGTGCGTTTTCGGGTAGCTGTTCTCTGTGGCGGACAAATTTGTTTGGTGCATCAGAGGCAGCAATGTCGGTTTTGCAGCAAATATGCACATTTTGTACATCCTGTCAGACAATCTTACATGACGATGGGCATTTTCAAACGACGAAGAAAATGGTGGTTGTGTTATCTGAGAGATTAGTTTAGTGTACAAGTACAATTCCACGAGGGACGGATAGCACGGTGTTTTGTTTTTGAACCAAATTAGACGGCAAAGATATGAAATGTTGACATGTCAGTGAATCAAAATTGGATACGAGAAGTTCCAGCTATGATCTTTGTGACAAAATTCTATTAATTTAAAGCAAGAGCTTAGGCATACTTAAGCTTATTGTTGGTGTTGTATTAATCTATGGAAATAAAATTGTAGCGTTGTTCAAAGAGTCGTTATCCTGGCTCGGGGGCAATGTCATTTCAAAATAATCAGTTTGGCTAGTCAGGCAGTTATTAAGTCTATTTATCTACCTAAACTATCGGCTGCAATTAATTTCATTCAAAGCCGTCCCTTAATTATCGTCTGTCTCTTGTTGTGGTGGCTGTACTCATGTGGATGGCGCAGCATTGTGGCATACCTGGTAATCGCGAAGATGTAGACCGACTTCGTCTCGCTCACCGAGAGGAAAGTCTCAAAATGTCTTTGGTTTAGTCCTCTAGAACTTATGTAGCACGTCCTTGCTGTTATCAGAATACGAAGATTTTGACTTTAGACACCCATGATGCTGGTCAGCAGCTACCTAGTCGTCGTGCAAAGAAGGGAACAAGCACATTTTCATCAGATGTCGAAAATAAAGAAAAAACCGATAAAGTACGATGGAAGGAAAAATATGCTGTTTGGGATTCCATTTCAAATGATTTGAAGGAATGGATTCCATTATCGAACATCAGATGTCTTGAAAACAAAATGCGAAAACTTGAAGCTAAACAGGTGATGGCCCAAACCCATACAATCCGTTGCGTGCGCATTGCAATTCACAAAAATCGTATTTGTCGTTTTGCAATGAGATGCCCAATGAATGCGTACGTTGCGTCCGAAATCCACTACCCACTACGACAATATCAGAGTAAAATGACTTATCCGTCGTGATGCATTCCACTTGTGGGCCGTCTTCCTCTCATTAAATGCCCATTCATATGAGCTCACTACGAATTGCGAACTTCGTAAACGCAGGTCGCAGATACTTCATTCATATGGAGTCACAGAGATCTACCAGCAGAATTTATAAAAACTGACACTTCTTTGCAAATTGTTTGGTCGTGAATTTGTGGATCGCGTTTGTCTCTTTGTGGATTGCGTTCTCAGCTTGACAGTTCGCAAACAGAATGAATGATTCGCAGATAAACAATTTAAAATCATTAATTAGGGTACTTAAACTAAACTCGATAATTCAAGACTCGTCTGTTTGCATACGAAGATGTATAACTTTTGATTTATATTTGTTTATATTCCGCCGCTCATCGAATGGCCCTTTAGGGCTTATGAGTTGTCAATTTGTGGACATTGCGTAAAACGCACGCAACGGATTGTATGGGTTTGGGGCCTGATGTTTAGACGGCAGTATGTTCTCGTCTGCTATCTAATTGGATTAAAGAAATCGGGGTGTGTCACTAGTGTGTGACCATAAATATCTTTTGTGTACCTTCTTCGTTTGGTCTAGGATTTAAGTGCTACCTTAGGTTAGGTTAGGTAGTTGGGCTGCCAGCGAAATCGCCAGCACACTTAGACTATCCTACCTTAAAACATGTGACTTTTCTAGGATTTCTTTGAAGATTTTCCCTGTAACGGATTGCTTTTCCTATGCCGCAGCTGTCTAGTTCACAAATGTCAAATATTAATGACGTACGACGCCCTTTTGCAAAAATTATAACCTTTTCCGATATGAAGATTTATTTTGCGGTCTTTCCATTACCTTAATGGTTTTCATGTTTTGGCTTTGAAATCAGCTTTAGTTTGCCGTTATTTTCCAGCGTGTTTAAGGATTTGTGACATTCCCAGAAAGCCTTAGATTGAATGTGTATCTCTGTTGGACTTAAGTTTATGCAAAAGTGGACCTAAAACTTTCACTCTGAAACTGGCAATTAGTCAACTCACAACTTTCAGTCTGAAACCTTCACTTTGTCTACCGGGACTAAGTATTTTCTTTTCCCTTGCACAACGCTTGCCGCCATGGCAAAAATACCAATTTACCACGACCTGAAGACATCTCACCAACCTTAGTGGTTTCGGGTTAATGGACATAGATTTCGAACCAGCCCTGGCGAGGTCAACTGCGGAATCGTTGCCTGCAATCCGCTTGTGTCCAGGGACGCTCGAGCTTCACTTTATTGCGTCTGGCAAGCGATTTGGTGTCCATTAAGTTGTATTATTGTCCTTAAGTGTTTCCTGACTACCAATAGAAAATATTTTATTTCTAGCGCTCTTTATACCCTTGAGGAGATTGTGTCTGGCGCGAATCTCAATGGCGTGGATTTCGTAGCAAATGGCTTGAAACACAATAGGACTAGAAATCATAGGTGCGTAAATCCTTGTGTTGGGTCCAGAAACTCCAGCTCCAACACCAGAATCTGTTTTTGATCCGAAAGGACTAAGTAAGAGTTCAGGACACTGCGTAATTGATACTTATTCCCGTAGAAGACAGAGGTGTAGATGTATGGAGCTTATACAGAAAGGGCAGTCAATGCAATGATTTCTGTAGAAACTCCATATCTCACATCCTCTGCAAAGGATACAACCTACTTCTTCAATAATTGGAGCTAGCTGTGTTAAGTCTCCAATCTATCGACATCTAGTACATCAATTTGCCTTATCATATCTTTTGTCAATTTGACATTTACTTTTTGATTCATTCGTTGTCCAGACACACATCAGTACGGTTCATTATTTTTAGAGGTTTGTTTCTGTGAATGTATTCCGCTATCGTTTTGGAATTAACAAGCTGAATAACAGCGCACGCCAGCTAAATAGCTTCGTACCACGAAGCAAGTGTGTACAGGTGTAGGAGTTTTATAATCCACGTGGTATCGCAGTGTGATTGCTGTCTGCAGTTAGCCACTAGAACTTAACCTAACCTTGGAGAATAGGACGTCAAGTAGTAAAATCCCGTCATACGAACATACGATAAATTCTTCATATCAATTATGTATTTATTTCCCTTAAATACGTATAAAATGCGCATGTGATTAAAAACGTATGTTGTTCTACATATACAGATTATCATTAGGATCCGCAAATCAATTCAAGATTATTAAGCGGAAATGCGTCCCTCCAAATATGACACGTCCTCTCTAATGAAGCACTTAGACCTTTAGACTCCATATGGTCTGTTGTTCAAAGCGTAGTTGTATGACATTCACAAAAATTAAAAAATTAGCATCTCACTAATTTTGTTGAGGTTTCGGACGTCATTACGTGATTATGCAATAAGCGTAAAATTAACCCCCATCATCCTTGAAATATTACGTTTTTCAATGAGACTTGATATATATATATATCTTCTTGACTATCATAGAATGGACCATCTGCGCAGGTTGGCACACTGATCGTTCGCGGAAGTTTTCCTCCAAGCGACCAAGTACAACTAGTTCCTCTTCCACATTTTGCGGGTCCCAGCTGGCTGCTATCAGTTCAGTCAGTCAAGACCAAGTTGCTTTCCATCCACTGCCACTTGTTCTCGGTACACAAGTTTTGGTGTTCTCGCAGCGGGATGTAGTGTGGCAGTAGTGTTCACATGTCATTTCGACATCCTTGTACAACTACAGGTTATGCCCTGTTCTTCATTCTCCATCCATGCACATGGGATCAAATATCCGACGTTGAATTTCTTCGAATTTATTTCGAAGCCACGTACTTAATAAATCAGAGGAACGAGACTAGTTGTCTATCAGTGTCCGGGTTGTACGAATCATTTTGCCCAACTTTCGCACTGGGTTTCATTGCCATTTTACCAGCTGCAGAAGTACCTATCTCGGTACTATTTTATTCCAAACTTGGTGAGCTTATTTCGAAAAATTACACTTTCCTCGTGGACGGAGTATACAAACTAAACAACGGTTGCTACTAGTCGAGGTCATACATTCAACTCCCCGGAAGGAGAAGATAGCATTCCAATCTGCTGACGAGTGTACGGCCGACGAATGTGCACATATTCCATTACACATAAACATAAATGAGTTCGAAGCAAGATCTGCCTTGGGTTAGAGTAGTTTTTTGCTCTTTGTCATTCCGTTCTGGTGTGAATGTTCGGATATCACGTTAATCCAGATTCGTGTTCAGAATGCATTCATTAACTATGCAAGTGTTCCATATTATGCCATTATGCCATAATTCCTGCGATGCGTGCCGTCTTGATGTGTGCTCTACGTCCCATTTAATTGGAATTGCAGTCTCGTATCTGCTCGGATTACCTTCGGATAATTATCATCGAACTGAGATTCTGATGAGCCTAGTGCAAAAGAAAACACATTCATACAATCGATAGCTTATTCAGACTCCCCACCCCGTGCTTTTGTTGGATTTACGACAGACACACAAAATGTGCGTGAACGATTAAAAAATTTGTATTGGGGGCGTATATGTGACCGAACGTATCACCAGCCCGATCAGACTATTCGGCATGCACCTTATCCGCTTGAGTAGCAAAACCAGGTGTCAAGGAAATTGGTCAATATCAAGTGTGTGTACCAAAAATACGCATTAGTTTACCGAATTCTCGTCGTGCGTGCATACGATTGCAGCGGCTTGTTAGTTTCACACTTGTGACGTGTTGTCCTTATGCCGTAAGAAAACGTGCATAAAATCACAAGGTTACAGCATTATGAAAAGGCAATGCGTGTTTGGGGGGAGGGGGGATAACATGTGCTGTCGTTATCGATTTCTACCGGCTGGCTTATAAATAATACGACCACACATGCATTCATCGATGTGTTTAGGGCTGTGTTAATGCTTTCTTTGGACTATATCTTTTGCAGTGCAAAATCGATAGAGTCGCCTCTGAAGGAGAAATATTTTAATTAACGTGCGGTGTGCGGTTTTTTAGCGCACACCATATTCATTGGGGAAGGCATGAGAGTTTTGGCGCGTTTTTAATTCTTAACACGTGTGTCAAATGTGTTGGAATGATTGTGTCTGCATGCGATCTTAAACGGTGGAATTTTCGCAAGGAAAGGCGGAACTGAACCCCTGTGAGAATGTTTACTGGAGTGACTCCATAGGGGTGGGGCGAAAGTCTGAGGTGGACTAATGTCTAGCTTCTGCAGCAACCACTTGTGTTGTGCGTGCTATTGTTCTATGAGGAGTGGACTGGACTCTGAACGGGGAAGTTTGAGAAGATTTTTCTGAAACCAAAGAGGGGGAAGCGAGAATAATGAAAGATTCTTGATTCAATTGAACCCAGCGTATAAATCGACGCAACTACGTCATGGGTCCATAATGACTGGGGAGAGTTAGACAGATTTTTAAATCAAACCACATCAAATGTTGGTTTTTCTGTGAACGTATGTACTCGGGGACTTTTTCATGAGTGACGGAAGGAGTAATACTGAGCTCTTCTGTGGGACTGGGCAAGCTGGGTAAATTTAGAGACAGCTTAGAAGATCTGTAATCAGGAATGGTGTCCAAGCCAGTTAGTGATTTTCACCTCATTTTTTATTCCAAATGAAAGTTCAGAAATATAAGCAGCTTATATCGTTTCCCGATTGTTGACAACACTGTGCCATCCTGCATGAACCAGAGGTCACCAAATCTATGTCTTCAATTGCAGCAAAAAATGCGGATAGAATGGCTCTTCAAGGCCCACTGTTGACCGAAACGTTCCCGATTGTTGACAACACTGTGCCATCCTGCATGAACCAGAGGTCACCAAATCTATGTCTTCAATTGCAGCAAAAAATGCGGATAGAATGGCTCTGCAAGGCCCACTGTTGACCGAAACGTTGTTCCCATCCTCATTTTCGAAGCAGGCCACAGCAGCCACATTCTCATCAATGCGCACGGTACGATGACGGTTACCACTAGTGTTGTCTACTAGCATACCAGTCTCATGAACTTTTGGCACAAACTTGCGTACAGCGTACAGTCGCGGTGGTTTATGCTACATTTCGGCCAAAGCTTCTTCTTTTCAAAAAACGCACTGTTTGGGCGAAACAGCAGTCAATTTGGAAATAAGTTTTCAATATTTCCCAACGTTGCTCAAGCGTGAAGCTACTCATTTCGCCCGCGGAGTTATGGTACTGACTTTCTGTCAAAATTTCGAGCGGGAAACAACTGTCAGTGTCAAAATAACCTATAATTAAAAAAAACCACTAGATGGCCCACCCTGTACAATATCTCATCTGCCATGTTGTGTGAACGCCTAAAGCCGTTCGTCAAGAACATGATCGGTCCATACCAGTGTGGCTTTAGGCCAGGGAAATCCACCATAAGAGGCAAGCTATATACAGCAATGTTCTATTTCAGGCTGCTCTATTAAGGTAGAGCAGAGAGAGACCATACATGTCAAAAAAGGATTCAGTAAATTGTATTTGTCCCACCCTGTATATGAGTACGTGAAATTAGCCTTCGTCGCTCCTTCTGATTTTCAACAGAACGATTATCCACCATCACTTCGTTTCACAAGTGCCGTGTCGAAGTTGAGTCCGACAACAAATAGAATAAATAGTAAGCTTGTCACTTAGTCTGTCACTACATAATGTCTTATAAAATAAATGGCCGTGGCAACAGTCGAAAGGAAGCGTATGCGATCTCAGATCATATTGTCTATCAAACACCTTTTCAATTTAAGGTGGGGGATTTTTTTCGATCACTTACGCCAATCGATGTGTCAGCAAGTTAGCAACACTGCATGACATCAAGTCAAACACATTACCAGCGTTTTGACACATCTCATGATTGCATTATATTCTTATCTCGACACCCTTCAGAAAATCATGCGTATGTGGGTTAGCTCAGTACAAACTTTTAATTTTCAACTGATAATGACGGCGGAATTGTGAAGGGCTTAACGATATAATTGCTTTATTTTATTGTTATAAATGTTAAGCTGCCAACTATCGTTAAAAAGCAATCATAAATAATAGTCTGAAATTGATACTTCAAGATTGTTTAAAATGTAGTTTATGATATTGTACTGTCATACTTAAGTGGAACACGTAAAAAAAGGCTATATTTGTAAGTAAGGTGGTGTACCACATTTACCCTTAGTGCAAGGCCCATAAATACAGGGTGGGCCGTCTAGTGTTTTTGTTTAATCATAGGATATTTCGGCACTGACAGTTGTTTCCCGCTCGAAATTTTGACAAAAAGTCAGTATCATACCTCCGCGGAACGAAACGAGTTGCTTTACGCTTGAACAACGTTGGGAAATATTGAAAACTTATTTCCTCGCTCAAACATAGCGTTTTTTTTTAAAGCAGACGTTTTGGGCGAAAAGATGCACCCATTGCAGCGACTACTGTACGCAAATTTGTGCAAAAAGTTCATGAGGCTGGTATGCCAGTGGACAACACTCAGGTCTCCGTCGTCACAAAGATGAGTGCACAGATGAGAATGTGGCTTCTGTTACATTCTTCGGAAATGAGGCTGGTAACAATGTTTCGGTCAACGGTGGGCGTTACAGAACCATGTTATCTGACTTCTTTTTTAACTGAAATTGAAGACATTTCGACGGGCTGCGGTTTATGCATGATGGGGCGCCATGCCACACAGCCTGTGCCACAATCGATCTTTTGTGCACCAAATTCCCAAATCGTGTTATCAGTCGTCTTGGCTATGTCAATTGGCCTCCTCGGAGATCCGATTTGGACTTTTTTTTTTGTGGGGAATCGTGAGTGACCGATGTCTTGCCAATAATCCGGAGACCATTTAAGGACAATCCATGAGCTACAGCCCGAAAACATCACCAAGTCTTGGAAAATTGGGGTGTCACGATGCGCTACTGCGAAGTCAGCCGAGGCAACCACCTGAACGACGTTGTATTTCATAATTAATGGGAATGTTTGTGCTTAATTTTGCTCATTTTATTGGAAAGAAGAAAAAGAAACTTTTTTTGTCGCACTCTGTATGTTATGTTCGGAAGACTGATGCCTCTATAATATGCGCAAATTCGGAGGATCTACTTTTTTGTGAACCATTCTGTGCTGTTAGCTCCAATAAATCACATTTAATTTCAATGTCAAAAATCTGATGCACTTTCCCATTTTAAAGCAAACACGATTAAAGTAGTTCAAAGCCTATTTTCTAAAAGCAGGACTCCATTATCAACTGTCAAACAAAAACCAAGTCGTTATCAGTCTAAGAGGGAATGGTACCACACCTTATCCCCAAAGTGTGTGCCAGTTTATTTAATCTCTCAAGCAAATACTTTTAAATTGCTACTAAAGTCATTACCGCCATTAGCTAAGTTCTTAAAGTACACACAAGAAAAAAAAAGAACTAACTGAAAACTGAACAAACAAACTTCATGGCATACAATGGAAGCATTGTCTTCGTTTGAGGCATCTTCAACAGAACATCTTACCTCCTGCCATTGTCACTGACAAACGCTAGTTATTGCATGGAGGAACAATAAAGAACTTCATCCTCCTTCTCAATGGCTTGTGTGTGCACTGGTTCTTGTCTGACATTTTGCCATTCGGAAACAGTTTCTCCCAATTCCCAGACAATGTGCAACTTTTGTCCACACAACTCTACACTGCACGTCGTGTGAGGCGAAGGATGGAATTTCAAAACTGTGTGCCTGCTCCAGATTCAAAGTGCTTTTGCGCGGTGCAGCCCCCAACTGTCTGCCAACCACACTGTTCATGAAATTAAACTGAAATAACACGGAAATTGTGTTATAGCCGGAAAGCAATAATGAATGCACCGCCAGGGAATAGGGATACGAAAGGTAAAAAGACGGAACAAAGTGGGTTCTGGCTGGATTCGTGAATTTTTGTTTTTTTTTTTTGTCTTGACTCGTATGGGAGTCTGTCTCCCCCTGAGCCGTTTTCCAGTTGGAGGGTTGGATAATTTAATTCAAGCCACAAACTATTTCCGTATTTTTAAGGTGGCACAGCATGCCGGGGAAGACTCCTATGTGTGGCAGTTGAGAATGGGGTGGAGTGCAATTCAAGTTGGCAAATGATGCCAGGAACCGGGAATGACCTAAATTCCCGTCCACGGACTGTACTCTCTGTAGGCCCACGCTGTCAATGACGGCGCATGCCACCACCTACATTCGAGAGTTGGGGGTAAATATTTGAAGTGTCTCGAGCAGATAAGATTTATTGTTCTGCGGGATGTGCTTTTAGATGGGCGGCGGGTAGGACAAATGGATTCTACCCCGCCATCGCAATGAGGAGAGATAACTATCGTCGTCTCTTATCAGCGGTAGACCGGGGCACTGGTGTAGTTAGTGAAAATTATGAGTTTCAGCAAATTGGGGGCACTCACATGGCAAAAACGTAAATTAGTGCAATTAGGTCATACTGGAAAGCTGACAGTGCTTTCAGTCGGTCGATGAGCGCTTAGTTTCCGCGTTCTCTATATTTACACTTCTAGTCGGTTGTAGCAGCCGGTTGCTTGTTGTCAGGATTAGAGCTATGAATTTAGGCGTGTGTTTGTTTTAGTGAGTGGCGCTAGGCTTAGAGATAGTGGGATGGATGGAAAATTAGTTCACATACGTGTTTGTTTTTTTTGACACGGGTAAAAATGTGGCAATAACGCGGTTGATATTGGCTTCCTTGTGGATTAAGGTCTTTGGTTTGACGCTATAGACTGGCGGTTCTGTATATACCCGTAGAAAAGAGTGCAGGGGTTTGGTGACAACTGATTTTGGAGGTGAATTCGGATTTCGAGAGATGCTTTTGTTTGATGACGGGGATGTCCACCATCTTCATTCTACCAAGCGTTCACTCTGTCGCCGTAGCCTAAGCAGACCAGCACTCAGGACACTCATCGGCGCCATGATAGGACACTGCAGTGAATACAAACAAATTCTGTAGAAGCTGCATGGATGAAGAGGTGGAAGAGATCACACCTCACCTTCTGTCGTGCAGTTCTCTGGCTAACTGTAGCAACTCACATCCAGTGGCCTAGTTTTTCAATAATTTGAGCGAACTGAACAACACCAAACCAACTGATTCCAATTATATGAAATATTCAATCAGCGTGATACTGCCGATAGGCGTATCCTGACCTAAGTCTGACTGCTATCTGCAGCCAGTAACTTCGACGTAACCAAACCTAAACATGAAGGTATTCCGTAACATGTATTGTTGCCTGTCTGGAAGCAAAGCTTTTCTATTCTGAGATCTTTCAATTAGAGTACAGGCAGAATTACAGTGTTTATCGACCGCTTTCTACTGGCTGCAACTCTACATGGCTCTACAAAGAATTAAAGCCGTGAGCACGAATCAAATCCTCACAAGCGCATCCGTTCAGAGTGAATTTTTGGCAGACACACACTGAAAATCTACGAACAGTGTTCTCATGTTGAAAGTCAAACGCCCTAAAAAACAAACAATTGTATATTCAACGATCTGTTTTTTTCCAGTCTTATGAACTTTTTTCCACAAACTTGCGTACAGCAGTCGCGGTGGGTGCTTCATTTCGGCCAAAACTTCTTTTCAAAAAATGACTCAGCTGCACACCACACACTTTGAAAATAAGTTTCCAACTTATATCTACAACTATATTCTAACTTTCTGTCAAGATTTCAATTGGGAAACAGCTGTCAGTGTCAAAATAACCCATGATTTAAAAAAAACCTATTGTCCCGCCCTGGAATATACTGGTTCTTCGAGAGAGGGCTCTACTCCTCAATTGCCCTTCAAGCTAAAACACACAGCGATGGACATCCCCGAGGTGGTAGGATTGGTTTGTATTCCCTTCGAAGACCAAGCGCTAAACTATTCACTAACTGCACTAGTTACCTCTTGTAAAATTAAGAAGTTACTTGTTCTAAGTTCCCCTCAAGCAAAGTTGCAAAGCAGATGAATGCGTAATCACTTAGATTACCCTGTCCACACTAGTTTAACGTCATCGCAAACAAAAAACACTCACTCACTAACTTTGCAAAGATTACTTTCAAAGATAAAACTTTTAAATCAACATTTCATAGTTTAAACTTAGTTAAACCAATCTGCAGTCATTGAACATGTAAACCCTTCTTCCAACGCCAGGCACGTGCCACTCAACGGTCGCATGTAACCCTGCAAATTTAACTGCCATGAGCCTTATTTCTTATGCGGAAAGTTTTCAGTTGCAGATAACGTTTGCCAACATGTGCGTGCACTTTAGTTTGAAAAATGATATCCAAGCGAATATCAGTTTCAACTTCTGTTATGAAAGTGTGATTTGGTTGCACAATCGAATGAGCGTTGGTTAATTGAATTCTTTCCAGAAAAGCCAATCAGTAGTCCATTCGCATAGCGCTTGTAAAGAGAACACTTTTCTGTTTCCTAATTCATTTGAAAAGGCCTCCGCATAGACACCCTCCCCGCCCTCATCCCACACGCCATTAACAAGCAATTAGTATTCAACGAAGAAACTCGAAATTATGTCACTGCTGCGAGCAGCGACCGTCAAAGTTGGAAAAATGTCAACCAATTCATTGGCGTGTTAATGGGCCTGCGAACCTCCCAAAACCGCTAGCCTTTACGATGGACTTGAAGACCCATTGTCGATGCCTTAACTGATTGACTGCGTTTTTCCCTATTACGTTGCCCATTTTCTTCCTCCCTCCCGTTCACACACGCCTGGGTCCCTAGCGAGCGAATTGTTGCGCATATCTGAAGCGGTGCGTAACCTTTGTCAATCCGTAGTAACTCGAGCCAGCGCATTTGTCTGGAGTGTATTGTGTACGAAGTACGTTCGCATGTGGTGATTGGACTAACGTCCAAATTGACTGGTGATTCTAATTGAAATTCCGAAAGTGAAACCAATTGCTGCGCAAGTGTGTGAGTGTTGAAGTCAGTCAGAAGACCATCCATTGCATCGCATGGCAGCGAAGTCATTTTTTTATGATTGGTAAAATAGAGATTTATTGGATCTTTAGATGCCAGTCAAAACAATCGAATTGCTGCTGAACTGAAGTGCATTTTGTTGGTTGTTCTGTGACAATTTGTGAAAGATGTCAGAAGGAGTTTACCGAAGAGGGGTGATTCCGATGGCGTTTGATGGTAAAGGGGCTTCCAAGCATTTTAGGACTAGACTCCAGAATTAAATGGAAGCATATTTATCACATGCATTCGGAAAGCAAGACGGTCAGATGTAAAAATGTGAACGATAACGTGTTCTTCTCCCACTGTGATGCCCACTATGTCACGTTTGATCAAACTGTATTGCATCCTCTTGTGACGTCGTTATTTGTTCCATTCTGAATCACTTATTTATATGACAATGTGCACCTCCCTTGCAATAATTGCTTACATTTACCTAATTTTGACACCGTTCCTTGTCTTGTTTCAACATAAATAACCTCAATTGTGATATCGATTAGGCAATCTCGGCTGCGTTATCACTATGGTTTTATGAACCTTATCTTTGGGTGGAAACTGAGTGGAACCACATAATCAATCCTATGTGTGTGCTTATCACCATAGTGCAGTGTTATCCAATCTCTGGCGACGAAATAAACGGAGGACAATGTGGTGTGTTGAATCTTCATATCTGCCGAATCAATATTTTTTTCTTTTGTTTATTCACGGGGTGAGGCATGTGGACTGGCTTGAATAATGCAAACAAACAAAAACATTGTACTGAGGGTCGGTTCTTCTTTTAGGGTTTTGTTTTAGTGGGTAAATGCGACGACTCCTGAGTTGAATGGCCAATACGAACAGCTTTCGTATTTCACCGCTGACGATGCTCTAGCGAGCTAGTTAATTGCATTCCTCCAATACCCGTCTCGCCAGAAATGCTCATAAGATTACCCTCAAACCTGCTTTCGGACACACGATTAAGTTTTGAGACTCGTTTTTCAGTCGCACACCACGATTGTGGAATGCACTTGCCAGACTATTATTTTCCACAGACAATTAAGACCAATGTACTTAGGTACCACGTCTCCCTTCATCTTCGGCCTGTGCTATGTCTTGACCCCAAACACTTTTAAAGGTTTTTGAAGTCAGCCACACAAAACATTCTCTAACTTAAACTCGGAAAAAAGTTCGCTAGCAAATGGGAATCAAAGCATTGCAAAGGGATTTGGATACCTCATGGCAATCCGTTGTTTTTCAGTCACTAAATGACAATCGCAATGACAAGTTACAGCATCAAGTAACATGTGGAAATGACTGCCATCGGAAGCCCCAGACAAGATGATAATTAGATTTATGTGATCTCCTTCCAGGTCTTCTGTGTACCTATTCGAAAAAAGCGTGACAGTGAAGAGTAAAGAACGACTGCAGCGTTTCACGCCGAAGTGGCTGCGATACATGAGGCAGCACTGGCGTTGAAAGACCACAACGTAACCGAAAACTCGATCACCATTTTCTCTAATAGCTCTGATAGTCTGGGTCACGAACGAAGAGCTTCACAGAAACTCATCGCAGTAGATCTCCAACGTGGAATGTGGAGCTGGATAAGCCATACCTTGCGTAAACCGGGAACGGATATTGCAAGGACAGCCTTTACTTGAACCCCACAAGGAGTGCGTAGTTGGGGTGGTCCACGCTTAACTTGGTGGCGGACTGTGGCGAAAGAGCATCGACAGCACCGACAAATCCTGGTCGAAAGTGATTAGGCTGGCCCGAGACAGTCGCGGTCGCCGAATCCCAGACACCGCTATGTACTCCATAATATGCAAAGAAATATGTGTGCTTGTGTTGTGCTTTATATCTATAATAACTTCTGCGACATAATGAACTACATTCGCGATGTCTTCGAGTGCACACAAAAATAGTCCTGGAGGAAACAGGAATAAAATAGTTCTTAAATCATTTCCGGGGATTATTCAAGAGTGTCTCAATCCATTGACTGTAAACTATTCATGACCAAGGTCCTCCTTTGTTTAAGGAGGTTCGAATTGAACGCTAACCAGCACGAGTGGTTTGAGAAAAGGCCTATTAGAGTGTGAATTCTTTCCATTAACATGTCTCAATGCATACGTCATTACCGAGAAACCAGAACAAACTCATCGGAACTCTGTAAGGAACCGGATTCACGCATCGCAACAGTCTCTTCACAGGTGAATAGCACTCCATAGAATCACTGCCTGAGTCAACGATAAAACGATGAATCCACTGTAGCCGGGCTTTATTGGTAACGTGTGTACACAATGACTCATGAGTAGTACTCATCGGCTTATTTGACTAAACATGCAATCAAGTATTGTGCTTATCCAGACACAGAGTATCGGCTCGCGAGTGGTAAAATCGTCACCTTATGTCTGTTCATGGCGAAAAATGTAAACAAATCAGTTCGTGAATATGTAGATCAAACTGCTCGCGTGACAGCGTGATTATTTGCTGATGGAATAATTTATATTCAAACCCGTGCCACAAGCATGCGGAGTAATTTAACCCAGTCAGAGGGTGGAATTCGTACAGAATGAAACAGGCAGATGATGACAAGTCCAAACGCGGCTTTGTTTACGATATTTGGAGTTTCTTGTCCCCGATGATTGAACATTCGAAGCATTCTTCATCGGGTGTGTTCGATTTGCATTAAATATTGTTTGATAAAATCGATAAAATGAAAAATAATGTCCAAGCCCGCAAAGAGTTTCGAATCAGCTGATTCGATATTTAGGACTGTATCGAGTATCGACACTTTAAAAATGCTTTTTCTTCCAATTTCTATGTGACAGATGCACGGAAGAACAGAATTGCATTTATGGTCACTCATTTATTTCTAAATACGCCGCGCATTGATTTGGAGGTTCGAAAGAATATTTTGCACGACTTGTGCACAGAAAGCGTTTTGTCATTGTCAGTGAAAATAGACCCTCAACCTTGCACTCAGTTGAACGGTAGTGATGTGGAGGATTCTGTGAAGACAATTCGAAACTCCAAACACGTTAGACTACATCTGTTTTCCTCTAATACAGTATCCCCACAATATTTTCGGCACACTTGTACACTATCATCACTGCCTGGGAATTCTAAAAAAGGAGGGAAATATGGCTCGTAACCTTCCGGAAGCATAAGGTCTTCGAAAAAATAACTTTCAAAATTGGAAACAAGTTTTCCTCATCCTTTTTTAATTGTTTTTTTTTAAGTTAAACAGAAAAAAAATTACGTTTCAAAACATTTGAATAAATGTGTGTGCAGATTGTTTTTGAAGTCCTTATTGGCATGCCTACTTTAAGTCTTGCTAATTCGGCGACTCTTTTATTACATCAATACCACTGTACCTGTGGGAACCTACTTCAAATCTGGTTGGAATCAGCCCAACTTCTCAATAAGTGCGTAACGGCATCGCAATAAAATACGATCGCAAATACTTGTAGGGATATAGTTATTTCATTCAAAATGTTGTAGGGAGTGATTCTCGCAATCCAGACATTGCGGAGAATTCCCCTGAAAAAATATGCAAGCTTGTCAGATGATCGCATACTCTTTCGTGTTTATTTACATGACCGTTTGTTAATATTTCCGATAGATTCGTTCTCGGAAAAGAGTCACCATAAGCTGTTGAAAGAAGATATATTTTTTTTTTCGGCTTTGTTCGGAAAATAAGTGCGGGTTTTTCGATTCTGTGGTTCAAAAGTAAACAAAGAACCTTCATTTTGTTTGAGTCGTGTCATTTTGTATGACAGTCGTTTGATAAGTCATTCAATTCGACATAGTTCAACATAGTCTCCATTTACTTTGATAGATTTAATCCAGGTTTTTTTTTTTACTTTTTTATTCTCAAAATATGCGAGTGTTTGAGTGATTACTGCATGATTAGAGCGAAATCTGTTACCGCTCAGCTATGTATACTTATTCACATAATTATTGGGCCAAAACATAATTTTTATTAAAATGTTAAACAAATGTTGGAAAATATTTGCTGAAAAATTTCTAGACACTCCCATAAATGTTTGGGGTTTAAGTCTGCCCTCTGGGATGGGGACAATTATAGAGCAACCATTCTTGTATTATTCGAACCTTGTATTTGGGATCATTGTCCTGGTAATGCTGTGTAATAGATTGCATAATTATATTGTCATTTAATTTATGTGATACACAAGCCTTCACATTGCGCCATACTTTGCCACGACCATCTGAGCCAAATACATTATATGTACTCTCATCTGCGAAAATTACTTACTTCCAATGTGTGTAGCAAAGCACAATCTCGTTTTTCTATTTCTTTCAATTATAAATGGCTTTTTCCTAGAAACCCTACCATCGTAGCCATTCTCCCTAAAAACTCGACGAATAGCTTCTGGATGTCCTTTTTGTTTTTACAATAATTTAGCACAGCCGTAGCCATTTTCGGAGCGCTAATATGCTTATTTTTCCTTAAATTTGGAATGATCCATCTTTCGTCGTGTTCGTTTAGGACTCTTGTACGGCCGGGGTTAGGCTTGGATTCTATCTGATCCTCATTTTTAAATTTTCCAACAATATTGCCGACAGTGCTTCTTGGAATAGTTAGCAATTCTGCAATTTCTCGCTGAGTTTTTCCAATAGCGGTTATGCTAAAAAACCAACTATCCAATATCAAGTGAAGTATTTGTGCTCTTTCGACCCATATTGTAAGAAACGTATAAATAAACGAAATGAATCCTTAATTTCGTATAGCAGATCAGAAAGATTTGTTCTTCATCCTCGTTCAACCAAGCGGTTGCCTACCCAATGGAATTGTATTCAAGGCCCGCCTCGGAAGTCGTGATGATGGAAACATTCGTTCCATGTGAGCAAACCATCGAAGCATAGCCCTTTTCCGTTAGGAGAAGTAGCTGTTCAACATTGAGTTCCTCGCACCCTGGCGTGTTTTTCACCCTATCATGGCGAATGACTTCCACAGCTGCAAGAAGAAATCTCATCTTGGTACTTGGATCTTATTCTTTCGGTCATTACCCAAATTTCATGACCACAGGCAGCATCAGCCACAAACCTATAGAGCGTTCACTGGAGTTCTGGTGGGAGGATGTGAGAAGATGATTTATCCTCAACTCTCTCAATGTGAAGCATTCGTAGCTTCGACTGCTTATGTTGCATAGTAGTCTTAGCCCAATTTAGAAAATTTTGCCAAGGTGGCTAATCACGTGTGCATCCATGGAACTGAACAAAACGCTGTGAATAATATTTCCCATTGTTGTTTTAGCCTTTTCAAGGTAATCGATTGTGAATGACACCGCGTGCATCTTCGTCCGGAAAAACCCACTGCCCTTTAATTCTCCGATCGTCGAATATGGTTTCATGGATTTTGACGAACCCCCTTGGCCAACCTCAACGTTCGACGTCTCTATTTATTTATGACACTGATTTGACAGTTTTCGGTTGTTTTGAGGTTAGTTTGGTATGACAATTCATTATTACAAATTTAAAATTTATTTTCAAAAATGTGCTTCGATTGGAGAAACTTAGTCTGAAGCCCTTGTAAAACTCCATTACAGCCAGACAAAGTCGCAGTTTGGTGCACTTTATAAGTCGGCGGAACTCGCCTGTTGTCTACAAGAAGTACATTTCCTTTTTGATAAGACGGGCCTACGACTCAGACGGGATAAATGTTGCTTCGGGATGGAGACTATGGATTTTCTAGATTTAAACTTCGACTCGTTGGGCATTATATATAGGCCCAACCGACTTTTCCATGTTCTACCTTTCCAGACCCGACTTCGATCATGGAAAAGTTCTTCATAACCAACGATCGAGTACTTGATATCGCCGAGTTTCTTTTGGAAAACCTGCCCGAATCTGGCGATCCGTGCATCGTAACGTGAGCTCTTGGCTGGGCATCTTTTTCGGAGATGTTCTCCTCCGGTACGCATTCGATAGCGTCGTAGTACAAGAACTGGAGTACGGGAGTGAATTTGCTGCTGCACGCCTTGAGCACCTCTTGGCAGCAATTACGAGCGTTTTCGTTGATGTTCGGTGTTCGAGGACGGATTTACGCAGCTGAAGGAACTTTTGGGCCGGGAGCAGTCTCCCTCTTTCATTCAAAGAATTTGTGAAGTGCTGCAAATGCGGTGTGCAATGTGCTAGGAGAGTCGAACTTTGCAAAGTCTGAGAGTTGAATTCGGACTCCTTTTCTGCCTCCGCAAATAGCTTGAAGTCCAGTCTTCGATATCTTCAACGCACGAATGTATTCGTTGTTCGCGGTTGTGTCTCGAATATTAAAGGTGCACGGTCATAGGCTCTTCTTTCGTTGTTTATTTTCGCACATATATATTTGTATTAGTCTGTTTTGTCTATGGGTAGTTTTCTTCGGTTTGGCACATCACTAGCCGAGACGTTACAGGCAACGGTTGCGGGCTCAAAATATGATGTCTAACATTTTTGTCTTCGACTCGGACCTGTAAGCAAGCTTAACTATTTGCGTTCGCACACCATTTATGTTTCTATATCTCTGTATCATAATCTTCTTCTTTGTGTGGTAGATGCAGTCCGAGTGGAACCTGGCATTCACCATATAAACGATTCCAGCAAGTCTGATCTCTGGGTAGCTGCATCCAATTGCACATTGATGATGATGTGTTCTCGTTGCAATACCATCTCGAAGTGCGTGATTGATGGAATCATCATTTCAACTTCTCCCCCGATGCATAAGCATTTCTTCAAACATTATTTTAAGCTACAGTCTTGTTCAGTTGTGCTGTGCTCTATTTCTGTTTTGAGCTGCAAATTAAAAATGACAGTTACAACCCATCTAATTGTAAATTCAAAATACGCGCACAATACTGCGATGCAAAGTCATTACATTATCGCTGAACTTGGTCTGCTGCGAACTACTTATTAAGTCTCGCCAATGTATTGTGTGACCAACAATTGGAATCGTTGAACATTTTTTTTATCAGTGATCTCATTTCATTTTCCCGAAAGGAAAATATAAGACATGGACTCATTTATATTCTGTACCCGCAGTTATTTGAATGCGAACAGATTCTCTCTCGTTGCCGAGAAAGGAGCACAATGGAGGACCGAAATCAAAACAAGTCGCCATTCACAAGGTATGTCAGCGGAAATTTCAGCAAACTGCAACCATTAAAACGGATGTAAACGGAAGCACTCTGTGGGACACGCCGTGGTCACTTTGGGCAGTAAATGTCATGTCAATCAAATAAAGGACGGCAAACAAATAATTTACACTCGCCCAAACTTAGAATGTTATCTTCGGACAATTTATATCTTCTTGTGGGTTTCCTTTTAAAAATAGCTCTGCATGGGATTTGATTTGCAAGTCACTCTGCATGTGGGCGATTTTCTCTTTGTTTTCCCATATCGACAATGCCCTATAAATAGTGCCCACTGTGCGTGGTCACTTTGTTGTGGTTTAGCTGTTCTCACGATGTTTTTTGATTCATTATACGAGGAGAAACGTGCATTTTAAGTCTGCTATGAATGACGGGCAATCTACGAGAGAATACTTGCGATCTTTGTTGAGGTGTGGCATTTCTGAATACCAATTAAATTTCAACAGAACGACATTGTTAATGTGCACTACTTGCCATACGAGACATGAAATATGTATGAAAAGTGTCACTATCTTACAGCACAGTTGTAGTTCTGTCCGCTTCGTGTTTTTATTCACATTCACATACGCCTCCGAAGATGGCATAATAGCAAATTGTGTTCATCGAATATTGGTTTTATAGCGTTACTCACTTGGAACGGATAATTCATTCCTTTTCAGGCGCAACGTACTAAACTTTGTCATGATGTAAATGTCAATGTGGAACCAATAAAACAAAATACCGTTGAGTGTGGGTTTTATTTCGAAATCATTTCGAAAACATTCGACAATACGACACTCCCCAATGAAGTGCAGTGTGAGCAACAACAATTGAGTAAGCACTGCTTTCTTTTGTTTGTCTTTACAAAATCCGAACGACATGCGAGGAGTTTTAAACAGAAATGAGTTGCATTTCCTGGAATGTTAAGTGTCCTGCAGGAGCAGTCAGAGTCCTCTCACTCCAACGCAGAAATGTTTTTATTCGAACGCACCAGTTTTCGGATCCATATATATATAGCGGCGTTCACACTCAACAATTTATGATTTGCTTGACGACAAATTGAAAAAAAAAAAAATGACTACCGTACTACAAGTCTTACTACAACCCAACTTGTAGTAACGAGGGTTCACATGACGATTTGACATATCAAGCACGGTTGTGAAGCAACTCGTGTCGACAAATTTTTGAGTGTAAGCGCCGCTTATAGCTCATAAGAGTGACCAGATAGCAGCGATCGTTTTTCTAATTGCTATGTTTTAGCTGCTGTCAAAGTTATCGATGAAATCTAGTTAAAATCTAAATATTTAGTAAGGTTGGTCATTTCATAAGACGTCGTTTCACGACGGAAATTATTAAATACGTAAATAGGTCGGTGGTCATAATGTCTTCAGTGTGCTTGAGTGCGAATGTAAGAAAGTAAGAAACCAACCAGACAGAGAGATATAAGGCTGGCGATTTGTGACCGATCAGATGAATTGGACATCGCCAGCTTATTTTGCGGTAGGATTTGGCCCTACATCTGTACAAGACTGACGTATGAATGGATGCCAGATGACCGTAGACAGCGCCGTGAGTTCGGTAATTGGAAGCTAAAAATGTTGGCGAGGGATCAGTAATTTGGTTAAAAAATAATCTTCTATGTGTGGTGCGGTTTTGCGGCGAATTGATTAAAACACCCGGAGAGACTGGAACACTGAGGCGCGAAAACCATGCAAATTGGCTGTGCGAGCAGCTAAAAAGCAGTCGTGGAAGGAGTTCGGCGAGGAGTTGGAAAGCGACCATAGATCTGCGAAGAAGGTGCTTTGGCAAACCATTCGCCGACTCAGAGGAAGGAAATTCAACATTATCGAAGGAGTCAAATCCAGGGATGGTGTGTTGTTTTCCAATTAGGTGGACATTTTGCACAGATGGAACCGGCACTTTTCGGAGCTGCTCAATCCCGAACAGGGCACTGAGGATGGCGGACCCGTAGTCTTGAGTGGGGCGGCGAATAGTCCAACGGTGGAGGAAGTCAACAAAGATTGAATCGCTAAAAGTTAGCAAATCCGCCAGTGTGGATGAAATCCGGCCAGGAGTAAAGAGGGAGTTTTATGGCGCTCTCGTGTCATTAAAGTGGCCTGGGAACGAGGTGAGACGTCTGCGGACTAGCAAACTGGGAGGATTGTTCCTCTTTTAAAAAACGGGGCAAAAGAGATTGCTCCATCTACAGGGGCATATCTCTTTTAAGTCCCGGGAAAGTCTATGCTAAGGTGTTGGACGCGAGTTCTATAGCTATGGACAAGGAACTCAATTTAGAGCAGCTACTTCTGCGAACGGAAACGGCTATGCTTCGATGGTTTGGTCACGTGGCACGAATGTCCTCGTCATCACGACTTCCGAGGCAGGCCTTGAATGCAATTCCATCGGGTAGGTGCGCAGCGTACCAAGGAGGAGGTGGTTAAACCAAGCCCAAAATCTCACCTGGTTGCGCGTGGGCGTAACTCCTGATGAATTAGAGTCTATGGCGGAGGATCAATTGGCCTGTAGATCTCTCGTGCATGCATTACCCCCGCAACCCCTGTAGTGGATCATACGGGTCAGAAGATGATGATTAAAATCCACTTCTCTGTGTAGTCTTAGCCGGGATCATTCTCTCTTGCGTTGGCTACTGGTTTTGACATCAAAAATGATTTGTCTCATTCGTCTTGCTCATTTGCTCAACACTGAACTGCAATGCTTCAAACCCGAGAACCGAAAACCAACTCTTCTGTAATCCGACTAGAATATCCCCCGTGTCGTGTATAACGAGAGTGTGCATTCGCATTATTTTATTCAGCTAATTTATGTTACTCGACGCAAAAAATGTCCTGAACTCCAAGAAGACGACGCGCCCTCCAATAAACTGGAACCAAAAATGGTGAACTGCACGGTGGAGGAGAATCTCAAACGTCACGCCCGAGCACACCCTGAGATTTCCACAGAATACGATTATTTATAACATAAGTATGTCCATAACTTCCCGAGATTTTGATCCTTCATCCAAATTGGATGTCAAACTCACACGCACCTTTGAAATTCCACAAAGATTATCAGGAATGCTGGCAGAGCATCGGGAGAAGAAAAGCCGCCAATAAGGAAAAACTGAATGAATTTTTCATTTCGGCACAACAAAAACCAGAGAGCAGTAAATTTACTCGAATCACGGATAATTGGTCAAACAAATAATCTCTGCACCCTTCACCAACAAAAAAAAAAAAATGAAAATATTCCGCATCATCGTCGCGAGACACACCGTGAAGTGCTATATAGTATATGTCTCTGTTTACACATTGTCGTAAATTGTCAAGATTCCGATACCAAGCAGTGCTAATGAAAAAGTGAAGTCTCGTTTGCAAAATGTGAGCACGCCACCAACAAATTCCACAAATACACATTAGCTGTTCATCGTTTGCCTCTTTGGCTCTTCCTTCTCTCGTTGTCTACTCACTAGTCACTCATTGCGTTGTCGTCATCATCAAAGAGCTGAACTGAACAGTGATCTTTGAGTCACCACCAGTGGCTCTGCTACCGCTTTTACCTTGGCTGGGTCTCGTGGTGTGCTCCAACTTCCAACAACAGCTATCTGTGATGCGTTGTGACAAACCTATTTAACAGCGGCGTGCTGCCGCCTGCCTGCCACCGGTGTTTGTGTGGATAAATTATTTTTTTTTATTTCTTTCCATTCCATTTGGTGGTGTCCCCTGCGCACATGGTGGTTTTCAGTGGCGTAGCGATTATGTTGTGAATCTATTTCGGTGTGTACGCGCTTAAGATATGCGCCCATTTGTTGGTAGCTTTCCGCACGATGATTGCACACAGCCCACAAGTAAATTACTTCATTTCTTTATCAGATAACAGACGTGTAAAGTCACTGAAGGGGGTTTCCTAGTTAAATGCGGCAAACTACATTTGACATGTTTAGATAAATACTATTTCTCTGAAGTACGATTATTGACAACTTAATGAATCGAGTCTCGGCGCATTATCTGCGTCGGTGCGATCCAATGGAAATAGGAGACATTATGAAATAGACAAGTGACGTGTGACTGATAGGCTAGTCAAGTATCCAAGTATTTAGTTTATTTTTAGATAAGATAATTCTTAACATTTCAAACGTGTCGTCTTGATATTGTGAGTGGGGTGAGGTTAAGGGCACGAGCGAGGACAAAAGTAACGCCGGAGCTACCACCTGCTTAGACTACAATCATTGTTCGTGGTCCGACCTTAGGTTAGGTTAGGTAATGTGCCTCCCAAGGGTCCATTGCCACTGAGCTACTCCTGGAACGAAATTTTGGACGAATGCCCAGATTGATTTGAAATCCTTTTCGGATGTGTTCGTAAGTTCGTTTGGATAATATTCTCCCAGGGTTTGTTTCTGAATGGATGCCAGTGCAGGGCAATTGTAGAGTAGATGTAAGAGGTTTTCTTCTTCTTCATCCATGGATCTGCTACAGAAGTAGTTGTATGGTAGTTCCAGTCTTGCGGCGTGTCTACCCATTGCGCATTGTCCTGTGAGGACTCCAATTAGGTTACTCAGGCTTTTTCTACTTAGACTGAGGACGGCCGTTGTTCGTGTTAAGGTTATTCCATCTTTCACGGGCCCTGCTGATCGCTAGCTCTATGATTTTTTTTTTTTTTTAGTTTCTAGTGACACCCACATGGTTTCAAATTTTTAGTCCAATGATTTTTGTTCCGTTTCTGGCTAGCTCGACTGCTTCACAGTTGCCTGAAATATCTCGATGTCCACTAACCCAGCCCACCGTTAGGCTGCAATGGCTTGATATCTCGTAAAAAGACATACAGCGGAGTCTTACCAATTTCGGTCTTAAAAATGGTGATTCAAGTGTCATAGTTGCTGATTAACAACTCAAGCAATTCAGTGCGAAGAAATATTTCATGGTGACCATTTTAACCACTTAGTTCAGTTTCGTTAAGTGTCGTTCAATTTACCTTACTGTTGGTTGAGACCTAGGTTCTTCCCGTACGTAGCAACATCAGAAGAAAAAGTACAAGGAGAATTTAAATAGGTTCTGACATGTTGCATCAGAAGAAGAAGTTTTGGACTAAAATGGTTAGGTTATGAATTATGACATTTTTGTTCAGTTTAAGTTTACTTAAGCTAGTTATGTTTGAGCATTTACTGAGAACTTCGAGGATCCGTTGTGTCCTAGATGAGTGACAATTTTCACTCGTGAGACCTAATTTTTTTGAAGATATGCATCGAAAGCAGAAGTTGGCGTTTCAGCATGATCCTAGTTAAATCATCCAGCTGGTCGGCTTTGATGTAATCGTTTAACGCTAGTGCTACTCCATGCTCCTGCCTATATGATGCATGATGCGTAAATCAGGGATCTATCCCGTCGAAAAGAAGATAATAAAGTAATCAGCTAATTAATAAAGAGGTAGATCTTCTCAACTCTGAGGAGATCACATGGAGGATGACATGATTATTCTCTCTTTCAGATTTCGCAAAATCTCTGATTTTTTTTCAATTCTAGATTCCGTTAGAATTTAATTTGCGTATCAATGTGATTTCATTAAAACGAGACCATGAATTTACTAGACATCATGTGCATTCTACACATCTACTCAATTCAAAATATTTCCAATCCACCGTAAATCGTTCTATGTCCAATCAATTAACGACGGCGGGTGGAGAGCGAACATCAAAACAATGCCACGGGTTGCTTGGTTGCATTTGTTGGGTGTGGGCGGTAGTACAGGTACCGCGTTGATTGCTCGTAAACAAGTCGGTATGACTGCGAGCTTCACCCTAATCTCTAATCCAGTTCAGTTCCAGCTCACATACAGACGCGAGACATTTGGCGATTTGAAGTGAGTCCGAATAGGATGATTCGCTTGTAAGACTACTCTCCGCGAGCAGGCTAATCCGATTTGGTGATTTATTTTTAATTTCCAACCCCTAATATCCATCCCCCGCACACCTGTCTCTGGTAGACGCGGGCATGCCCAGAGAGTTAAATCATTGAACAGTCGCCTATAGGTACTTTCTTTTTGATGTTTTCGTATTCCAGCCTTGAAGGTGTATTAAAACTGTTTTGAATTCCTGTCGCCGCCGCTGCTTGAAAAGGAAGACTTATAAGCGAACTCAAGGCAATTCACCGACACATTATGACGTAAGAAAAGTGGATCTTTCCTTTGTGTGTCACTCAAAGTTTGTCAATTAAGAGGAGCACCATCAGAAGTGTTTTTTTTTTGTATCTCCTACTTGTGCTGTTCTTGATCTGTTTCTCTCTCTTTTGTGTACTTTTTATAGAATTCTTTTCTAATCGTTCACTTCCGTTTTTGATTGTTTTTTTTCTCTCTCTTTTTCTTTGCAGATTTGCCAAAATGGGAAAATACAGCGGGAAAAAGTGTCGACTGCTCTCGATGATGTGGCTGACGGCGTTCTTCTTTTTTGTTGAAATCGTCGTCGGTTATGTGACGAATTCAATGGCACTTGTGGCGGACAGTTTTCACATGCTGGGCGATATAGCTGCTTTAGTCATATCATATCTATCAGTTAAGGTAAGGAACATTTTTTTTTCTACATTTTATGACTCTTTCCTTGAATGAAGAATTTCAAGACGATTCGTGTATAACATATTTTTGCATGACACTCCACCGCTGATTGATGCAGTAAAGCGGAAATTAAATAAAGGTTAATTGTTTCTGCTTTGCTGTAGTTGACGATGAAGAGTGACAATTTGACTAAATTGTTAACTTTTGAGGTAGATTTTTGGAGGTCGCATGGTCCACTGTCTATTCGTATCAGTAGACCGCCCCAAACTGCTGTATGGAGTCGCCATTTGTTGGGCTGCGCTCGATAAGAACATCAATTGCAACCCCACGAGACGGTGCAGCGGATGGCATGCGTATGCATTGGTGGAGCGTCCGCAGCTCTGAATATACTTCCGCCGGCAGACAGACAACAGCCTGCACGGCGATCAGACTAAATTCGCTGCATATGTGACGTTCTGGGTACACTACTATCCTTGGCCCATATCTCAAGACACCTAAGCTCATCTCCGAGAAGGATTTTTCAATCGACATCCCCCTCAGACAATACTGGAAGTCCAAACACCAGCCGCTGAGTTCAGTATATGCCAGTATATGTTCTGGAATTTCATTAGGTTCACCCCAGAATCTGCTCCCTAAGTTTACAGGGCCCTGTTAGGATACGGAGGTTGTTTTTGCTTATTCTGATACATGCTTTAAACCTCTTGCGGTTATGTTGACCCGAGGCTGGCTTGCTTCATACCATGAGCATATGTCCAGTTCCTTCTTTCTAGTTGCCTGAACTTTTCCCTGGGGACGTGAACTCGTACAGCGCTGAATGGCCTATAAAATGTTCCGATGCTCCTTTCTTAGCCAGAAATCCAACAGAGTTTTACTCTGTTACTCCTACTCAGCTTCTTAAGCTTCTGTAGACGTTCCCATATTTTTATTTTTTTAGGAGTCTAGTGCCAGGATAGCTGCACGACTGTCTGCACCTGTCTTTTCCTATCCCTTATTTTACCATTCTCATGATTAATTATGTACATCCATCTTAGGATGCTTGGACTGCAGCCCCAGTATTTGCCCGCTAAGCTTCTACAAATCATTGCTAGGATAGCGGCACGACTGTACGACATTATTGCTATGTCACATTTGGTATAGTTCCTGTGAAGTTTGATCTGAGCGCATTTGTATATGGCATAGATTTCTGCTTGAATGATGCTGGTGCATTTGCCCATGGGTTCGTAGTTCTTTGTCCGGGATCCAAATAATCCTGCCCCTGTTCCTTCATCAGTATACCATTTTACCGTCAGTCTGTGTAGTCTGCTCCAGTCCCTGTAATACAGAGGCATGCCAATCTTTAAACTTGGCTTAGTATCTCGTGCGCTGATCAGGTTGGTTCTTTTGGACCATTCTATTGCACCGTATGTGACTATTGGTCTAAAAATAGCTATGTACATCCATCTTAAAATGCTTGGACTGCAGCCCCAGGCTTTTCCAGTTAAGCCTCACAAATCATTAAGCACGCGTCGCCTTCCTTGTGATCTCTTCTGTGTGTCTTTTCCAGATGAGTTTGCTGTCTAAGATGACTCCTAGATAATTTACCTCTTTTACTGGAGCCAGTATTGTACCTGACAGACTAATTTGTTTTAGTCGTTGCAGTTTGTGTTTTCTTGTGAAAGGTACTATGGTGGTTTTTGCCAGATTTAGATTTAGCCCAGCTGACAGGCACCACTCTTTAGTAATTTTTAGTCCCCATTCGATGATATCACACGGGTCGCCTCCTCTATGTTGCCTCTGGCTATAATTACTAAATCATCAGCATATGCCTGACATTTAATGCTGTGATTTGTTAGTATCTCCAGAAGTTCGTCTTCAACTAGACTCCTCCTTGAGGACGTTTTTTTGTTGTGTTGACTTTTATTATACTTTCTGATGTATGCTTCTCATCTGTTGTCGTGCTCAGAAGTTCATAAATCCATTTCGATACTGCTCGGTTTACTTTCTTCTTGCCCAGATCTTTAATAATCGCATCGTGCGATATGTTGTCAAATGTTCCTTCAATATCCAAGAAAGCACATATAACTATTTCATTCGCTTCAAGGGCGCTTTCGATAGTTTCTGTCAGTTGGCCTACTCTGTACGCATGTTGACAGTGATGCAGATGAGATAAAGTTAGTACTTCCTCTCGTATGTAGTCTGTCTACAACTTTCTCCATCATTTTCAGTAGATGTAAGGCTGATCGGTCTGTAAGACTTAGGTAGGCTTGGGTCTTTCTTCCCCATCTTTGGAATAAACACTACCTTTGCCCTTCCCCATTGGTTTGGCATATATCGCCCTCAGATCATACTGAAAATCTGAACACCAGGCGCTGGATGGTCTTCTGCGAACACTAAGTTCAAATATAAAGTTCAACAACCTAGCCAATCAAATGATTTGTATTTTAACTAATTTGTTTTTGTTTTCTTTCAGATGTCACCAAAAAAATGGTCAAAAAACACATTCGGTTGGGCACGAGCCGAAGTTCTAGGCGCTTTAGTAAATGCCGTATTTTTAGTAGCATTATGTTTTAGTATTACGATAGAGGCTTGCAAAAGGTAAGATTCATTTTGTGTGAACACACTTTCTAAACTGCAAAGGGTCTTTCATTAAACGCTTCCTAACTTTAAATTTAAATAAAACAAAGTATGTGTTAGATATCATCGACATATTCTATTCGTTTCAAAGGCCAATCGATGCCATTATGTGTAGAATAAATATCCGCCGCGATTTTTTTTGGGTGGAACGCATCCGAAAGGCTCTGGTGCATAAATCAGACGGAATTTGACCGATGGCATGGTTTATGTTGGCTTTGAGAGCCGCTGTGGTCTGTGGCTTATTTGCATAGACCTGCGACTTCAGAAAACCCATCAAAAAAATTTCTAATTTGTTATAATCACATGATCTCGGTGGACAAATCAAGTGAGATGACCATGTCCTCGAATCGTGCCAGAATTTCCTATGTGGCGTGATCTGTGTGGTACGTAGCACCGTCCTGTTGAAACCACATGTCATTGGTGTCCATATCATCCAATTCAGGCCAAAAGAAGTTGGTAATTATCGACAATTAACGCTCGCCGTTGACGGTGATGGCTTGGTCAACGTCGTTCTCAAAGAAATGTGAGCCGGCGGCATCGGCCATCTCAAAATCCAGACCAAATGGTGACTTTTTCGGGATGCACTAGTTTTGGATCTTATGTGAATTGACATCGTACAAAATTCTACAATTTTGTTCATTGACGTGCAGTTCGTACCATTCACCCAGAAATTGACTTCATCTCACGTCGTCCGTAAAATGGACGAAGCCCGCCGAATGTTGCCCATTTTGGTAAAACAATTTTATCACTTGCACGTGTTGTTGAACGTTATGTCCGTCAATGGTGATTTTGAATAAATGACAGCCAATTTGACAGATGTAACTTCAACAATATGGCCACTTTGAACTGCAAGAAGTTCGAAAGACCCTTTATTTCGTCTGCCCAGTAACTGAACAGGCGCCGTTCTCCACACCGCTTTAACATGCGCAGCCCTACACACCGATTAATTATTAACGATTCTATTTTGTTTTTGACTTTGTTTCACAGATTTATTGAAGAGGAAGAGATACACGAGCCAAGACTGTTGTTGGTTGTTGGTGCTTTAGGATTATTAGTTAATGTGATAGGTTTATGTTTACTTTACGGTAAGTTTGGAGAATGCTGATTTAGCTTGAATTCCATTGACATCAAATATTCTCTGTAGAACACGGAGGTCATCATGGTCACTCGCATGGTGGTCTGACGAGAAATCATAGCCGCTTAAATGATTTAGCAAATGTGGATGAGAACGAAGGTGATAATGGCTCTTATACATACCAAAGTCAGGTAATTACAACACGTTTTCCCACATGGTGAACAAAATGTCTTACTCGAAGGAAAATCTTTTTACACAAATCTAGGACAAATCAGCGCTGAAGAAAGTCAATCATGGGCACAGTCATGATCCCGGTTCAATGAATATGCGCGGTGCTTTCTTACACGTTCTCAGTGATGCTCTCGGCAGTATTATTGTGGTCATTAGTGCATTGGTATGACATGGTTTCTAGTAACTGGCAAAAGAAAGAAATAAGAAAAATGATGCCAATTTATGATTTTATAGGTCGTGTGGAAGACAAACTGGGAATATCGTTTCTACATGGATCCAGCACTGTCCATCGTTCTGGTGTTGTTAATCTTGCGTTCAGTGTGGCCGCTGCTGCGAGAATCTGCTTTGATCCTATTGCAAACCGTTCCCACACACATACAGGTTTGTTGATCCCCTCCTCCCCTCCATCACCGTTTTGGGTAAATCTATCGCATTTTGTATCTTAACAGGTTGATGCGATTCAAAGACGATTGTTAGAAAAGGTCGACGGTGTGTTGGCCGTTCATGAATTCCATGTGTGGCAATTGGCTGGTGATCGGATCATTGCATCTGCCCATATTAGGTGAGTGAATGACAAGCAAGGCGTTACTTTATAATACAGTCTAAGAATAGAAAACTTTATCATCAACTAATTGCTGGCAACAATTTTCATGTGTCAAAATTAGTAATCAGTACAAGCTGCACTTCAACTGATAAGAGGATATATTCTAACTCACTTCAGTTGATTTTCTTTTTTTTTTGATAACATTTAACTTTATTTTAGGTGTCGCAATTTATCAGAGTACATGAAAATAGCTGAAAAGGTGAAAGAATTCTTCCACAACGAGGGAATCCACTCGACAACAATTCAACCGGAATTCGTGGAAATCGAAGGATGTAATATGTCGGATGGGACGTCAAGCCTGAACATGAGCGGATCAGATTGCTGTGCTCTGGATTGCCCAACCACAGAGGAGGGATGCGTTAAAGCAACTTGCTGCCAAACAAATAACAAAGTTGTAAGTGCTCAATTCGCTTATCGTCTGATTAGTCAGTGAACGACCTGAGGCATTTATGAGGATTATCGTCACGTTTCTGTTAATCGGCATGCTAGTTCGATATGTAGTTCAAAAAAGATGAAAGTTTTATTAATTGTTTCTGTGCTTATCACAGTTGATGTACTTAAGTTGACGTCAGGAGTCGATTACTTTGATGCAGTCGACTTTGAACATTGTAGAGCCTCTCTCTTCCTTCCTTTTATGGCACTGCAACAAACAAGCCTCTACAGCTACCGCGATCTCCAGTTAGATGCTTCCAATGGCACACACCAAGTTGGAAGAGGTCATTCTCGGGTCTTCCACTGCTATGTTGTCCTACAGGCTCAGAGTCTATGACTCTTCAGGTCGGAACAAAGTTGTTCATGTGCTCCAGCTAACTTGGGCATTGCATCCAGCCCTTACAGTTCGTAGTTGAATCTTCTCCTCCAAATACCACCAACTCAAATAGGACCAAAGATAGAACGTATAACTCTAGAAGCGACCAATGACTTCTTCATCCGCTTTTGAAATTCTGCAGACAGTTGTGCCGAAGAGGGCGATCAATGTCGTGCACGAAGTCAGCTCAGAATTAGACGGCGCAACTAGCCTCTTGAGATCAATGAAACAGCGTTTCATCTCTGTACTTACTATTCACAGCGGTGCGGCGTTCAATTAGACACACTTGTCTAAGACGTCGTTGTTGTGCGTATTTTCTTGAAGACGTAATATACACTTCGTTTCCCCCTCTTTCATCAACTTTGTTCGGTTAATCACGTCAATGTCATATGAACTCGATGAATAGGCGGTGAGTGTCGATCTGCATTTCTTGGGTCTTCCCATGATCTGCCGCAATGTGGAAGTATGGTATATTGAGGACTTCCCTGGCCTAAATCCACGGATAAGTAAGTCGATAAGTACTTTTCAGATTTTTGATAAATGACTAAAGCCAAGCCGCAAGACGACAGAGAAGATCTTTTGTGGGATTTTGAGGAAATTTTGCTTCGTAGTTGTCACAGTGAAAGGATTGCAAACCAATTCCAAGATTGACGTTTCATTGTGAACTGCCTTGCAAGTCAGTTACTAAGCAATTGCTATTGTCATACTTTACAGTACAGTGGACTCTTCATAAGTCGAATGTACTCGAAGTAAATCACTGCCATACTCAGGAATCCTGATATAGCAGCACAATTCGGAGAAAATGCCCGCACCTGTGCCTGTTTGCATCTTCGATCCCTCAGTATACACATGGATGGTCGAATTATTGATGGGTTCTCTTGTGGTCCACTCCTCCCTCTTCGGGAAATAGCATCCGATGGCTGACTTAAAAGTCGAAGAAAGGAAGTATATAGTCACTTTGGGACTGTTCAAGTTTTAGTCTGTTCAGTATAATGCATGCCCAATAGGGCTTGAGAGCAAGCATTTTGACTGAATGATCTAATGGCACTCTATACAGCGTTAGATTGCATGAAGAGGTTGAGTTGAAAAAAACAAGAAATTTAGAAATTGCTCCCGTAACACTTAGTCTCTGTATTCTGGTTAGCAGATTTCAGGGCGGCCTGCCACCATACTAAACTGTCATATGTCAAGATTGGCCTTACAATCGCTGTATACATCCACAGGATTGGCTTGGGGTTTAGGCCCCACTGTTTGCTGAATATCCTGTTACTCAGGTATGGGGCGCAGGCTGCTTTCTTGACTCTTTCTATTAAATTGAGTTTCCAGAATAACCCCTAGGTATTTCGCGGTATCCGTTAATTTGAGGGCTGTCTTCAATTATTGGAAGATTAAATCGCGGAATCACCCTTTTGTTGGTGAAGAGTACCAACTCAGTTTTTTGTGTTTCGATGCCTAGACCGCAGGATTTAGCCCATTTTAAGATAGCTTCTATCGCGTTTTCAATTAGTTCGGGAGAAATTTAGGACGAGGTAAAATCACCACGTCGTCAGCGAAAGCAATTGCTCTGGTTCCCGTTAGTCTGAGCTAGTTCTAGGACCTCGTTTATTACTAGCACCCACAGAAGAGGTGATATGACTCCCTAACTCGACCTGAATTTGATATCCCATGAGATTTGACTGCAGTTATTCCGAAATCAGAGCGATACATTTTTCTTTGCGTTTAAAACCGAAAATTAATAACTATTCCGTTTTTCAATATTTTCTAGTCACAACTGCCATCGCCGGCGAATTCTCCATATTTATGTCGCCAAAGAAATTCAACACGAAACGCCAACGATATTGAATCAGGTATTTAACCATGATTATAATTTAAATTCATTCCTTATGGACATACATAGATCCTGTATTTCAAGGTTCCCTATTGGAATCGGTGACAACAGCCGCGAATTTAATGAACAACACCATCACAAATCCACCACCAAAGGCGCCCCTAGCCGAAAACGAAGACACGACAAAGGCCATAGTTTGACAAGATAAATGTCAAATAAAAAAGCCAGCTAAACATCGATTACAACCGAACAACAAAACAAATCAACAACGCCTGGGGGAACAGCCGAAACACACCGATAGACTACGTTCAGAAATAAAAACCTCATCATCATCGATACCACCACCATCATCATTAGCAATCACAAAACCAACAGATGCGATATGCCCATTTCCACCAGCAGTATCGTGTGTAAATAATACTAGTAAATTTGATTTGAATTTCGTCAAACTACCGACGCCATTTCGAAAGTCTGAAAGCCGTTTGCCAAATGCGCACATATTTGCCAGTGCACTAAAAATCCCAAGAACTCCAAACTCCCAGCGGAGATTGCTGTTGAAAGCGGACGACGATAACAATTGCAGTAGCCCGCCCGAAGTTCAAAATGACATCTGTCCATTGGTTATTCGAATGCCAACTGCATCAGATCATGCAGCAGCCGCTCCAATAAATGATGAATTACAAAAACTAACCGACGTGCAGATCACCTGCAGTGGCCGATGTGAAACGCATAATGGGGAGAATAACAAAAATCGACTGACCAACTTGTATTGCCAGTGCAATAAAGCGCAACAAACGGACATAACGACTACTGCCAATGGCTAGATAAATTCTATATAAGAATCCACATAAAATTATTTAGACAAAGCCTCTATAGAGCAGAATTGCATGAAATGATAAACAAAAAAAAAAAATAATAAAAAAACATTTCAAATTCATTTAATTATAAAGCAAACACACAAAAACAAAACAAAACACTTGAACATTAAACGTTAACAATTTTTTATAATGTTGTTAGTCTTTGTAACAGTTTATAAAATCTAGGTGAGCAAAAACAAAAACAAAAAATACAAAAATAAACACAAAAAAAAATATGTATATGTATGTATATGAATAGTCTTCAAGGCAAGTGATGTTGATTGTAGATTAATTTGTTTGTTAGAACTATACGAGCATGTGTGTGCGTGTGTGTGTGACGGTATAGATTCATCATTGCACAGTATACGAATGCAATTGATGAGATGTAGACTTTTAGTAGAAGAGACAAAAACATAAAAACAGTAAATATAATTTTAGTTTAATTAAATAATCAGTCGGACATAGTTTTATTTTGCTGCGAGATAAACAAACTGACATTTATACGACTTATGGGCGAGAGACGAAAAGAGGACACGAACTGTAAGATATCCATTTTATCGTTTGTTGTCCGCTTAGGTGAAAAAAGTAAAACGAGTGTACGTCCACGGTTGGAAGCAATAAATACTTAAGGTAGACTTATTTAGATTTAAGTATGTGATTTGCTTTTTTACCTATGCTGCTGCAGTAAATCGAATGATATCAAAATGCATGGACGAGGAGTGTTTGTGGGACACAATGGTGATCGATCGGGATTTAAAGAAATTTGTGAGGCTCCGGCTCCTTCGGATGTGCATTTAAAGACAGTCATGATATGAAATTGTCCCTAACTGAAGTGTTGGGACTTTATTGATGATAAGCACTAGGCTTGTGGCGTTGTGGGTATGTGCTTCGACTCCTACGCGAATCCTAGTCTGTACGACAAAAAAAAAATAATTTTCACGGCCCCACCTCTTTCGAGTCAGTGACCATGCTCAAAGAATATTTTCGTCTTCCCCGTTCGGAGTCGACATTCACTCGTGATAGAACAATAGCACGCACAACACGAGTGGTTGTAGAAGCTGGGCTCTGGTCTACCTCAGACTGTCGCGCCATCACATATGTTCTGAGGATTCCTATGACAATTGCTTCTAGCGCACAGTCCAGTTGCAAATCTAATTCCTAAAGTTTAACTCCTTTTCTTGTCTTTCTTTTCTCTTAAGTTGTATAAATGCAGTCAATTCCACACAACACCATTTAGTAAACATTAATAACAACAAAACAACGTACATTGATAATTTCTTTAAGTGCTCCAGCATAATAGATGTTGTATTGCAAGAAAGAAATCCCTTTCGGACTATAAGAGTTGATTCCTTATAGTCTCCCGATGCCAGTGAAATGAATATGTTGTACACACAAATCTGTAGATCTGTATTTAGAAGTAGTTACATAGTTCAGTTGATTTAAACCTCATATCATTTCAAGATTCTACTCACTATTTACTTTCGCTTTTCAGAATATAAACGATATATCTAAGACATCGGAACATTTCGATACGTTTAACTACGTCAAGGGCCAGTAGTTTGCAGGACAATTCTGCTCAATCAACATCTGCAACTGGAAAGAGAAGACGACTAAGGGGAATAACGTTTTTATTATACAGATTTTGAGCATTCAAGGGAACTTGTATTTCACGGCGCCACCCCTGATTGATTACATGTGTATTTAGGCGACTGCATGTCACGCAGTGCAAATGGTGCCGTGCAACACAAATTCACTCACTCACGTGAAATATGCGTGTTCTGAAAAATCCTATCAAGTATTTACTTCATTTCATTCTTGCATTCGTGAGCTGTTTTAGTCTCCCTTCAAATAGGGTGATTTTCGTCTGCTCTTTGTTAATATCAGTATCGTCAATGTTGCTATGGGATTTCGGAACAAATCATCAACATTTTCCACCTGCTTGTTACTGTCTTTCCTAACCGATGACACCTTAAACAATCCAAATACACAACACCTCAATCTAGAGGTACTCCTTTAACTTTTTGCATAAATTTCCCCCGATAAAATCCCTTTCAAGTCTTCCTCCTGTTTTGTATTTTCTTCCTCAAAGAACTTCACTTCATTCAGTAACTCTCAATGTGTTTTATTGTAATCAGAGAAAGTGGACAAAACCAAAAAAAAAAAAAAAACAGTTAAACAATGACTATTTTATGTAAATCTTGCATGTCTACATTTGCCGTTGATGTTGCCGCAAGAAGATACAAACAAAAGATGTAAACAAAAGATTATTTAAGTGAACAAGTACTTTAATTAAATGAATACAAATTGTAATATCTTAGTTGTAAGTAATGTGTAATGAAAAAAAAAATGTAAGGTCTTTTTTATATTTATATATAATATATATATATTGTGTATGTTTATTAGGATTAGTTGTCCTTAGCAATGAGTATTTGTATTTGATTTAAATGCAAACAAAAGAGTTCAATTTAAATTTTAATTCATTTTATTATCTTCATTTGTTGTTTGTTGAGTATGTATTTGTATTAGTTTACTTTGCGAATTAAAAAGAGAAAAAAAAAAATAACATAAAATCAATAAACAAATAGTTATTTAAGAAATGACACACGTTTGTTTCATTGCAAGGCACGGTGGTGAGCATGGTTTAGAAAGTGCTTGGCTTGTATGGTAGGTTAGTATGGTGAAGTTAGTATGATCGCCTTATTGCACATGGATAACGCAGTCCTTTGTTAATCTGACGTTTATGAAAACACCCACACTTTAGCCAGTGTAGATGAAGATGGTTGGTACTAATAGTGCGAGGTTCGGGCAAGTTAGGCCGCTTTTACACACGCTACTTTCGTCTGCAACTTTCCAATCTTGTAGGCAAGGGAGGTGAAACGTGCAAGGTGTAGCCCGCGTTGCGTGTGCTCGAGAATTGCGATTGATCCTTCGTATTCCCTTTTACCTCTTTTCGAATTGTTTTATTCTTGCCTTCTGAGTGTTGGGCATTGGAAGCATGCTATGAATATATAAGAAAGAGATGACACATGTGTGAAAGGGTGGGAAGCGGACAAATTGAGCAGTAACTGGAGCAACTGGTTTATTTCTACGCGTAAAACTGGCTTGCAATCACAAAAGGAATTGCAGAAAAGCGTGAGTAAAAAGTTGCGTGTGTGAAAGCGGTCTTATTGAAAAAGAAAGTCCCTTGCAGAGTCGGGGCAGGTATCTTTTCAGAAGAGGGCTGCGTTCGTAAACGCAGAACTGCAACGTAAAGCGTTCTTAATCGCAAACACTTGGTAATGATGCAATGCATCGCGTTCAAAAAGCACTCTGCGCAAACAAAAGCAACCAGCGCATCACAGATTATCGTGATGCATCGCAACATGAAGCAATCATTGCAAGGCAGTGATGCTTACGCGATACGCATTTTTCTGACGTTTAGCTCTATTTCTGTACAGCCTTAAGACTACCGAATGTCGCCAGTATCTTTCAGGCAGAAATCTTTGCCATTAAGGAAGCGTGTAGTCTTATCAGATCAATCGAACACACAGGCTCGATACAAAGAATACTCATTGATAGCCAAGCAGCCATTAAAGCTATAGTACCAACCACCATATCCTCTAAAACAGTTCTAAATTGCCGCGAAGAGCTTGCTAGTCAAGGTAACCATCATTTGGTTTGCCGGGTACAAAAAAGTCCCTGGCGATGAAAGAGCTGACGAACTAGCCAAGCAAGGTTCCGCACTCGACAGCTTGTCTGCAATGGAGGTGCATATACCAATGGAACTAGTCAAAGCTAGAATCAAATCATACTTCTGGGAAAATGCTGGTCTTAGGCCCAGATTGCTAGTGTCGATTGTCGATTATCTCGCAATCGAAGCGTATGCGCAAATTCCACATGGCCGATATACAATAATACACGGACGGAGGAACTTCTAAGACGAACCTGCACTGACAACACAAGAATAACAGCGGTGATCACGGGACACTGACCGATAGGAGACACGCAGTCAGACTAAACATTCAACACAACACACACTGTCGCAGCTGTAACGACACCTCAGAAAAGGAAACACTAACTCATTTCCAGTGCAGCTGTCCAGCGCTGGCTAGAATCAGACAGCGAACACTAGGCAACGCATTCTTTGAGTCCCTCCATGAAATATCCAACATACCAAGTAATTAACTTCCTAAATGCAACACGGGGGATGTAAGAAACCATAAATAACTTACGCAACTATAAATGAATAGAGCTGTGGTAGCAAAACGGCACTTAGTGCTAACTGGGTTCTCATAGAATCGCTACTACATACACATACGTCGAGGAGAGGACGTTGCGCTTGCAGAGAAGGTGCACAAGAGTTTCCTCCTCTTCCTCGTGTCTGCAGCTTTTGCAGAAGTCGTAGGGTGAGCTCCGCGACGAGGGAGAACTGTCTTTGAATTCGCACTGCTTTTTAGTTTAAACGAAGCGGAATATGGGAGTTCCATTTAACGACTTCTGTAGAAGTCGTCGAGATGAGGAAGAGGAAGAAAAGCAGCTCCTTTTCCGCGGAACATGCAAAAGAGCTTTTGGGTTCAATGTCGATGCTTTACGGGTTCGAAGGAACCATCGAAAATGTGGACGTGCGAAGCGGCGCCCAGCGAAACCGTTTCCAGTGGAAGATTGCATTATTTGCAGGATCAGCAAAGAACTCGATCCTCGCTATTCTTTAAAGACTGCCTTAAAGACTTTAAAGCATGGTGGAGGAAGTATTATGGTTTGGCGTGGGTCCTATTCGCCGCATAACACAGCAAATGAATCAGGCCATTTGCACATGTGAGCACATGTCTGTTCTATTTATTTGTATGCAGGGTAACGATCCGAAACACTCTGCAGAGTGTAAAAGAATGGTCACATCAACGTTTTAGATTGGCCAGCCCAGAGTCCTGACCTAAACCCTATCGAAATCCTTTGGACAGATGATAAAAGGGCTCTGGAGAAGAAAACAATTCAGATGAATTTTTCAAGAATATTGAACAAGTCTTGCAGAATATACTGACTGGCTAGTCGCTAGTCTTCCTAAGAAGTGCCAATCTGTGCTGGCAGCAATAGGTTATCCTATAAAATATTGAACTTAGATCTATGTAATTAAAGTGCATAACTTTTCTTGAAAATCAATTATTTCTGCGTATCCCCATCAATAGTAAGAATCTACGACATGTAACGAAGTGGATATGATGTAGCATTATGTTAATAATCAGTTCAGGGAACCACAGAGATCGATTACTCGTAGGTTAGGGTGCAGGCGAATCGAGACATAGTTGAAATTCTCGTTTTTTTCGAAAGAATAATGGTGGGTGGTAAAGGTCATAGCTATCTACTGTTGTAAGGCACAAACGCACGTACGGACAGTATAGAAAACAAAAGCCATCAGCCTTATCTGTTTTGTGTTGCGGACGATTAAAGTGGTTAATGCAATTGCAAACACAGGCTGTATAGCGACTTGACTCAGACGTATAGGGATTTAATAAGTAAAGGTTGGCAGAGCTTTGAAAGTGGCACACACAAATAGAGGAGGTCAACCAAACTGGCTTAATTGGTTTTATGGCCCAATATGTATGTATTTAATAATAGCAAGGGTGGCGCTTTAGTGCGTCGTGGATCAGGGCCTACTTTCTAGAGCAACCACTCCTGTTGTGGATGTAATTGTTCTGCCACGAGTGGAAAGTTCCTTTTTTTTATGACTCAGATATACTCTCTGAACATTCACTGTAACGGGTAACCCCAGATGTAACGCTATGAATTAAGAAAGTTGACATAACCTAGCCGAGTCGAATCCTCTACTCACCAGCGCACGAATCGACGCATCTATCTGGCCACCTGTGACATCAATATCAACTGTTATTAAAGAAACAGATTTTAAACCAGACCATGGAATATATTGCAACTATCTAAATAACAACAAACATATTTACAATTCTTTATCAATTGATTTGGCTTCCTGGACAACAGCCTCATCCCATGGTCCATGAATGTTGTTTTTATACTTCTGCTGGCGAACAAATATGATCGGACATATGAAATTAATAAATATCATGACAACGATGTAAATGCAAAGCCCTTCCGTAGATATGCCCCACAAAAAGCACGTACAACAGATCGAAATGGGAATCATGTAGACCGCCTTCCAATGCTTCGACGTGAAAATAGGATAAAGTACGAAAAACACACATGCTTCGACAAGGAGAACAAACGCACTATACGATGACGGTAATCGTGATGCTAGGCATATAGATCCAAAGAATTCCGCATTTAAGGATATCGTCTTGGACACCATGGCCACATCCAAACCGTAGTCATAGAACACCAGATTAATGACAAATACAAATATGGTCATAGTGCAAATTGTATCCGTGCTTATTGCATCGGTAAGCGTATGAAGCAGCGGTGAGAAGATGTATCCAAATATTAGAACAGTAATGAGTGTTTTTGAATCTTCAATCAAATCCAAAAGTGTCAGTTGTTTCTCTCGGCACAGAGCATATCCGATGATTGTTGCCAAGCTTGTTGGCAAAAGTATATTGGTCGGGGATGCTTTCTCATAGTAAAGCAAATAGAATATGATGAGGAATCCAGTGATGCAGGAGATCTGGTTTGTCAGCAGTGTCGCACCTTGTATGCTCTCCGAAAGGGTGTAGAACTTTACGTTTATATTCGTTTTTAGCTCCTGCAGGAACGAGGGATCTGTGTAGTTATCTTCGTAATCTACATTTTCATATAGATTCTTTTTCCACGGCCGCCGATGTGGTTTTTCCATTTTTTTTTTATTGAGAAGTGAGTGGAAATATTTGAATTATTCCGGAATGAGTAAATTTGTTTTTGTTGAAATGTCAAAAACAAATGTGTGCTACAGGGATGTCTTACAGACTTTGGAGACACTTAGAAAAAAATAATTATATCCAAACTTTTTCATTCTTTGATTACACTGTTAAAATGTTATTTTATGTGGTTACAAAGTACGTAAGAAATTCTTCATCAGATAAAAGGGCTTAAAACAGATATTCTTCTTACATACCGGACTTGATTTCCTATCGATTTCCCGTTGATATATTTCAAATTTAAAGGAATGGTACAATAATATATATAAATTATGATTGTACTGTCCCATAGTAGAGTTATGCATTTGACGCTTCAACGAATCGCAACATTATCTTAATTTACAAGTATGTAAATAATAAAGTACATAGTCAATGGATAAGAATGTGGTAAGATAATAATAACGCCTAAGCCTATGTAGCGTTTTATATTTCAGCCATTGGAAAGGCTTCAAGGGAGTTGCATTCACAATAGGACCATTTGAATATACATCAATTGCATTATATTTGCAATTTTAGTCAGATACAATGAATAAACTCATAAGAGAATAATTTAAGGTGATTAAAACATCTTTACACATATATCAGTTTTTTCACAATCGGTAGACGGAATGTGATACAAAAAAATTAGCAAACTAAATTCGTTATTGTGAATGACAACAGACATTTGTATGGTTTTTTTCTGCAAAGCATTGCACAGTTGTTTACATTCAACTGTCAAAGTGTGTGTTAAAAGGGGAACCGCTGAGGGTTGCGTTGACATTAGAGAACAGCATTTGGGGCGAGTGTTGTTCCTGCAGTATTTCTCCTGAGTTATCCACTTGGTGTTTTTCCATTAATTGAATTAAAGACTTTCAATAAATCATTCCCCATTCGGTTGCCCCATAGAGCGTTTCTATATAGCTTCGATAACAGAGTAAATTCACAAGCAATGGGAGACGCCGATAGAGATTTGGACAAGTGCTTCGAAGTCGTGATGAAATTAGTGGATGAAGCTGGAAAGGTTGTATAGATTTGCATAACACAAATGCACCGCGATAAGGGCACGTCATTAATTATTATCTCTCAAGTATAGATTGTTTCCGAGCGCAATGATACGAGAAAAAGTTTTGTTTGCAAAAGTGGTGACATTGACCTTGTCACTGAAACCGACAAGGAGGTCGAGCAACTGCTGATGAAAGGATTGACAGCAGAGTTTCCATCGCATAAGTAAGTGATTAAATTTAAACGACTGAGCACAAGAGTGTAGAGTCTCATCATCAATGCAGATTCATCGGGGAGGAGGAGAGCAGTGATGGAGGTGCTGCCAAACTCACGGACGCCCCAACATGGATCATTGATCCAGTCGATGGAACGATGAATTTCGTACATGGTTTTCCACACTCGTGCATTTCGATCGGTCTCCTTGTGGATAAGGTCGCCGAGATAGGGGTCGTTTACAATCCAATGCTGCAGCAAAAGTTTACGGCCCGCCGAGGGCAAGGAGCGTTTTACAATGGGCGACAGATTAGCGTCAGTGGGGAAAAGGATTTGTCAAAAGCCCTGATAACGACCGAATTTGGCACCACAAGGGATCCAGCCAAAATGAAAGTTGTCCACGAAAATTTCGCTAAAATTACGGACAAAGCTCATGCGTAAGTCATGCAATCCAGACACGGCGGAATAAGGGACACTTAATTTGCTCCTCTTTTTTAGAATTCGAACTCTAGGTTCGGCTGCTTTAAATATGGTTATGGTGGCAATGGGAGCAGCCGATGCAAATTACGAATTTGGCGTTCACGCCTGGGACACCGCTGCGGGTGACATAATCGTTCGAGAAGCTGGCGGAGTAGTCATCGATCCGGCCGGTGGGGCGTTTGACAACATGTCACGACGTGTGCTAGCTGCCTCAAGCCCAGAATTAGCTCAGCAAATTGTCGAAACTCTCACGCAATACTATCCCCTGCCGAGGGACGATTGATTATTCCGTCAAGCCGATGCTATGTGAAATGATAAATGATGTAATTGTTCACAGTAAATGTATTTATTTGTTATGTGTATAAATGGTCAGAAAAATAATTAGAATGCACATGAATGCAGGAAACATGCTTGTTTTTTCAATGAAGCAGTTGACGGCAAATCAACTTGAGCTCGTTATGCAGTGTGTGTGTGTGGTGCGATAGATATTAATTATCTTATCGCGTTAGTTGAAGGGGGAATTGGTTTTTGAAATGTGCTTTTTTTGGGTAATCATTTTTTGGTTGCGTGTGGCTTGTTGAACCTATACTTCAGACAAATTTAAAGTGGGTCATTCGCAAAACCGCAGCTTGATATGGAGTAAATGGTGACATGGCAGTTTTGATTAAGTTGGGCTTGACGCATTTCGTGAGAGTGGAAGTCGAATGAGAGGAACGAACATTTGTAGGTTACCCTGTTGTTAGCGGAGAAATGAAGGAAAAATGGGTCTCGTCAGTAGGTATGATTTTTTGACCAAAATTCGATTCTTCGGCGAACATTTCCAGCGCCCATTATTGAACTCATGGCGTTGTTTATGTTCGAGCGGCTTAAATTCAGCGTCAGCACAATTTTATATTGGTATAGGCTCATATAGCTAGTACGCGGTTCTCACACATCAACATCCAAAAAGGGACCTGGCGGTCCCCAGTTCAATCAACCGTCAACTAGATCAATCACGGTCCGATCGACGTCAGGCACTCCTCCAGCATACTTGATTCCCGAACGTTCCCAGGAGTCAACATTGACTCGGACCATTTCCTTGATGTAGCCAAGCTAAGAACTCGGATATCAAGAGAACAGCGGCGTCGAGAAAGGATACCACGGTTTGACGTCGAAAAGCTACAATCGCAACGGACTGCCAGGATCTTTGCCGATCGAGTTTCCCGGCATCTATCTCTAAGTTCGTCGCCGTCTACGCAAACAATCGAATAAGATTGGAGGCGTTGTCAAGAAGCCATCAAAGAAGCTGCCACTGATGTACTGGGTTTTTCGACACCACTTAGGAAAAACCATACATCCAGCGAAGTTGGAAGCCTACAAAGCAACGCTGCAACGAACAATGAGAGCTTTTCGTAACCTCTACGAACAGAGACGAAGGGATGAGACCCGTCGGAGGAAAAAGAAAGAGCACGAGAAGCGCGCGATCGAGGAGGATGGAGAGGTGCTACGACAGGAATGATGTCAGAAAGTTTCACCAAAGGGTGTAACAGGACTAAAATGGGGAACTTGTAGTAAGTCGCATTCGATACTGAGAATCTGCAAGGATCACTTCTGTAGACTCAAGACTGTTAAATGGCCATGAGGACCCAAATACAGCTGTCGGGCAGAATGTTCCACTAAATCTGGACGATGATCGATGAGAATTCCATCCCCGGGCCGGTCAAGATAGCAATATCAAAGCTGCCGATGGGGACGGTCTGTCCGCTGAAATGTTTAAGGCAGCTGGAGATGATCTGGTTGGTCGCATGCATCGACGAGTGGAATCTCAGTATCGTTTGTCCGATCCACAAGAAAGGAGACCCTTTGATTGCGCTAACTAAGTCTCCTGCCGTTTTGTGTGCCCGCCTAAAGTAAGCAATCTCATAGGTCCATATCAGTGTGGCCGGGGAAGTCCACCATCGACCGGAGCTTCATACTACGGCAGATTCTAGAAGGGACCCAAGAGGTTCAGATCGACACCCACCACCTATTCGTCGATTTCAAGGCATCGCCATATCTAGTTTTGACATTCCCGTCAAACTCGTCAGGTTGTGCAGGATGGCGATGGAGACCTCTCGCTGCTCCATCAAGGTCGGAAATGCACTCACCGAGACCTTTTATGTCAAAAAAGGTTTTAGACAAGGCGACGCGCTGTCCAGTGATTTCTTTAAAACCATCCTGCAGAATATCGTGCATGACTCACACGCCAACACTAGAGGCACGATCTTCCAGAAGTCCGTTCAATTGCTAGCATACGCGGATGACATTGACGTGATTGGCAGAACACAGCGAGCCTTGAAAGAGGTGTTTGCTTTGGCATTGTAATGGAAGGGGCTAAAATGGGTCTAGCGGTGAATTAGGGCAAAACGAAATATATGCGATCCTCAAGAAAGGACATACAACATCGATGTCTTGGACAGAGCGTCACAATGGGCAGCTATAACTTCGAGGTAGTCAAGGAATTCGTCTACTTCAGCTCCGCAGTAAATAGTACGAACAACATCATTACCGAGATCAAACGCAGAGTAATTCTTGCCAACCGCTGTAGAGCCATCTCCGGAAGCACCAAGCTGACCTTATATAAGACCATGATCATCCCAGTCCTCAAAAGCGGATGAGAAAGTCCTTGGTATCTTGGAGGGAAAAGTTCTGCGTGCGATCTTTGGTCCTGTTTGCGTAGCCGGCTTTTGAAGGAGAAGATTCAACCACGTATTGTACGGTCAGACATCTACGAATCCAACGTCTAAGGTGGCTGGGCCATGTAGAGCGTATGGACAACTCGGCTCCGGCCGAAGAGTCTTCGACTTCGAGCGTGTCGGACAACGCAACAGACGACGCTAGCGCGCTAGGTCGCGCTCCCAGGCGGAGAAGGACCTCAACAGCTAGCCAGCGATCGTGCTAGCTGGAGAGGCTTATTGGTTGTGGCCCAGGTACATCCCGGACTTTAGAAGAAGAAGAAAAAGGCTCAAATCCAATCGCAAAATCCGCCGGGTTGATCCTCTGGCGATGCCCATTTTAACTGATCGGCGCCGAATCGATGTTTCTGTGTCTTCTTCGAAAACTGCATTCCCTTGACGGACACGTAGTTCTTTTTCTATAAATCTGCAAATGTCTTTAAAAGCTTTAGTCACTACTGAACACATTAATGCAATGATTCTTCTGTGAGTAGGAGGCAATTTTGCGCAGGGGCCCCCTGAAGATTGACACGTCCCACCACCCTATTGCCATCAAAAAATGTATTTAAGTTCTCACGACATAGCTGTGCTTTCCCAACTTGAACTGAAAAAAAGAACATTAAAACCAGTTGAGAGCCTCTTTGAGCAAATATTAGTCTTCCATGATTTTATTTCAATTACTTTTCTAAAAATTCTTACAATAACATCTAAACGACGACCATTTTAATATTTATGTTTAACGAGACCTCTATCTAGATGTATCGCATTTGCTATGCTGATTTTCTATTTCTTTCTGGTTTCCGTTTAGTTAAAATATTCATTTTGCAAGATTGTATTGAAATTCATAAAAGATCTCGACTAATACATGTATTTATTCACCATCAGCTATTTCAAGTACGAGGAATAGTACTATGTAGTATATAGAGTTTTTTTTTTTTATTTTGCACTGCGAAACATAGTTGATTGAGAGATTTATAGATATTTCTTCATTTTTATTTGCTTAAGAAAAGTACAATACATCAACATCATTTTGGATTATATGTGTGTACTTATTTCATTCAGTTTTCTTTTTTTTTTGTATTTTTATTTTGTTGGTTTTATTTCAAAGAAAAAATAAATATAAGTTGCATGCACATTTATTGTATTTAAGGAATATTTTATTTATCTAGTTATGTATATTAAAAATTTGACACATATATTCTCTGTTACGCGTTTAAGCATCTATTCTTCTAAAGGTGATTGATTCATCGTTCGGGTAAATCCTTAGCTTTTTTTATTCTATTTAAGTCAACTTAAAATATACATCAATTGTCACAGGACTTTCTTTAATAATTATCTAGTTAATTCATTTTTTTTACTTTAGGTACACGAGGAATTAAATATGTATAATTTGATACTTTTTCTTTAATTTATCTCAAATATATGTATATTTTCTTTTCTTTTTTTTTTGTTTCTTTAAAAAAAAGCCTTGCTTTTAATGAACTGGGTTAAAATAGCACCGCTAATTGTTGATTAATTATATTTATGAAATCAATTAAGAAAATATATCATAGATAGTGATAAAATAAATCTTTATATAGTCTTTTTTTTTTTTAATATTTTCTTGAAAATGCGAAGAAAGTTCAACAGCAAAATTGTTTTGTTTTCTTTTTTATTCACAACCAGGATAAAAGCTACAAGTAATATTTGGAAACATTCATGAATATATATTCTTGGTGAAACATTCTTTTTTTTTAGGAAAATTGTAATAAATTCAATTTAAATCAGACGACAGACGCACGTACATATATTTTTTTTTATCCGGTCTTAGGTATTACGTAAAATGATTCTCTGCCCATAGATAGATGCAAAACAAAAAAATAAAATATCGAAAAGAAATTTCAGTATAAGATAAATTGATTTGACGTGAGCTCCTTCCACTACGAATCGGCATTTTCGGGAGAATATACAGTCATCCACCAATCAGTTCAAGTAAATTAACAGATATGACTTTCAATATTTGCGTTTTAGTTTGTCCTCCCAATTTTGTCTGTTGCGTCATTTCTACCAGAACAGTTTGACTTCAAATTGATTATGCTGAAGGTATTTCATCGGCCTTAATCTTCTCCTTGCCCTGTTATTGATCTCAATTCGTTGGGTCTATTTACGGCTATATAGCAGGCAAGGAGACATAAACACGTGTAATCATGCCCCCTATCATCGATCGTATACACGCAGTATCAAAGCATCACCGATATCGGCTCGACCAACCTGATCCTGGCACCCAAACGAGACGCAGAACAATCGCATCTTCATAACACAGTTTACACGATAAATAAAGTGATTTGAAAGTTGTTGACAATATTTATATTTGTGAAACGTCTACAGTCATTAAGTATCGTCTCATCCGATAGACAAGTTTCAAGACCATCCGAATGGAAATCTGAATCACGGTAAAATACCGGGAAATGCCCCTTAATTTCGTGTTTAACTCTCCAAGAGTTCCTCAAATTCGTCGGCTGACATGAGGATAATCGGTTGAGGAACCTCGGATATCTCTCCAATCTCTCCAATTTCTTATAGATAACACAAAATATCTAAGCCACTAGATTTCTCTATTCTCTCACTCGGATACAAGATAATAAATAAAATATTTGCTTCCATCACAATCTGTGACTTGAATGTGTATACCATGAATGACTTCTAAGGCTCATCTATTGAAAGACTGCAGGAATTGGAATATCTTGCTACTATTTCAACGTACGTATTCAAATGGACGATGCCAAAAGAATCCGCAAAACATGCCGTGGGAATGCAATTAACCCGAAAACCCAACTAAACCCCCCGCTAATGTCGAATGTTTAATGCCCTTATTATTTCACTCGTATTTTGCACTCGAATGCGACTGTATTCGAATTTTCCTATTACATACAGAGGTCATCTAAAACAGCTAGATGCCCAGCCCACTCACCTAACCTGACCTACATAGGTCCTATTTAACGAAATTGCTCTTATCCTTAATTATCATATATTGACAGTGAAGCATCGCATTCGACTCTCGATTTGCTGTGTATTGTGTATTTTGGAAATAATCGTATTTTATTAGAAATTCACACTAAATTCCACTACTGTTTCCTCGAAACAGCCGACGTTCGTCAGTAGGTGTCTAATGAATTTTCAGACCCACAAATTTGAATCAGAAAACTGACCACGAAACTATAGACATTTGAGGGCGCAAGAAATGCCTTCAGATGTATCAGAAAATTAGCCAGATGAGTGGAGAATGAACCTCGTCAGCTGGAGAAATGTTGAGGACCTACATATAGCAACCTTGGCCTAGCTTTTGCGGATGCTTATGGGATTGTTGTCTCACGAGTAGAGAATATATATCTAAATGATGAAGTTTGCGAAACTTGACAGGTGACAAGTCTTTGTGCATTGTCAATGACTGGAGAGATGTGGCGCCGTGAATTATGAAACTTGTTGGTGTCGGGAATAAAATATATTATATTATTTTAGCCAGAAAATGTTGGAGTAGTCAAGGACTTCGTCGACCTCGGCTCACAAGTAATCAGCACGAATACCATCAGAATACCACCGAGGCTTAACGCAGAATAAGTTTTACAAATGCTGTTTTTTGGGCCCAAAAGGGCAATTGAGAGGAGAGCCTCTCTCGAACGACCAAGTTGACTTCACAGGTCACCTATATCAATTTGACCATCCCTGTCTTGCTCTATGGCACGGAGGCATGGATAATCTTAAGAGCAGATGATGAATCTCTCTCTCTCTCTTCGTTCAATCTTTGGTCCTGTTTACGTTGATGATGTGTGGAGAAGCAGATTCAACCATGAATTGTATGGGTTGTATTGCTACAGAGCCGTCTATGGATTCAAGGCCTTAGATGGCTACGCCTTGTATTTACAAAGCATGGCACTGCTTCAACCCGAAGAATCTTCGACTTCGAACCAATGGCACAACGCAAGAGGGAAAGTCCACGAAGTTGTTGGCGCACACAAGTTCAGAATGACCTCAGTCAGTTACTTGGTGTGCTTCAGTGTGTCCTGTGCGTTGGCTCTGTTCGGTGAGGTCCTACTCCATGGCTCAATTATTGATGTCCCTAAAGCTTGTAGACATAGGTTGTGGTTCATTGAATGGAAATTACATTAAAATTCCAACAGTACTGGGTGTTATGGCACTTAGCTGGTTACCACTCAATTGATAAATCTTCACCAGAGGCTATTTTCGGGCAACCCATGGAATTCGGCAACGATTTTAGCCTGACCAGAGCGGTTGGACCCCTTGTGGCAACATCGTGGTGGTTGTGGTTTAAACTTAAAAGTGCGGTATATTGTTTATTGCGACAAAAGTGTACCTGATACGTGAATGAGATTATAGATCGGCCTGCTGCTTCACCAATGTGGCAGGTTGCTACTTCACCAGAAGCATGAACTAAATTGGTACATGAGTGCAGAACTCAAGGCATTGGTTAGGCGCTTCTGCACCTTCTGGGATATGGACCTCGCGGTATACGTTCACTTCAATCTAAACTCTTACTTGTCAGACTCACTACTCAGAGCGCTATTAATTCTTCGTCGACGTTGAAGGACTAATGTGTGCAAATTTAATGCAAACCAAAGAGCGCGCAACAAAAGTACAATGTGTATGGGCCGCTTCTCAAGTTGAGTGGAGTTGTCTAATACATTTTAAATCGTCGGTGTTTCGTAAATTTATCGGAAATTTATATTTCGATACTTATTACTCTTTAATGTGCTTATCGAGATCTGCAAAACTACGTTTATAGATTGTCCAAATTCGCAACTCGGTCAGAATAAGGCCAGGATGGTCGAAATTAGTTTAATTGAATCAATCTATTTTCAGAATCCGATTACTTGTGATTTTCTTCTTCAAAATTGTTGAACTTCTAAAGAATTCAACTGAATGCGGATTTCAGAGTGACTTCAGTGACTGCTATGTAAAGCTAAAAACTTACATACAATTAACCAACCTGATTGATGCAAGGTCTTCAAGAAGAATTTCAGTACTGAAGTCTAAGTCCCAAGGTGAATTCATAGATTGGAAAAAGAAGGGTGTGAAGTCAATTGATTTATCATATCAAATTAGTCTTTTAAAACTCCACACTTGAACCGAAATGCGACACTAAGTATGCCACAGTGGGAGCGTTCATCGACTTAGAGGTCTATCCGTCGACAATCATTAGGGAGGGTACTGGAGAGAGATGAAGTAGTATAAAGATGTCCAACTTGGATTTGAGCCTTTACTAAAAAATCCCTCGCTTATCTCTGATTTGCTCTCAAGTCACGCATACTACTTTATTTTCACTCAGACTTCTTAAAGCTTTAGAGCAGCCTGCAGTTGCTCTGTGATCAATCGTACTCACAAACACTGCCTGTGAACATTTTATAAAAAACGCTGTCAAATGAAATCATGGGACAAGAGAGGCAGAAGTTGACTATCTACTACATTTTCTCTGGTACTGGAGGATTTTCAGGTTCAAGATGAAGTTAGCCCAAAGGAAAAGGGACATTTGCAGGATTTTAGCCAGACATGAAAAATGCAACCAGCCGATATGCATTTAATGTCACAAGAGCCGTAGATGTGGTTAAAAAGAAAAACAAGATGAAGAAGAAAATGGTGTAACCAAGCAAAAATGAATACACTCATCGAATAAACTGTCATTAATTAAAAAAAAGAAAATAATTTTGTTCACATTTTGTCTCGAAAGGTGCGGTTGTGAAATAGTGTCACTACTCATATATCATTCAATTCCATTTTACTTAATTAAATAATCCAAATACTTATATTTAAACAACAAATGTTCTCATATCGCTGCTAAGACTAGAAGCAAAAATAAAATCATTCACAAATGTGTACGCTTTAGTGTCTTCGCAAAATCATCCCCTTCAAAATGGAGATGCTACACATCTCAATCTTAAGTTCGAGAAAACCTTAACAATACAGAAAAAAAATAACAGGAAATACAAAGATTGTCATTGATCACATTCAAAACTGAAACATAAAATCATTTGTAACGAAAAAAGAAGAAGAAAAACCAAAACGACATCCACTTCAAACCAAAAAAGAAATTTTATGTTTATATATTTAAAATTCATAAAAAAAAATCTCTTAACACCTAAATATTGTATGAGAGGAGTCCATCAAAAAAAAAAGCGCTCATAATAAAAAATATATATTTACACACTCCACAATTAAAATAATGTCGACATTAAAACTAATTCTTACGAAATTACGAGCAACATTGCCGACTGACAGTCATAGAAATTGATGTTTCTTAAAATTTAAAAAGAGATAAAACAGAAAAATGAATTGAAAATATTAAAATTATTGTACAGGTCTTTATAATTTACTCTCTCTTTCTCTTTCTCTTTCTCTCCCGCTCTCTATCGTTTTTTACGCTTCCGTAGGTAATATAATATATTTAATTTCTTCCGTTCATTCATTAGGTCGTTATACATAGAAATTGTTTTAGTTTATAAAGAAAAAAACGAAAAGAAAAAAAATGTATATGAAATAAATAATTGAACTGATATGTTTATACATACATATATATATAAAAAAAAGTGTGATTCTGCATTTTATCACTCACATAACACGATTTGATTCTTTTTTTGTTTTTTTTTCGTTTTAGATTTATTTTATAAAAATGTGTGTAAATTTTATTACTAGTACAATACATTAAAAATAAATAAATTTTCTTTATCTTCTCTTTCACGTCACGATTTAGATTTTTTTCTTCTGTTTTATTTGAAACTAATTCAATTAGCCTTTTATAACAATTGTTAAATATTTGTTTTTTTTCTTCATCTAAAAACGTATTTCTTTTTTTCTATTCTCTTTATGTGGTGTTAAATATATACTTCAGCATATATACAATAAGAAACACAAGTGTCTTCTTTTAAAAATAATTTCATTATTATCTAATTGATTTCATCGATATTTATAGATTCTACTATATTTTCATATTTTTTTTTGTTTGTTTTCTATTTTAATCGTAAACGTTTAGAGACAACAATCGATTAACGAAAAAAAAATATTGCATTTATACGAGCGTGTATGCTGTTGTTGTGATGTGTTCTAGATGTTACTAACTACAATTAAACGTAAAAAATACTTATTGTATGTAAGAAGAAATAATAATTAAAAAGGGGGAGTATTCGCAGCCATTATAGTAGTTTTCTTTATGTTTAACATTATGCGCTTAGAGTTCGGTATAAAGTATTATTTTAAGAAGCCTAAACATTTAAGAATAAAACCGCGCATTCCACACAAGGCTTTCCGCTTTTTTTTTGTTTTCTGTTTTTCGCTTAACATCTTCATTCATTCAGCCAGCCAGCCTCTATGATGAGCCAGTTGATGCCGCGCCAACGGCACCAGGTGATGATTCATCGTCCGTCTTGGGAATGTCAAAGATTTCGGCAAATAATGGCGGTAGCCGAAGTTTTGTCCAATTCATTCTTAGCCAGTCTAAATGAGAGAAGTGCCTTGCGCCGAGCGATCGCAATTCGGGGATTTTAGCCTCTAATGCGGGCATCAGCTGCATCGCTTGTGTCGATCCGGCTCGCGAGCGTAGGATTTGTACGCGGAGTGCTTCGGTTACGCATTCTCTCGTCTGCGCTACCAGCTTGTGTTCGGTGATACCGGTTCGGTCGGGCGCCAACAGGACCATGACTGAGAAGAGACCTATTTCGGTGTCGCTCAGATTGTAGCCGTTGAGAGTGTTTGCGAAATTCACCATTGATACTACGAAGTCGTTCTGAAAATGAATAAAAAGAATGAAATAAATTAGAAAATTGTAGCCAACACAGAGAGAATTGAAAAAAAAAAGAAAAAAAAGAGGAATGCCGAAACCCGGGATTGAACCGGGGACCTTTAGATCTTCAGTCTAACGCTCTCCCAACTGAGCTATTTCGGCGATGAAATTTACTGCTCAAAGTTCATACTTCAGGAAACTAAACACTGCCGACTTTTAGGCCGAACTTTTTTGACGTGTCTGACATTGTGTAATTAGTGAACAAATGTACAATTAACTGGCAGAGTTCTCATCGCAACTTGATGACTATTCGAGAAATCTCTTGCTTATTGGTATGTTTGTGTACACATAAAGTCACATAAGGCTTCGATTGGCAACAGAAATAAAGGATACAGAAGGTGTACAAGGGTTAGGAACGATCGATGTGCATACGCAGCTTCAGTTACGCCATCTAATTCCTTAATTTTATGCACAAAGCAGTTCCTTTTGGGTAATTCTAGTTCGGTTGTATGCGGGTTTACCTCCACACCCCATAACTTCGTCTAGACCACTTATGTATTTTAGTGGTCGCTTCCACACATGTTGGAAGGCGCTTCCACACATGTTCCTGAATCTAGAGAAAAATGCATTTTTTTACTGCATGATCTTAGTTCTTACTACGGTATGATTTAACAAGGCTTTTGAGCTAACCATTCAAACAAAAGTCAGGAAGACACATCTACAAGGGCCTATGTCATTCATTTTGACATCGCTTTTGTAAAATCTTGTGATCCAAATTCATAGACTCTTGACCTATTCCTTAAAACACTCATTTCTAGAGTTTGTTGATTAAGCACAGTGCTCTCGACATTTGAATTCAAACCTGCCAAGTTGGAAATTGATATAAACTCGTGAAGTGTCTAATAAGGTCCATACGCAACACAGACACGTCGCTACATACCTTAAGTCTGTGCAGACAATCTGAATAGACATTACTTTGTATAGTTTCGCGTGGTCGTCGGATCGGAAAAATGACAAATGCTTTGACAATTGACAGATTATAGAAAAAAAAGAATTAAGACCAAGTGGTACTTTACTTGACACAAGACCGGCAAACTTTTATAAATTTCCAAAAACTCGATCCAAAATTGTCTATCCGTGTTTTATTCATGTTTGCGATATGAATTTTCTCGCTTTTTGTGCAAAATTCACAATACACGACACAGACACGTCGCTGCAGACCATGTACAAGTTACATCGCTGCATACACACGACACAGACGGCCAGTGCAGCCATGTGCATAACATCATCTGCAGCTTGTCGTGTATGTGCCCTATAGCTTAAAGTGCGAGTCGCAAACTTTGACACTTCAATCACATGGAATTTGTTCTATTCGCAGAGCGATACGAGTAGCATTTGCAAATTTGTGGATCGCGCCTGCCTCTTAGTCTCACTTCGTGCTGGAAGGGAATCTTTTTCCGGACCACTGTAAAGGTAATGTGTGCTCAAATCTTATTAAAACCAACCATCTACTTACATCATAGAGTATCTCGATTTGTTGACGTGTCATATACACTCCGTCGTCAAACGTCAATGCTGTATCGTTAATCATACGAGCCGCATGCGTTAGCCACACTTCAAAGAATCCCAATTTGATCAGAATCAATTGATCATCTTGTATAAAATCACAGAAGCCAGGTACACGTTTGGCAAACTCAACAACACGTTGAACACCTGGTGTCATGCGAGTGGCAAATTGTTGCCACAACCAAATCTTTTGTAGTTCTCTCCTCTCTGTCAATGTGGCGGCCTACAAAACAAAAAAAAAGAAAAACAGATATTCAATAAAAATTTCCTTTTTTATACAACATGTATGAATAACGTACCTCATTATCTTCATTGACGCCATTATGCGGCACAACTATGGGCCGCCTTACCAGCTCTCTTGTTTGCTCCTCCGTATAGGTACAGTACATGCGGTGAGCCTGTGAGATACACATAATGATGTCATAGACAGTGAGTTCATTGGCCGGTGGTGGTATATCGGGTACTTCTGCTGCTACTGGTGGCACTGACAATTGGGCTGAGCATCCCAGGTCCTGCTGTGATGCTACGGAACACATTTGTGGTGTTTGCGGTGTATTTGGTGTGCCGGGCGTACTGACACGGTTATTTTGATCGTCGGGTGTACCATTCAGTTCACGTGAACGCTTCGGTACTCGACCATATCGTACAGCTGGAAATACAAGAGACATTTGCACACGTTCATTTTATGGAATATTACAAAAAGGTTGAGTAAATTACAAAAGGAAGCATGACATATTTATGAATGCCCAACCGTGATATGTACCCACGGACGCGTGTGTAGGTGTGAACCTTCTTTTTATGAAGGCTCCAGCATCCAACCGAAATGACTGCCACGCGTTGAGGCAGGATTATGAAATTCACTTGAGTATGACAAACAGGTAGAAGCAATTTTAGGGGAAGACTTTTCTGTTTTAATGGTCTAAGGATAAACGGAGAAGAATTTGCAAAATGCTACACTAACAAGCGTTTTTTATTGTATATACGTCTAAATCTGATGCCACTGCCTAAGAACCCAATGCGGACTAGATATCGAATCTTAGGCGCCATTAGTTTTAGATTTGTGATATTTCCCAACATAGTGCACGTAGTTCTACTGATTCAGAGAATTTTTTTTGCTACTTACTTGAGATTAGGTACTCTGCTCTTTCTTTTACCACAAACTTGTCGATTTCTTTATTTAACTTTAAACGAATGGTCTTGAAAAGGGACGCCACCACAACTGGCAATCGTAGGAGCTTTGGAGTTGGGCAGGATAGCAAGGCCTTGCGGACTATGACCTACAGCCCGAAAAAGCCAAAGCATCAGACGGATTTGTACAATAACCGATCAGTGCCTAATAGACAATCACGATTGTGTGGAGGATGTATAGATATGAGAAGACAACTGTTTTCTACTACATAAGAACATGTCCATTTCTCGCAGTAACTAGAAAGAAGCGTCTATGAAATTTTACACAATAGCCTATAGAATCTGCTGGAAAAACTGAAACAAAAACTGAGCAGTCAGACTTAGGTACTCATATTTGTTTTTTGCGTAGACCACCATTTCGTCACTCCGATCTAGACGTGGTCAAGATAGCAATATCGATGCAGAAAGCTGCTGGAGCGGACCGGATAATCATGGAATACTTTAAAGCAGACGCGATTGACCTGGTTGGACCCATGGATCAATTCATTTGTAAGACAGGCAGGAAAACGTTATCCTTCGCTCTATTGACAAGAAAGGTGATCTCCTGATTGACAGCAAAAACGACTGAGGGAGATGTCTCCATCGGGTGCAAGATCTTCCATGCCGTGTCCTGGCCTGGAACCGATCATTAAGAAGATGATCAGTGATGCCTCAGACCAGACCATGGAGACTCTTAACCGATTTGTAGCGAATGACAGAGTGTTATACACTGCCATGACCGGATTTGATAAAATCGTTAATGTCAACAAAGGTTTTAGACACGGCGACGCGCTGTCATGTTACTCAATCGCCAACACAAGAGGCGCTATCTTCAGAACTCCATTCAATTGATGCAATGCGCGAATTACATAAGGGTAGAATACACCGAACCGTCAATGAGGCGCTTGTTGGCATTGAAACGAAAGCGGCTAAAGTGGGACCGGCTGTAAACTATGACAAAACAAAGTATATGCTGTCATCGAGAAAGGATGATCAACTCGGCCAGAACGTAACCGTAGGCAGCTACAACTTTGATGTAGTAAAAGACTTCGTCTATCTCGGCTCCGCGGTAAACAGCATAAACAACATTAGTACCGAGATCAAACGCAGAATAGATCTTGCCAACCGCTGTTTCTATGGGCTCAATAGGCAATTGGCTAATAGAACCTTTTTCGGGAAGACCTAGTCGCCTCTGTATAAGACCTTGATCATCCCCGTCTTGCTCTCCTCAGAGGCATAGACTATACAGGCGGATGAAGAGGTCCTTGGAATTTTCGAGAGAAAAGATCTGTGTGCGATCTTTCGTTCTGTCTGCGTTGATTACATTTGGAGAAGAATGTCCTGTCTGCGTTGATTGCATTTGGACAAGAAGGTCCATGCATCTGGAGAAGACTGTATGGACTACACAACTACAAACTGTATGGACTGTACAGCGACTTGAGTCTAGCCAGGCGTCTACGGAGTAGGAACTTAGCTCCGGCGTGAGGAATCTTCGACTCTGAGCCTGTGGGACAACGCTACAGAGGACGTCCACGCACAAGGTGGCGCAAGTCAAGAGAGAATTCTGCGGGTTCGGTGTGCGAAACTAGAGACAGCTGGCGAGAGATCGTGCCGCCTGGAGAGGCATGTTGAGTGAGGCCCATGTCCATCTCGGACTGTAGCGCACTAAGAAGCAGAATAATTCAGAATAATTCATGATTGATTTTGCCTTGAAAATGCCACGCTTTCCCGAAAATCCGCTTCCATCACCCAACATCGACTTTGTTCAATAGATGACATCTCAACGCTTAATTTTGTGCTCCACAAATGTACAAAAACTAAGAAAAAAGTTCACTCCAAATAGAATTATGTTCGAAATTCTGTGAATCATGTGAACTTTTCTATATGACTATGGACTTTGTGTAATCCACCACCTCGACCTACTTTCCCGCCGCCGCCGCTCCGCCTCACTTCATTAAAGAGTGTACTCAAAATACAGAAACAATTAGTCGCGTGAAATAACTTTTTTTTTTGTACTTCACTTCTGAACTTTCAGTAAACCCTACTCAATGTGATATACATAAATTAACCCAGTTCAGTCAATTCCACAAATGGGGTCATTCCACCCGCTGGGCAATGTGGCCATGCCATCTCCGACCAATCTCGTTCGACTCAACTTTTTTTTTTATTTTTTTTGTTGTTGTTGTTCGTCTCTCACATTGATATCTGTTTTGTCATTATTCCGACGAGAAAAAAAAGAAAAATTTATACGAAAAAAAGGCAAATCCCAAACAAAACAATAATATTCATTTTTATCTTGAGAGCATAAAAAATTATTATTATATCGATGAAAGAACTCATTGACCTTACGAATGAAATGACGGCAAACGACGACCGCGACGACAGCGGGCCAGCTAGCCGGCCAACCCACAGTGAATACGTCGGGCTGTAGCAGTCATTTTTCTGACAGCGTCAGCACACTTTATGGGGCGTGTTCATTGACTTAAGGGGAACAACGAGAACAATGCCAGCGTACACTACAAGTTCAAATAAAATGTACAATAACTGTTCAAAAGGAACATTATTATGTCGGCGAATTTAACCAAAAAATAAAAAGATACAAAATGAATCTATGTGGGTACATTTTTATGTGAGATACTGCCCAGCTTGTGAGTCATACCATTGAACTCATGCGAGTTGATAGAATTTTTAATTCATTTTAAGACCATACTTTGAAGAGGACGACAGACGTCAGAGGGCAGGAATTAGTCATAAATTAAAATTTACGAAAAAAAAAACAAACAAATTTTTGTCCGCAACTGATGTTATGAGTGAATTCTTATTCACACACGCGTGGTTTGACAGTTTTGCTGGAAAAAGAAACACATTTTCTGGGTCAATGCGTAGAAATTTTAATTCAAATGAAGATATGTAGAATTTTTGGCAAAACTTTTGCGCACAAGAATACGAATAAAAAGAGGCGCGGTCGTCTGAGATGGAAATGTGTACGCTGGCTTTGATTGTTGTGTTGCTCTAATTTGATGAAATTGGACGGGTGTGTGGCTAAAGTATCTCCATAAATACAATTTGTTTTAACTTGTCTGGCCTCATTTTTTCCCCATGTTCGTGTGTATATGTGTGCATATTTTATGTAAATGGGGAGAGTATTTAATATTTCTTGCTTGTGTTTACCATTTCGACTCTCAGTCTATAATTATTCGACTGTTCGAAACGACGATATCTTACGAGCGAGCACTTTGACCTCAGTAAGAGTAAACACAATAATTGAAGACACCAATAAAAGGAAGGAAGGATTACCAAAGTTGAAGTTCAAAAGAAGTGATTCGGTTCCGTAAAAGGAACTTGTTAACAACATTAACAAGTCACAATTTACACTTTAAATCTCATTATCTGAGGAATGCTCTCTTCTGTGTGCTTGGTGAGTCAATTTTTGTGCATGGGGTGCAACGACCAGTGATATTTTTTTTTCACAGATTTCGGTTGCATTTATTTGCTTAAGATGTAAACAAGTGAATGCAAATGTTTCATTCAATGAACTTGTGTAATTAAGATGTTTGCGTGAGGTTTCGCATTTGTCATGGGGACGGTTACAAAATATCGCTTTTTCAAACATGAGTCTGTTCCTGTTGTGTGTGCAGAAACGTTGAATGAAGCATTTGGAGAGTTCTGATCAGTCAGAGTGTTAATTTGCATGCATTCCGAGGTGTTGGTCAGAGTGCGTTGTTTGATCGTCAATCTTTGGAGAAGACTAATTTTTTTTCATTCATTTTGTGGTTTCGCAAGTAAATTATAATAAAACACATTTACGATGAAGATTCGTTTGTGTCGTCTCATTATCTGAGGAATAGGGCATTATTCATTCGTCCGCGGGAGTTCTTGCATTGATCCGTTCAGACAAGATAATTTTCTATGACATTTCGGGCAAGAACTTGGTCATAACTTAACGAATATTTGTTTTCAAAACGTCAAACGATAATATTGCATATACCCTCAACGATCTTCGTTGCCAGTTCACATCATCAAAACGCGAGATAACCTGTTCAGGAAATGCATTTGCCACAGACAGATCGTGTGCTATGAGTTCTGGCAGGGTCTATATTATCATATATTTGATTTGAGGCCAATAAATAAGAATTGACTATACGGTGATGGGTACACCAACCTTATACCTTTTCTAAGATGTGTGTACTAATGACACCACCAGATTAATTGCATACGCACAGTCCGGATTGGGAATGGCCCACAATTTGGGCAACAGTCAACAAATTACACACAGTGACTTGTTGATCCAATGGTCTCTCGACAGTTACATCTGGATTTGCACTTCTCCATGTGCGACAAGATTAATTGTTAACTTATCCAGCTAAATTTCTGGGTCTCATTATTGATAATAATCTAAACTGGGAGCTTAAAAACCAGGATAGGGTTTAGAAGGCAGCACTTGCCTTAAAACAAAGGAAATACATATGGCTTTGCACTAAATATTAAGCGTACTGTACGTCTACTCAGACTAAACAGACCTTCACTTAGGACGCACATCGGCGTCATAACCGGGCACTGCGCAATTGGCAAACGCATTCCGCTAGTGCCCTATACAATGATTTCAGCAGAAGCAATACGGATGAAGAAGAGGTAGAGACCACAAATCAACTCCTCTGCTCATGTAGCGCTCTGGCAAATCGTAGGTACTCACATTTAGAAGCCCACTATTGCAAACAAATCTCAGCGAAGTAGCGTTAGCATTAGACAGCTAAACCGCTTTTGTCATAAACACCTAGTTTAGGAGTAGTCAGTCCGTATGGTATCACAATGGGCTTTCATTGGCTTAAAATGCCTTCTGCAGTCTGCCATTCAAACCTAACTCAACCTATCCAACGATTGAAAAATGAGCTCTATCTCTGAAGAGTGTGGGTTATATGGCATTTGTTCATCGGAACGCTGATGTTTAAGCATCCAATCGAACATGAATTCTAGGCACTCTGTGGTCACCTGGCTTCAATTCTGGAGTGGGTTGAAATATATGTAAATGGTCTTCGAATAGGGACTTCGGCACTTTGACAGTTGATAGCGGCCATTTTGTTGAAGCTACATCTGTCAAATTGGCTGCCATTTATTCTAATAATAATAATAATCTAAAAAACACATTCAAATGATAACATTGTTTTACTAAATTGGGTGTTCTGTTCGGGGAACATACCACGCGCTTCGACCGTTTTACGGTTGACATAAGGTGAGGCCCATTTCTGGATGGATGGTATGAAATGCAAGTGAACAAACAAAATTGTCGAATTCTGGACGATACTAACCCCAAGATCCAAGAGCGTCCAATGCATCCCGAAAAAGTCACTGTTTGCTGTGGATTTTGGGCTGACCGATGACGCCGGTCCACATTTATTTCTTTCAGAACGATGTTGGCCAAGTCATCATTGTCAACGGCGAGCGCTATAGATCATCCAACTTCTTTTGGCCTGAATTGGATAATAAGGACACCAACGACGTGTGGTTTCAAAAGGACGGTGCGGCGCTGCGTGCAACACAACTCACGCCACATTGGAAATTCTGGCAAGAGCGATTCGAGGGCATGGTCATCTCACGTGGAGGTGATGTGAACTGGCCACCGAAATCGTGCTATTTGACCCCGTTCCACATTTTCTTGTGTGGTTTCCTTAAGACAGACCAAATCCAACATAAGCAATGCAATTCGGCCAAATTCAGACTGATTTATGAGCCAGAGTCATGGAAAATTTACCATTTTGGATGCGCCCCACCCAGAGAAGCAGCAGCGGACAAGCGGAGAAGACATAACCGCGAATTTTACGAGCTGTACCAAGATGTGGATGTGGTTCGAAAGGCAATTCGAGGCCACATCGAACGCAATGCTCCAACGAAGAGGGTCTTTGAATCCGAACTTCATGCTTCGAGAAGGAGATGAAGACCCAATCTTCGGTTGAAAGACCATGTCAGCGTGGACCCAAGAGTGCTTGGTCTTGATAACTAAAAGCAGCGTGCCGAAGACCGTCATCGATGGAAGGCAGCTCAGCCTCAGACCATCCATAGGCCGCAGGCCTATTAAGAAGAAGAAGAAGTCCTCTGTAGAGCTCGTTCTCACTACCTGTGAATATGTCCTCCTTTTGCAACAATTAAATAATAATAAATATTACGAGTCGAATATGATAAGACAATCCGCTAATACAGTGGACTCAACTTAAGTCGAATTCTCACGGGATATCAAAATTAGTTCGAGTCAGAGGGAGTTCGACTTAGGGGATGTTTTTTGTATGAAAAATTAAGGGAATTTCGACTTAGAGCGTCCACTGTAATTCCGCCTTTCAGGAAACCTTAGAGTTTAGCGCTATAATCCGATTATTGCAGCTCGTGAACCTGTAATTCATGTTTAGTGACATCAGAACAGACTGGGTTTGGATACCTCGACATTCACCCCTACCTACCTAAGTTTCTGATGAGTTCTTATCTAAATCTGACGTCGAAATCATCTCAAGAGTCTTCTGAAATGCCGTCAAGATGATGGACAGGGGTTGCGTCAAGCTCTATGAAATAAGACTTTTGAACTAGCCCCTCGGCTATGATTGCGCAATCACCGTGCTCATTTCACTTTCCTCCATATCCGTGTCGCAGTCAATCTCAAACTTATATGAATCACCCCCAAATCTGCTCCGCATCTTGTTTTTTTCCCAAAAACTTCGAGCAAAAACAAGCGCCCCACCAGTGAAAGCATGAAAGCACATCGCTGCTAACTGACTTCAGACACGAACTGCATACGCGTTCGTTACAAAATTTCGCTAATTTGTATGTGAATTGATGGTGGTCGTCGTAGGTAAAGAGTTTCCAAATCCCATGACATAAGCTTGTAATGTAACCGCTGAATTTCGCAGCAACACCTAGCGCACACCGTGGTGGTAAGCTGAGTCGAACGAAGTAAACACCGACATTGCCTTGACACCCATGTTCGTTTAACCTGATTTTATCGCAAAAATCTGCAAACGAATTTGAAACCTTGATGCTAATTCGTTTTTTTTTTTTTTTTCAGTTGTTATTGTGGATTTACTCTTTTAAACACTTTCTTTGACTTCTTCACGCAACATCGCATACATCAAAGGCCGTAACCTTAACTGCTCAACTGACTCTTAGTGTGTGTGTGTGTGTGTGAGTGTGGGTGTATGTACACATGTGGTGCACGAGGTAGTGTGTATGTTGCCCGCACACACAAGGAAATGACATTGAAAAGCGAAATGAAATTAATTTGCGTGGCACGTAATTGATAACCAGTTGATCCTAATGGCGTGTGGGTGATTACCCTTCTCTCGTTCGTGCACTCAAAAGACCCCCTGGGCCAGTCGCGCTACAAAAGAGGAATGCGCGAATATGTGAAAGACGAGAAGAACTGAACACAGAAGGGTGGCCGAAGGAGGGAGGAGGGGGGGCGAGTGATGAGATGACCGTGTCGAGGGTGGGGGAGAGGGGCGTAAGAATGGCAGAAAAGACATCCAAAAGCATAATCATCTCTCTGAGATACTTTTCTTTTCTGCCACTTTTGTTGTGTTTTTTATATCGTTGAGGGAGATACTCATTCTCTTTTGTTTTTTTTTCTTTTTCTGTATCGTCGTCGTTTTTTTTTTGTTGTTCCTTTGCTTGATGATCTTTGTACATATTATTTTTTATTAATAGCTTTTTGGGATGCGAGAGTGTGATGACCTGGTGATAGCTTAAATGGCCTCGAATGTGGTCAGCTTCCGACTAACGCCCACAACATATTTTTTTGCATGTAGCCACAAGGGAGGAGACACTATACCAGATACCAGATGGCCATAGATTAGGTTAATTTCTGTCTGACAGACAGATACATGTATTTGCACACAAATTCGATGCTGTGAAGATTTTGTTTCATAGTTAATTAGATCGTCATCGGACTTGTCACAGTTTCGGAGTGTTGCCAAGCCAAGTCTTTGTTCTCCTTTGGGTATCATTTAGTTTTTTTTCATACGATCCTAATACAATGGATTTTCTATCGTGTTCGTATTTATGATTATTTTATTCGTCGATTTAAATTCGGTGGCCATTAGGGCTGAGTTAATGCTACACCCTGCCTTTGATGGTATTGCGTTGCTCATAGAAGCTTTCCTCTCCGTCGGCTTGGATTCGAAGACTCTCCTAGGGGGAACATTGATGTTCATGGGCTCGATGTGGCTGAGTCAGTTAAGTCCACGGCATACAGTGGCGAGCAAAAAAACGCGTATAGTTACAAATTATCGTTTTTTTTTCGGAAAGAAATGTATGCCTTTTAATATTTCCTCCTATTTTGTAATATTGACCGTTTATTCTGATTACTCTGAGTTTGTTGTCATACTGAGCGGTTGCAACAACACTATATTATACGAATTCTTGGTTCATACAGGGTGACCAGATAAGAACGACGGAGAAACAAGTAATATAAAATTGACTCGGGCTTCACCTTAAAGCAATATTTTCGCATGATTGATATGGCCGCCTGGAATTCGTTGACAGCGCTGTCCAAATGTTAGTAACTCGGTGCGGCAATAGCGTCTCGAATGTTGACCTCAAGCTCGTCCAAAGTGGTTGGCTTGTTAGGGTAGACTAAAAACTTGCCGTAGCCCCAGAGAAAATAATCGAGTGGTGCCAAGTCGCATCGTCATGGCGGCCAATTGATGTCTCAACTTCGCTGTCTCAACTTCCAGCGCTGCGATGCTTGTATGGCATGTAGCGCCGTCTTGTTGGAACTGCAGCTCGGATTTAGCGACCTTGTCGAGCTCTGGCCGCAAAAAGTCGGTTAACATCGCTCTAAGCCTGAGGTCATTGACAATAACGGTCCCCTTCCTCATTTCAGAAGAACAAAGCTCCGCTGCTGCCGCTATGCCATGAACCGCACAAAAAAGTCAGGCTTTGTGGATGCATTGGTGCTTGGTCGAGCTCTTGTCGATTGTCCTCGCTGTGGGACCAAATCCAGCAGCAAAATAAGCCGAGTTGACTCTCTGGCGGAGCTCAATTCAGCTGTTCGGCGCCTAATCGAAATTTCTGGGTCTTCTCCGATACTGGCTACTACGGCGGCTATATTTTCTTCATTTCGCATCAATCTCTGTCTGGTAGGTGGCTTAAGGTCCAAAAGAATGCACTCACACTCGAACTTTTTCACGATGTCACGAATTGCCCGCACATTTTGATATTTATCAATTTTTCAATAATTTCCACAACTTCAGCAAATCTGAGATGGTACATTATGAAATCGCAAGCTTTACTGAATATTTTGATGGCTAGACGTCGTTGGTGAGAAGCTAGGCCAAGGCCCTCTACGGGCTGTAGCGCCATCCTAGATGTCATTGGTATTATTATTATTATTGAGGGTATATTGCAACGCGACCTTTAGATCAAGTGTGTCCCACAGAATCTTCTGATATCCCTAGTTTTCTTAGGTGGTCCCTGAGTCTGCAGTGCCCTCTCTTTTAGGATACGGAAGTTATTTTTGTTAATTTTTATACGTGACTCGTGAAGAGTTTCTTGGCTTGTTTCATGCAACGAGCTTTGTTCCAGATTTCTGCCCGGTTCCTTCTTTCTAGTTCCCTGAATTCTTCTCTGAGGACATGATCTCCTAGAGCACAGAATAGTTCAGGGTCTGTAAAGAGTTCTGATGCTCCTTTCCTGGATAATTAGTCGACCATTTCATTGTCTTCTATCCCCGTATGGCCAGGCATCAAGCAGAGTTTTACTCTGTTTCGCCTACTCAATGATTTCAGCTTTTGTGGGCATTCCCACAGAAGTTTTGATTTGATGATGTAGGATTCCAGTGCCATGTCGCAGTTGGTATAGTTCCTGTCAAGATTGATTTGATCGCATCTGTCTATGGCATAGGCTTCTGCTTGAAAGATGCTGGTGAATTTGCCTATGGGTTTGAAAAATTTTCTTCATGGTCCAAATACCCCTGCCCCAGTTCCTTCATCAGTTCTTGATCCATCTGTATTCCATTTTGCCGTTTTGCTGCTTAGTCTGTGGGACCAGCATGTCATTTGACAGCTACTGAAATATATCAATTAGGACAACTATCATTACTGTAGTGAATGAATGAAGTGATGCTTCTGTATAATCTTAACTGTGCTGGGTCGGGCTTAGAGATCCGACAGCCCCTAGATCCACCAGCCTTTCCATAGTTTTTCAGCAGAAAAGATCTGAAGCCTGGGGTCTCCTGGATTACAATGAGTAGCTTATAGCAATGTAGCATCTTTGTAAGAAAACCAGGCTTAGTTTCCAACTCCTACAGAAGATTGGCCACAGCCATGGTGCTAGAGATCCACTGATCAGATCTGACCATTCAGACCTTACGCCATAAAGAGTCGATAATTAAAATTCAACCACAAGGTGCGCTTTTTTTCCGAGGAAACGTTCTGTGTGCTCTGTTTAATATTCGCCATAAAATTGACAGTTCTATCCCTAGTGTAATAAAATTCCAAGGCCATGCGTTGACAACAAAAATACAATAAATCCACTAAAACCACAAAAAAAAAAACAAAAACACTCACAAGCCAGCAGATTTCCGAAGGGTTAAAGACTAGAATCAGATCGAAGGAATGAAGATCTAGCCACGACGACTCAGATAACCGGGACGGCGTTGACTGCGCGTTGGGTTACCAAAAACAAAACAAAAAAAAAAATATGTCAACCGTCTTAAAGTGGTGACGGACATTACCTTGAAAATGTTTATCACTTGTTTTTCTTTCATAGAACTGTCCGGACTTATCCGCCACAAGATGCTAGACAAATGACGTCATAGGATTTGATGACAGATTATATCTAAATGGTTTTAGAGAGGCAAATAAAAATTAAATTTATACGGGAATCGAAAACCCTTGATGTTGTAGTTTGATACGAATGAAGTTTACAGAGATCATCAAAATGAGAATTAATGTCAATCAATCTCGTCTAGTGTTAAATAATTTTTAATTTTGACTGTCAACCCAAAATTGTTGAACAGGGACGCGATATTTTAAAATCAGGAAGTTACCGACTATAGCCCTGATTTGAAAGCAAGCCCCTGTCGTATTTGACATTGAAGTTGCACTCCGAAGGCATTTTGATACCCATTCAATGTATACCTAAACTGTCATTGGACAGAATAATTAATTGGTGAAGTAACAGACAAAAAAAAAACAGACCGGAATTAAATGCTTTCCAAGAGCAATGCTACTACAAAGTCATTGAGGCGTAACATTAACCTCTGGATGTGTGCCATAAAACAAAAAAAGGCACAAAAGGAATTTATCTCTACGGCTCTCAATGGCGGCAATCATTCAGCTTAACGAGTACACATTGTGTCAGAGGCTGCTTAACATATTTTAGGTGGAGTTCACGTTCATTCACAATTTGAATAATGTCATTGACACTGTGTTCAGTTTGAGGTGTTTGTTTATAAATACCCAAGGGGACAAATTGTGCTTTCTCCTCCTTATTTTTCTCTATAAATATCACTTGTCACAGATAAATGTTTGTATACAGGGTGGGCCATATACAAGTTTCTTTTTAAGAATGCAATAAAATCAACAAAATAAATTTGTTTGCATGTATTATGGCTTTATTAGCAAAAGCAAACATTCCCATTAATTATGAAATGCAACGTCCTTCAAGTGGTTGCCACCACAATTGCTGTCACCCCAATTTGCCAGGACTTTGTTGACGGGTTCGAGTTGTAGCTCACGGATTGATTGGATGATATTGGCCGTGCTTGAATCGTATCCGGATTGTTGGCATAACATAACAGAAGATCGTTTGTTGAATGGTCTGTGTGGCCTGACGCGCCATCGAGCATAAACCAGAGGTCGTCCAAATCCACGTCTTCAATTTCATTAAAAGAAGTCGTTTAACATCGCTCTGCAACGGCCACCTTTGACAGAAACATTGTTCCCAGCCTCATTCTCGAAGAAGGTCACAGCAGCCATATTCTCATCTGTACGCACCGATCCAGCAGAAAGAATTTAGAGGAGAAGACTGAACGATGAACTCTACGAGTTGTACAACGACATCGACCTAGTCAACGAATTCGAATTTCTCGACTTAGATGGTTAGGTCATGTAGGGCGAATGGACACCAATGCTCTGGCTCGGGAAGTCTTCGAGTTTAGCCTCAAGGTACAACGTGGTAGAGAAAGACCTTGCCTCCGATGGCGTGCCCAACTGGAAATAGGTAGTCAACTAGCCCAAGACCGAGTTAGTTGGACTAGCATATTGACTGAGGCCCAAGTCAGCATGAACTGTAGCGCCCGCTTAAGCAGAAGTGGTTGGCATCATTAGATGACCTCCTGTTTGGAAGATCATGCCAAGAGACTAGGAGTCATCACAAATCACTTCTGCGGTAGCTGCTTGAATGCCAGAAAATGTCGTGTGTTTCAGACCCACTCCGATTTCCCGCAGATTTGAATTTCCGCGATCTCACAGAAGTTTGAAACATATCGCAAGCTTAATTCAGCCTAGCCTTAGCGTCGGTTAGTTCCCTACAAGTGATAAATGGATCAAATTCAAGAATCCGAGTAGCAGATCAATGGATCAGTCCATGTATACCATCAGCTAAGACCCTACCTACGATTTCTTAGACCCAGGAACACACGGATTTCTATGCTGAATGAAAATAAGGTGGATGAAAGTATGGTATACTGGATCAAGTTTCAAAGGAAACAGTCACCAACCTTTTCTATAGTCTGCAGCTGACAGAGGTGAATTGCCTCTCATTAAAAAGCAATTGGGCTAGAAGGCAAATAGAACTTCCTCCGTGACGTATTGGGTTTGTGTCTTGATTTCTCCTCTAAGGGACAATGGTTAGATGCCGGACAGAACAGCACTTATTTTCATTTCTTACCAATTCTTGACCCGGCCTGTAGGGTAAAGCTTTCAGAAAATGCCAACTGCGGCTTCATACTGAAGCGAAATGGGCCATATTTTCTAAAATTGTCCCTACACGATGCAACAAAGTCGTAGCGACAAGGAAAATGTGACGCCCAGAACCCCCAGCACCTCTTGCAATTGTCGCATCGTCTAGAGGCGTTATTCATGAACATATTGGGAACCAGAGATACTTGAAATCAATCACAAAACGAGTCTTCTGTGAATTTAATTCTCTTCCTCCCGCAAAACGATATTGTGTACATGCACTGTTCCTTCAGTCACAAAAATCACTTTAATCGCGTTTAAAATCAAAATCCAACATTGAAGCCAGAAGGCTATAAAAATGGTCATGACTTCGTTAATTGGCTGTTAGAGATCCACATGCCGATTGTGTTGTTTTAATGTAATCGCTTAGGGATGAGACTGAAATTTAGATTGATTTCAATTTCGTATAAAACTCCGTCATAAAATGCCACAAACAAAGTAACACTTATGAAAAACCAATGCATCACCTGCTGACGTGTATTTTTGGGCGAATTACGAATTACAGAGATGCTGCCATTTGTCACCATAAACCACGAAATAACTCTGTAATGCGCTACCCAGACTACATCGAGTCCAATTAGTTGTTTCGTCGATAATGTCTGTTGATTCAAGCCCACTTTAGGAATGGAAATTAAATATATATTCAAATTCGTAAAAGTATGACTTGTGTGTACACGGTACACCATTCATCGCAATCATCTCTCGCCGCCTGCACTGAATACCGCACGAAATAACGAATGAACGAATTATATGTATGAACTCTCCCAAGACCATTCCGTTCTCATTTAAAAGCAATTCACAAGACCACAACTGATTTACACACAAAAACGAAAATATAAGCGAAGAAGAACAATAGCTAACTGCTCACTCAACTGTGACATGAATTCAATAGGATCCACACAAATACACCACACGCAAGTCGTATCTTTGATTTACTACGAAGCGAAAATAGATTTGAAAAAAAAGAGCACACACACACAAAGGACGCCGGACGAGACCAAATAAATACACGGTTTTTTTTTGTTTTTTTCTAATTCTGACCCAGTTCTACTCATAAAATTTATTTTGTTAATTTACTCTTAATTAATGCAGACGTTCTCCTTTTTGCTGCCGATTACTCAACGGAACAGAAAGCGCAGGGTAAAGCAGAACAATGGCAACTCCATACGCCATGCACGTGTATAGATGTGTGTACACACCACAATGGGGGAGCAACGACACGAAAGACCTTCGCCGTAGTGCCTACCTATGGACGTGGAGGAAGCATGCAATACCACCGAACATAGCTGATTATACAACATAATGTTGACACGAGCACTACACTGGTGTGTAAGTTATAACGCAACGGGTGAAACGAGGCTACGAAAAGGGGTTGGGCGGTGACCAGAAATAGGGTCAAGTGATAAATGGTTGAAATGCATTGCAAGAGATGTGACATAATTTCGTTATAAAACACGCGGCCATACACGCGCTTCTTGTTGTGCACGACACCGTTTCTGTTTTGTGATGCACAAAAACCTGAAAGGCCCGTTTTGTGGATGTAAGACAATGGGTCGCCTTGGATCCTCTTTCAGTGAAAGATGATAAGGACACACATTTGCACAGCATTAAGAGACCGCTCTTCAACTCAATGAAGGCACATTCAGGAAATCGGCGGCATTCAATTGCCTTGAAGCAGTGAAGGCTTTTCCTTATTGGGCGTCTCGACATTGAAGGCTACCAATTTGAAAATCGAATTTGGCTTCGATGGGCACGTGACGAGCATACATTAAATAAGTAATCAGCACTGTCTAAAATGCGAGTGAAAGTGCAAGGATTTGAATAAAGAAGTGATTACCTATCTTCTACGCTGCGAGTGGCTTGAGGAATCTTTTAAACATTGTCTTGTCTTCACTCGTTTGGCGGTGGGTGTGTGTGCCGAAGGCAAGTTTCCCCATTCATTGATCACGGCGAACAGATGAGGAATGACAATCAGACTGATTAGGTTGAGAGGATGCGACTAAAATAGTGACGGCTTCCTTGAGTGAGATTGGAATATGTCGCCATGACCAGAAGCAGGTCTGCATTGTGGATACGAGATCGATTTTGACTGACATGGAGCACTTATTTGCTGAAGAATGCTCTTGCTAAATGCCAACTCACTCTGAGACCATGCGAATTACACTCTAATTCTGTCCAAAACAAGCACATATACATTTGCGCCGACAAGAGCTCAATGATTTCCCTTTCAATAGAGTTTAATACAACTTATGGTTGTGATCAATAATGACGTCTTCATCAGACGCTATCGCTAGACGTTTCTAAGTGAGAATAAAAGCGGTGGGTTCAGCAGTAGATCTCTGGTAACTGTTGCCATCCTGGGCTCCAGAGACCCTCTTTTTCTTCGAATGGCACTCCTGTACTAGATATCACTCGGTCTGATTTCTCTCGATCTTGTGGAAGCGAATCACCGTCTTATTACGTCTTTTACCACAAAAGCGAAGACGACAGTGAGTCAGAGAGGGCCGTGTCGTGAAAGTGAAAGTTGTGTCCGAAATCAAAGCATTTAATTTTAAAGCCGAGGTCGACGACTCGCCACGTGTTTCGAGCGGGACATTGACAGCACAACGGGCAGTTCTAAGTTGACATTCTTCTTTCTGAGAATCAATCAACCACAGCTGGCTGTACGGTGTCTGCTGTATTTGCACGTCTGGACTCAGAGCTTGAAGCCAAACCACAACTGAATAAACTCCATTTATTAGAAATCGATGTTAAGCTTCTTCTAGCAAATACGGCGAAGAGAATAAAAATAAAATATACATATTCATTCGCTATTTGGCGGCCGTGGCGTTGTGAGTATGTGCGTCGATTCCTACACAAACCTCGGCGCCTAGGTTCGAATCCCAGTACGACAAAAATAGTTTTCAGTGCCCTACCTCTTTCGAGGTACTGATAATCCCCAAAGAGTATAATTGTCCAGAAACAGCTCCTCAAACTTGGCCGTTCGGAGTCGGCATAAAACTGTAGGTCCCTTTCACTCGTGAGAGACCTGAAAAGCTGGGCCCTGGCCCTCTATGGGCTGTAGCGCCACCCATATTATATTATTCATTCGCTATCAAGAGTGGAGTTCAGTTTGGTTTTCTTAGACAAACGCTCAAAGACTTCAAACCATATTGATGGCGGCAGATGCGTCGACTTCTATACACGGCCACAGGGTTCAATTTCTCCTTTCTCGAGTTACTGACATGGTCATAGAGAATACTCGTCTAGAACAAATACTTCTTAAACTTCTCCACCCAGGGTCGGTTCCATCCATTCGTCAAAGGAGACGCACAACACAAGTGGTTGCTATAGAAGCTAAGCCTGTATTATGTTGAATGCTTGCGAAATAAAGCTGCATTTTGAATGGAAAATCAAGAAGTCGAAAATTGAATTGATCTTTGTACTGAACATATTTGTTCTGTGAATGACTTAATTTCTAGCCCCGATCAACAAAGTGCATAACGGCGTTTCTCGGGCTTTCTTTGCATCGAGTCCACTTTCTAGGGTTCAGACGCTAACACATTTTCGATGCTTCGCTAAGGACGCCTGAACAACTGTCCAGCAGCTGTTTGCTGATTGTTGCGGTTTATGGATTGACGGCATCATCGGCCTCATTTCTTTCGAAATGAGGAAGCGGCCGCCGTTACTGCCAAATCTCAGCCATTCAGCGAGACAAGCGACGTTGTGAAAGAACAATTTGGCGACTGGGTGGTCATCTCTCGACGGACATTCGCGATCATGAAAGACACCACTCGATAATTTTCACTGGGGCACCCTGTATATGTATAGTATAATATATTTAGTGCACAGATTCACAGTGAAGGTTTAAACTTAAGTTCAGTTGAACCTTTAACCGAGTTCAAGTGAAATCTGAACTTCAGTTCAGTTGAATTTCGTTTGTGTAATGCAACACTTTCCATTTGGTGCGTGTATTGGCTACAATTTTTAAGGGCTTTCGACGTATTTCTTATGCTTTTCGGTTTTAAACGCTTTTGTGCATCCCTTTTGGACTTTTGTAGCTATCGAAAAACAAAGATCTTGATAATCAACCGAGGAAGGAATAAGCTGCTGTATGGGAATCCATTGCAAATGAATTCAATGCAAGGCATGGATCTCTTACCGAACATCAGATGCCATAGAGAATAAAATACGAAAGCTTGAAAAAAGGAGCGAGAGAAACAAAATGGCACAGAACTGCGGTTTAAACGGGAGTGTACTCTCGTTTAACTTAAACGGGAGTGTACTCTCGTTTAACTTAAACTACGAACGAAACTCCGCTCGAGGTTTAAACGAAACTGTGAAACAGAAGAAATTTTTGAACTGATGTTTAAACCAAAGTGGAGTCAAAACTTGCACAGTGAAACTGGGCATAAGCATCTTCTATACACGCCTGGAATTCAACAAAACTCTCTGATTCTTTGACGTCTTTAAGAAAGTGGCCAATGTCAACCTAATCACCAGTTTTGCGCACGCTTTATAACCTAAGCTGGGTTTTGAATCATGAGGGATAAGGGAAACAATATTGATATGAATGAAAGGTTTCCTGTTGCTGTCGCTGGTGTCGATATAAGAAATGCAGTACTTTCTCACAGATTTCACCAGTTCCCTGAACTAAATGCAGACTCTCTTCGACGGCTCCATGTGAACTTGCTTCACTATCACATCGCATCCACGGAATTTCTCCGATTTTCTTTCGGCATTTAGTTCACAATCAGATAAAAGCCTGTGAAACGACTTCGATCTCATTGCGATCTCACAAAGAGCCCATCCCATTCGTCGACGGAAATTCAGCAAGGAATAGTTGTACTTTCGAAGATGATCTCTCTTGTAGCTGACTTATTTTATCGTAGGTTCTTACGGCGATGACTGTGAGTGATATTCGTAATTAACTTGTTAGTGAAATAAATAAACGACTCTTCACACACATTAATCTTAATCGCCCCGAAAGTCCCCGTGATTGCACTTGCAACCGTACCGAAGAAAACCCCCAAAAGTCAGACGACAATCGAGCACTTTCATTGTTACATTTTAATCATGCAAATACGCAACTTCCTGCGTGAACATTACACACTCATTTCAGTGTGTTTATACTTGGGATCTCTAGGCGCCCCCACCTGCAGACACTGGTGCTGGTTCGGATTTCACAATTTCTCCGCAAATTTCCTCAAAAAAAAAAAAGAAAAAATGTACACAACGCAAACATCGCCAAACAATTCATCAGCGAGAGAGAGGTAAATTGAGAAGTTATTGTGCCTGCGGATTACCAGAGCGAATGCCAACTGTGACAGCGCGACGGGGCGCTACTTGGAGCCTGGCCATTAACCTATCATGCTTCGGAGTGGGTTTCGAAAGACAAGCCAAGATAAACACTTGGTGTTCAAGCGTGTATTTCTCAGCTGCAGCCTCCGCCTGCCGACCAGCAACGGTGTTGACCTGACTGGCGCTGGCGCTTTGTCTCTCTTGATAGCATACATGTGCTCGATCTTTTGTTGTAAACAGCAATTGCGACATGTGTCTTTTTTATGTAATTGCGTGTATTGGACCCTATGCGGGGATATGACTCAGGGGTTGTCCCACAATGTCGAGGTGTAGCGATCGTGAGATGTTTGTTAACGCTGTTCACTAACTTGTAAACAACTGTCAACAGTTTGCATTGATACAATTTGTTTTTATTAGGATAACAAGTAAAGATCGGTTTGGATGATGTTACACTTCATAATTGATCTGAACATACCTCTCCCGCCAGCAGTTGGACACGTTAAGTCAGTTTACCTCCATCTCCACTTGCCTGGAAGTCCTGTGTAGCGCTGTTACTCATGTAACCACACACGACAGATTTCCGGACCTCTCAATCATCCGCCATTGATTCTAACTCTTCAGGAGCTATATCTTAGCAGAAACAGGCGACTTTTTGGACTAACCACCTCGTCTTGATTCTGCCAAGATGTCGCTTACCTGATGGAGTCGCATTCAAGGGACATCTCGGAAGTCGTGATGATGAGGTATTCTCGCTACATGGCCAAACCATCGAAGCGTAGCCCTTTCCGTTCAAAGAAGCAGCAGCTCAACATTGAGTTCCCCTAGCGCATTGACGTATTTCTCACCCTAGCACGGTGAGTTACTCGCACAACAGAACGAAAAAATCTCACCTCGGCGGCTTTTATTCGCGATCTCATTCTTTTGGCCACTACCCAAATTGCATGACCAAAGGTGAGAGTTGGAACCAATACTGACTTCTCTGTATCCTAATTTCGCTCATGCCAAATATTATTTTTCCATCGGAACACCATGCACGGCAATATCATAGTTTTGTAGACAAGCAACCTGTGGTGAATTGTGATGAAAATCAATCGAATGGATCAGTTACTCAGTAGAAAAATGCACCGAAAACATGTTTAATTACTGCACACACTTATTCAGGCACGATCTAACCAGATTTCTACTCGTTAAGTGGTAAAAAACACTTCCTTCCACTCAATGTGAATGCAAAGCATTGCCAGAAAACCTATAATATAATTCCACTGTTTTCAGCGAGTTTTAATGAAATCCACTCTGAATCTGACGAAAGTTAACAATTTACTTTTTTAAGGATTTAGGGCGATTTTATTGCTCGAATTCACATCGATTCACCTTTTTACGCACAGCTCCATACACGAGAGGTGAAATTTCTCTTCAAACACAAAGAAAATCGACTTTTGAAAAAATTACACATTTTACACGAAAAAATGCAGTAGACTGACAACACAATTGACTTGACTACATGATTTTGTGAAACGATTTTCTCGACGATTAGGATGAAGTTTAGCTTGAGGGATACCAGAATGGATAGGGAATTGAATGTAGACGCGGCATAAAGTGAACAAATGTCTGCAATTCATACCGAATCACAAAATTTGACAAAAAGGTGTTGAAATGCATTTGTTTCTAAATCACATATTATGGCATATATTGTTAGATACGATTTTCTCGGTAATTATGACGGAATGAAGTACGAATGGATACGTGATTAAATAGAGACCAACGCAAAATAACTCTAGCCAAGATAGCTCAAGAGACGATTAAGTAGTACAGTTCTCTCTCGAAGGACCAAGTCAGCCTTGATTATCCCTGTCTTGCTCTATGGCGCGGAGACATGTACGATCCCAGGAGCAGATGAAGCATACCTAGGTTATTTTTCCGAGAGGAAAGTCTTTCGTTCAATTACGGTTCCCTTTGGCTTAGTAGAAGATCAAAACACGAACTATATGAGCTGTACAGTGACATGAGTCCGGACAAGCGTCTTCGGATTCAAGGCTAAGATGTCTAAGCCATTTTAAGCCATACTACTCCAGCTTGAAGACCATTCGACTCCACGAACCCGATGACGAACCAAAGTGAAGAAGGATCGAGCCATCTTGACATGTGTATTTGGAGGCAGACGTGGAGACTAAAGATCGTGCCAGCTGGAGAGGCTTACTGGTTTAAGTCCAGGCTAAACCCAACAGAAGAAGTAGAAGATATGTTTGAAACAAAAATGACGTTAAAACTTCAGACTATTTCAGGGTATTTTGCATTTAACACAGGCAGACATCAGGACCAAGAATACGTGATATTATTTAAACAATTTAGTATCCAGCTCTCGAGTCTCGATCATATGTAGAGCATATGACTGAACACAAGAAATAGTCGTCTTTCTTAGACATAAGGTAGACATGACCGTTGAGATCGATGGCGAGCTGATGTTCTTAAATTGAGTCTCACACTCTCGGCCACAGCAGCCACATTCTGTGTACAACGATGGTGACCATTAGTGTTGTGCAAGGTACTAGCATACCAGTCTCACGAACTTTTGCACTTCATTCCGGCAAAAACTTCTTCTTTTCAAAAAAACGCTCTGTTTGGGATACACAACACTCACTTTGGAAATAAGTTTAAAATATTTCAAAACGTTGCTCAAGCGCAAAGCGACTCATTTCCCTCCGCGGAGGTATAATACTGACTTTCTGTCAAGATTTCGAGCGGGAAACAGCTATCAGTATAAATCAGTGGCCTATGATTTAAAAAAGCCACTAGATGGCCCACCCTGTATATGCTGTCAAGGATCGATCCTTAACACACAAACTAGGTCAAATCATCAGCATTTGACAGCTACAATTTCTAGGCAGCTTAGGTGTTTGTTTACCAGCAAACGTGAACTCCACAAATGTCAACTTAGTGGAGATCCGACGTAGAATCGCACTCGGCAACCGCTGTTACTTCGGTTTGTACAAACAATTGCGCTCAAAACTCCTGACTCGAAGGACCAAAATCATGCTCTACAAAATCCTGATTTTGCCAGTTCTGCTATTTGAAGCCGAAAGCTGGACGAAGAAGAGCTGACTATTGGTCTCATCGAAAGAAAAATTCCGCGTCGGATATTTGATTCTGTCTGACAGGAAGGCGAATGGAGGAGAGGACATAAGCGCCATCACTACGAGCTGTATCAAGATGTGGATGTAGTCTGGAAAGCAAACATCCGTCGACTGCCACATCGAGCGCATGGACACCATAGCTGCAGGTAAGGGGGTCTTCGAATCCGAGCTTCCTGGTTCGAGAAGGAGAGGAAACCGAATCTCCGGCTGAAAGCATCGTAACTGGGAACGCCATCAATGGACGGCAGCTGTAACTCCCGCTCAGATACCTCTTCGGTACCTGGCCAGAGGAGTCATTCCATCCTTAAATCTTCTATTCACACATTTTACCGAGCGAATGTCTATGCTCAAAGAACTGAGCCTGAGTCGTCTCTCTTTAGGATTAGATCTTTCGATGGACAAATGAATGAAATCATTTGAAATTCCCTAAATACACACACAATCAAGGCAAAGCGAAGAACCAGGTACCAACTTTAGTCCGAAGTATACAAAAAAAAAATATGATCGGTTTCGCCGGAGGAAAGAGCACCCATTTGTTCCCCTTCATGTCGAATATCCATAACAACAGCCACACAGGCACAATTTACATATTTCATAGGAAAAACGACCGTTCCAGATTCCGTCATTCTTGACAAATTGAAACAAGCACCCCCTCATCCCACCGCGCAGCTGCCGTCTTTTGATGTCAGCCTAAGCTCAGCACTAATGCCATTAGCTGAAGAACACCAGGAAGCCGACCAATTCACTTCGGCATTGTCTCGGGAAAAGAATAAAGGGAAAACTCCGATGTCAAGCCATCAAAGGGTGACCCAGTTAAAGAGGTTTCAATCGGTATGATCTACTCCCACTCACTCCCGCACACACACACACACTACACACACACAGAGAGAGCAATTACCGCGCAACAAATTAATTACTCCACTTCAAGGGGAATTAATTGGACGGCACCACCCCATCTGTCGGCACCCAGTGTCGACCTCTATACGTGTATGCATCGCAATTTGTCGTACATATCTCCCATTATCGACAGATGTGCCAAAGTGCCATTGTGGATGTGTGCGCCGTGCCCGTGCCTATTTGCATCAGACAAGGCAATTTAAATGAATTCCACTAGTGCTGCTGACCGGCGATAGCGGCAGCGGCGACGGTGGTGCTGTGACGGCGCGGCTTGGCCCCATTTGAGGTCGTTCGCGTAGCATGCAATCCAGGGAAACAGAGAAAGTTTACACGTTGTTGCTGTTTTTTGTGTTCCACGAGATGTTGCATATCGGTTTTGTTGTATGATGGCATCGCAGTGCACCGCCGCATTACTGGCGATAATGGTGGTGTAACTGGGGCTTCAAGGCGTTACATTGTCGGGTCATTTGCTTCGTTCCGTCGTCCGTCCGTTTAGATTTATTACCATTCGCCGTCAGTTGAGAGAGCGCGGAATGTGCATCCACTGCAACGTAGCGCTATTAATTAGGTAATGCTCCTAGTGGCGGTTTGTGACACACATACAGCTTTTTTTTTCTTGTTTTCCACGCTGCCACCGACATCTGTCAAACACGCCACATGGACATAAGCAACGCCGTGATTATGTCACGATTAATTAAGTCCATTCGATTGGGAGTTGGTTTTTGCTTGTGTCGTCTACGCCGAAGCCGAGATTTCTCAATTCCTACACAGACGGCGACGAGATGGAGTCGCAGACGGAGAGTGAGATGAGATGCTGGCCCCCCTCATCAGCCAACAGGTGGTGCTCCAAAGTAGGTACGGACGGAGTTGTTTGCCGCATGGTTTGATATCTGTCTGCGTGGCCTTAATTCGAGGAGACCGACTGAAGATGGTTGGGAAAACGATAAGAGATATGAGTGCGTGTGGAGTGTAAACGGGTAGCAGGGCATTCAATTGAGAGCAGTGGGTCAATGTTCAGCACAAATGGTTAAGAGCCTGATGTCGTCGAATCTCATTTGATTAGTTGACAGCTTGGAAGTCGAAGTTGAAGTTGGATTCGTTTCATTCCAGTGGATGCGACCACTTTGTTGGATGAATTGTCGTGAATGCAGAGAATTCATTGGACGGGGGGCAGTAATTAATTGGACCCAAGTGAACTGTTTATTTGTTGATGGCGTTTGTAATGACTGCTAGGGGATCACGATCCATTAAACTATTGACTTTGTTTATAGTTCGGAGCAGGAATTAATGGGTGGATGGAGAGCTGTTTAGCTTTCAAGGATGTTCTTTGCAAAGCTGTTGGCTTTAATTTTAACGAGTTTTGTGCAATGTGAATGTGCAGATGGCCGAGCAGAAAGTTGTGAAGGGCCACGCACTGTGTGTCGAGGTGTCGGTAAATTAGAAATGGAACGTAAATTTCTGCCGATGTCAGTAAATCCTACTGAAATTGAAGAAAATGTGTCACGGGAAAAGCTACATAAGTTAACTAAGATGGATTTCAAGAGAAAAAAATCGAATTAAAGAAAGGTGACAAGACCACTAGGATAGGTGCGTTGAATTCTCGAATAATTCCAATGCACTCAGTATCAGCAATCGATGAAATGCAGGGTTAAATGCTTCCACTAGAGGCGTTCACATTGTACAACAAACCGTACAAGGAAATCGAACGACCAATGAATGCCTTGCGCTTACATTGTACTACCCGCTTGACAGACCTCATTCGTGAGACTAATTTGGAAGCTTCCTCATGGAAGAACGTTCTCTTCTTGCAGTGTTGATAATAGAAGACATATTGGAGAAAGAATAAAAAGGGAACTTCGGTTAAACCGTGTGTTGAAAAACGAAATACATTTTCATCTGTCAACCTGTTACGAGAATTAAAGAAAAATTCTCTTCAAGATTTCTGGAATTGATGCGACGTGTGAAGAATTGCAAATGAATACAATACAATTTCATTGTTCCACGCTGGTGCGCTCACTCGTCGAAATCATAGACAAAAGTGAAGAAAATGCGCTGAAGTCGTTCGACAAGTGTTCAAACAAAACTACATATTCTTCAGCTAAGGGGTGACAGACATCAGATATAAATCATAAATTAACTCAAGTGGGCTTCGCTTCAATGAACTTAACTCAGTTTTCCCGTGGACTCTTTCCAAAACACTGAGGTGAATCTATTCTCCAACAAGATCGGCATTCAACAATTCTGACGATTAATCCAGTCCAAGGAACCCGTCTCTAGCTGCGACACACCGAAATCGGTAAAGTCCTTCTTGTGGATTTTAAGCACAAAGCTAGGGCAAAGCCACAAGCCTGTGGATGTACATACACCACGATTATCAGACGCTTGGCTTAAAAGGGGCTTAAAATAAGAATCCACTTAAGACTTATTGTGCCACCACGCCGGATCAAGCTACTTGTGTGAAACTAGCTTGTAGTAACGTAGAAACTATGCAGTTTCTCCATCAGCCTGTTACTTACAGAAAATGAGCTCAGGCTGAGTTAAATAATGACATAAAGGTGTGTCACACAATCGACTTCTTCCTCATACATTCGACTTCTCCAAAAATCATTAACCCACCTGGCTTTATAGCATGCTCTCCGAGTGGACAGTGCTCAATGACAGTGCATACATTGAACCACATATTAGGGCAATTTGAGAATGATAGCTGTTTGAAACGTGTGGAACACAGCTTCTACAATTGGTGCCTTTCAGCCACCTTTTGTCAAGGTTCCTGTCTGCTACAGTACAAGTTTAGAGGAATTGAGATAAATCACTACGGACCTCTTTAGTTGAGAGGAGGTGGACAGCTCATCCGCTTCACACTGTTCTGTTATTCGAAGTAGTTAACAGGAAATTCGTTCAAGCATTCATTCTGTACTGTTCCATCAGACCTCCATTCGCGGATGTCCTCGCTGTCAAACAGATGATATCGCCATTTTCATCGACAGTGAAGCGGCCAGGAAAGCAACCTCGGCGATAGAAATTAAGTTTAAGCTAGAATGCTGCCGCCAAAAGTTCTTGGTCGCAGCACTCGATAATTTGATGTGAAGTCTCGGGACCTATCCGACAATGAAGCAGATGATGAACTTGTCAGCAAAAGGACTGTGATTTACCAAAATGATGCCAAAATTGAAAGTACCATCAGCTCAATATATTGACAGTCACATAGCCACTAATACAATATAAATCAAGTTGATGCCACGAGCAACTGAGAGTTCTCACCTCTATGCAACTCTAGGTAAGTCTGTGCTGGCTCCGCAGACACAGGTCACTGAAGTAGCTGATGTACGTGGCAGGAAAGCGGCTGATGTTGAGCCATCCCAGCCAATCCAATAGATCAAACCACGATGCAGATGTTAAGCAAAAGGTGGACGACACGAACCCGAAATCGTGTCCACCACTCGTCGGTGGCCTTCTGCGTCTATACGTAAGACCGTCTGTACTTCAATTTTAGGCCATTCAATGTGATGTTGGCACTCGTCTCAACGTTAAGACTCCTTTCCCCTTGATTTCAGAATCGGAATTTCTTTCGTTATATTTTATCCAACAAAAACGAATCAGCAGACAACCGATGACAGCCCCATCTTTCGACGACACCAAAACACAACAGACGTTCAATCACAACTCAAAAATGCTCCTCCCCCACCTTTGTTCTGTCAGTGCACTCGCAATGTGTGTCTATTCCTGCTGCACATAGCAGCACAGCAGTCCCGTCGCAGTGGTGCCTTCTGACAAATAAATCATCAACGGATCTAAAAATATCTCTCGCATTCGACTCGAATCTCACTCGGAGAGACTCGTCTAAGTGCCTCGCTTCTGTTGACACTGTGTTTTCTAGAATGCACACAAGTGGGTGGTGGTGGTGCTGGCAGTGATGGTGGTGGTAGTAATTCCGCCGGTGTAGCTAATGTTTACTGTGGCCGCAGAGCGGGGAAGAAGTTAAAGCACTTCACCTCCTCCTCGCCCCTTTCAGACGTAATTTGTCGCATTTTCTCCTCGACTCGGCTGAGTGCTGCGCCATTATTATTTTTCACGACTTCCATTCCGATTACAAAATGTTCGTGTGGTTGTAGCGCCATGTCACCACTACCGCACGGCAGCCGAATGGTGGCACTGTGTTGCACGTTTGCTACAGTTGTGATGCTCTTGTCTCCACCCCTCACATTTGATTTCGATTTAGAAATGGAACAAAAAAAACAGAGAGACAACGAATTGTCATCAGACATCATAATCTGCTTGATTCATTTGAGAAGAAGCAAGGACTGCAGGAGGGACTGCTGCTGCTGCTGCAGCGACCCAGCAATGTGATGATGATTCATTTCGGAACTAATTGACTCTTGTGACTCTGCTTGATATGCACTCAAAGGCTAGTGTCACCGGGATAATTGGGTTGAAATCTCTGACCTACTAACACAACAGATTCGGGTATTAGATGATTAAATTATGCATGCAGTACTGCTGTGAGTGTAAGCGAAAGGGAAAGTGGCCCATCACGCTGCTGAATAAATGAACAGAAAATTGGAAACTCATAGAGTGGTTTCTTTTGTTAACCTGAATCTGTCAGTTTGAATTTGCGAAAGTTGAAACAATGCTTAGATTCTCAATTCAATTAGACCTCTTCTTTTTCTTCAGCTGTTTTTGTTTTTTGTTTTCTTTGTTTGGTGTGTCATTTGATGTGATTGAGCCCAGTGCACATGAATGATAAATATGCCCAGAAGAGAAGGGAACGGAAGTAGCACCAAGTCATGGCTTATTTCTCTCCTGAAATGTCACACCAATGTGCTGAATTATTGATGACGAAAGTTTGGAAAAGTTGTCTACTCGACTTCGATCTACATTTCGAGGGATTATCTGTTTATTCGGGATCAGTTTTCGGTACTTATCGGAAATTGCCAAGTTGATTGAAATCAGCTTCTGACATTTCTGTTAGTTCATTCAACTTTACCGACATTTTGAATTAGTTTTTGACTTGTATTCTCGCTTCATTGTTGGAAACTTGCTAACATAACTTGCAAATCATGTCAACTGAATAGAGCTATTGCTGATGGTACCATCGTCTGGTCTGTACACAGTCATACCTGGGTAAACAACGTGAAGTGAAACAGGAAGGAAGGATGTACCGGCGACAAGCGGCAAATAAATTCCTTGATAATATTCTCCATAAGACGTGAAGAGCTTTTTTTTCTTTTCCAGCATCGAATTTACCTCCAGGCGGACCCCTCACAACATACAATTTTAAATAAACAACGTAACTTCCAGATAAGGGTTGAGAATGACTGATGACGTAGACATAGTTTTATGTCAGAACTGAACGGAAAATTGACAGAAGCTTCGTAAAGTTTCAAAGAGGCTATAATGCCAAAATTCCAAGTATCCAAACATCTACGTACATATCGATTTTTTTGGAAAAGTGACCGAAACTTAACGAAACATAATTATAATACGCTGGACTTCCCCTCGAAATTAACTCTAACATTCTCTCAATATTCCATACAAAAAACTTCCTCTAAGTAGAACTCCCTATAACTCGAACTAATTTTGATATTCCGTGAGAATTCGACTTAGAACAGAAATGAAGATATCTAATGTTTCAGGAGCTCTACATGGCATTTAGGCTCCCGGAAGATTATCCCTGACACACGAAATGTGCCCTGGAAACTACATCGTCTTACTTGTCAGAGGTGGAGACTCGCAGAGCAGCTGTCGCACGTCTCTGCAGCTTCTACGAAAGTCGGTGTAGGAGATGGCAAGACGCAATGTATTTGTACCAATGCCACTATGGCCGATAACTACATCCATACGTACAACCTGGTGAATAAAACTGATCATTGACGATGGTCTCTTCTCGCTAAGCGCCGGCCATAAGACTCTCGACTCCCCGATTTTTAGAGGAAGATGAATATCCGGCGCTACAGCTCCAATTGTCGCCTGGCTATCGGAATCTGTAGCAATCTATCGGTCGGTTAACGCTTAAGTTGTCTCTTAGTTTCAAAGAGATCACATCACGACTCTGAATCTGTGGACTCTGCAACAAAAGCTATTCAAGTTTTGTTGTTGGTTCAACTGAACCACCTTAGTCTGCGTAGCTCGCGACAGACACAATATTGTTCCATGTGGGAAATGGTTCTGGAATCTCATATGCTGCACTTATCCCTCTCAAAGATCACCAGAGAGAATTGCGACTAGTGTAGAAAATAGCTTGTTTAGATAAAGAAACCCTCTGCGTTGCAAATTGCTACTAGGACCTTAAGTTCAATGGACAAACAAAGCTACTAACACATGTGACTGTACAATCCAATGAGTGATTTCAAGAATCTTGTTGGCGGCCTAGGCTCGGTAGTCAATGCGTAGATGACTGATTACATATTCATATAAAACTGGTGATGATGCCGCAATTTCAGTCATTTTGTTTCTACCCTGGGTGTAGGATACAAAAAACGTCAAACGGAGTAATAATTAATAATCATATGGGTGGCGAGACTGTCTGATGTGGTCCTATCTTCTACAGGAACCACTCGTATTGTGAGTGCTTTTGTTCTGTCAAGAGCGGATGTGACAAACAGTTTTATGCCGATTGTAAATGTCAACGTTTGAGAATCATTTTCTAGACAGGAGTCCTCCTTTAGCAAAGAGGTGGAGCCGTCAGTTATGAAAGCTGCTAGAGTCGATGCACCTGCCCACGGAGACGAAAAGCCAGTCCACAGCAGCGCACTGATAAAGCACCCAATAAAATAAATCATTCCAAATACATAAAAACAGTTTTGGGATGTTCTTCTGAATTCTTCGATTGCCTCTGTGAATGATCACCTGTGAAAGAACTCACTTCTTTTAAAGGAGAACAAGCCAAAGTTCTCAAGAAAGTCTGAATGGTGAAAATGACCGTTAAATTTACGACACAATGAAAATTGATAGCTACATCCGCTCGGGTAGCCATATGGGTTTGCTTCGCATCTGGTGTTATTGCTACTGAACCCTTTGAAGATACGACACATAGATTAGATGAATTTTAATGGTGTAGCACGGTAGTTCTTGTAGCCTATTGCAGCAGTTTCAAGCAATGAGATGTGAGATCAAATTGGAGCTAGTGTGCTGATGGGCTTTATGATGATGTCACCAACGTAGCCGAGCTTAGGCACTGGCTCCAAGCCAATTTTGGAAAGGAATTCCTTCTGCAGCTTGGTGAACTAACTTGAAAGTCACATTGTCTCCATATAAATGAGCTGGTGCTTTAGTGCAAGCAAAGGAATCGATCCACTCTTGACCGTTAATTCGGAGTAGCCATGGTTTAAGACAGTTCACTCTGTATGGCAAAACAAAGATGGAGACGGTGCACCAACAACGAACGAATATCTTTTAACAATTTCTGGTAATTTTATTTCGACTCCGCATTTACTTAGGTATTGCAGGACAATGAAAAAAAGTCGACTAATCCTGCACGCAAGTGGAAAGGCAACTCAATCAACTGTGCGAGCGATATATCGAGATATCGAGCTGACTTAGTACGCTTCTTGGTTGAGGCTCAGGTCCTCCTCGGACTCTAGTAACAGAGTAAATGCGAATGAATCAATCGATGCGTATGTAGTAAGTGATGTAATTTTACTCAAGTTTGCAAAAATAATGTGTAACTTTGAAATTTGACGATGCTCCTTGTCTTGAGCTTGAATTTAATGCGTTCGGGCCTTAAGACACATGATAGTTAGATAAAATAAATTTCGAAACCAGCTTAAAGATCGGATTAAAATGCCTTTCTTGAATGTTTCACAATTCTGCCTAGTCTAGTTCCATCCATGAAGGCACAGATGAAATCGCTACTAATCCGGATGGCGACGGAATTGATTTATCTAAATTTAATTGAATTTGAATTTCAATGAGAAATGTGAAACATATGAGACCTCATAAACCAACCCACTAATTTGCTTAGATCAAGGGACCGTGAATTCAGCAGAATCGAATCCGAAATATGGTCATACTTAAGGCATTATCAATTCAAAATCAAGATTGGCAAAATACAAGTTTGTTTTTTTTTCATTTCGTTTTCATTTGCCCGTGTGTCCAGACGGCCAGATGGTGCGTAGACACTTAGCATCAGTAGACTTCTCCGTCAATTCCAAGAATCATCCTCTATTTGCTTCAACGTTTATTTTTTTTGTACTTTTTTTTAAAAAATTTATTTTGATAGTTTCCACCTGAACCACCTGATGTCAGACAGACAAGATTCATCTGTGAGGCGATAATAGTTACATTTGATGAAGATGAGAACCAGTTTCCGATTCCGCCTACTAGACACGACTTTGTATCCAAGCAAAAAGGAAACAAAAAAAGAAAAACAAATCTATGCGCTAAGTTCTGTATGAATAAGTGATTAACATTAATTCTTACATTTATCACTCAAAGATATGTTATCGCATAGTAGACTATTGGGTAGATCACACTGCATTGTTGCTGTAAACGTATAATCCACATAATACTTGGCCTCCAACTCGAAATTGACAATGAACCACTTGTTGTTTAAGGATTATGTTGTAGGGATATATCCAATTTGTATTTATTTGCACTTATATCACTCAGTCACTCATTTAAATATATAATCAGTCTTTAGCTGTTGGAAAACGGAGAAGAAAATATTCAATTTTTTTTTTTACTTAAAATTTCCAAAATGACACCGCACTTTTTTTGAATTCACTCATTGGGAGCGTAGAACCGTAAAACTAACGAGAAAAAAGTCCAAAAAAAGAAACTAGTAAAAAATAAACAGAAAAAAAAACCGAAACCGAAACTGATTGTGGGGAATGAAAGATCAACGATCAACGAACGCGAACAACGCGATCAACATCCAAATTCATTTTCACACTGCGATGAACAACAGACCGTTTAGTGTGTTAGATACTGATCATTGGCCACCCCGTTAACCACTTCGAAATAGTAATTCACCTAGTAGCTAAAGCGCGATCATCAGCAATAGCGAACACAAGGAAGACGAATAGAAGAGTGTATGTGACCAAAAAAAAAAAAAGTAGGAAGAGGAAGAGGTAGAGATTATTCCAAACAACAACAACATCAGCAAGAACAAGACAAACAAAAAAAGAAAAACAGAACAGAACAGAAAGAAAAAGAACAACTATCTCTGAAATATTCAACGATTTCCATCAAACAAAATGCCGTTGAACTATTGAGGAATTTTATTCATGCTTCTTTCTGATCTTGTTGCTGTTGCGAACAACAAAAAAAAAAGAAAAAAAAAACTATTCAAATGTCATCGCACGCGATCAATGCACACATGATCATAGAGGGCGGGTTGTGTTGTGAGCGAGTGAGAATGCCGTGGGAGGTGAAGAGCAACGGAAAGCTGGCTGAAAATAAACCGCTTCTTCGTTTTACGATCCACTTCCTATCTACTTCTTCGCGCCCGTTTCTAGTTCTGAATTGTGAGTGTGTCTGTAGACGTGTGTATCTTCTTCTTGTTGCTGCCTCCGTTCTTTTGAATAAAAATAAAGAGTTCATTCGTCTGAATTTTTTTTTTGTGTCGAGCGGGTGGGTGAGGTGCTTCGAGCAGGGGCATCTCTCCACTTCTTTACCTTCGCCACCACGATCACCATCATCATCGTCGTCGTTGTTGTTGCGCCTTTGGTCGTCACAGTATCAGCTGAAAATGTGACGAAGGCAATGACGACGAAAACGACGACGATGAGAAGGATGATGATGATAATGAAGACGATTGGACGAGGAGGGAGCCGAGACTAACTGAGACGAAGAAGAAGTGTCAACGCACTTGTTTTCAACGCGCACACACTCTGGAATGTCATTCTGACAAGAGGAATGAACACGCACACTCGCATACAAGTCCAACTGCAGGGCCAAGCAAGATACATTGCTGCAGCAGTTGAATATACTCCAAAGATACATTTCATTGTTGTGTTGAGAGAGAGAAGAGAGAGAAATTGAAGACGCTTCCAAATTAGGAACAAAAGATTGGAACAAAAAAATGTATGTTCGAGGCGATGTATGTATGTACGCAATGAACGAACGAACGAAATAGTGTATAGAGCAATGGGAGCAAAAGATAAAGGGGCGCGCAGACAAAAAAAATGTGGGTCAATCTTGTAGTCGTCAACCGTTGATGTTGTTGTTGTTTGCTGCTGTTGTCGTTGTTGGCGTTGTGTTGTGTTATTGCTTCTGCCGCCACCGCTACGGCCGCAGTAACCGACATCAAAACCGAGAAAGGAATTAAATTTCTTTTCGAGGAAATCTTTGCATCTCACCACGGCACGGAGGTGTTCACAAAATGTTCACTGTTGCGCGTTGCACTTATTTACAATTCTATCTTCACTTATTACCCATTCGAGAGATCTGTGAAACAAAACGAAGGAGTACTCGCGTATAATCCTTGAACTCGTTACCTTCGAAATTTGAAATTCAAAAATACGCGCTCTGCCTGCCACACACAGAGAGGGAGAGAGAACGAGACAGACAGAGAGAGAGATGGTGGAGGTGGAGGTTTATTCAAATTCTGTCTGTCTGTCTGACTGTCTGTCCCTGCGGACAGTGTGTGTTTGTGTGTGTTCCGTTCGCTGTTGCAAGCAAGTGTTTGGTTATAACAAAAATGTATCTAAAACGAATTATGAATTCCGGACACGAACAAGCAAAGAGAGGTCTTGTTTCTTTTCTCCTTCTATCCTCACGTTATTTATTCTTATTTCTATTTAATCTTTTTTTGTTTTTTTTTTTTTGTATTCGTTGATACGCGCGGATTCGTTACTTTTGATGATGGTGAAGACGTGAACGTGTGGTGTGGTGGAAAAGATTTAATTCAAATTTGTTAAACTCGATCGCGAGGCGCAACAGACGACTTTGCCGTCGTGTCGTAGATACCGTGTGTGACTGACTGTCGTTGAGACACTGACGCAAATGTGCCGCCGCCGCTGCTGCTGCTTTCGCTTTGAGACGCGAGAGATAACTGCGAAAAATCGGCGAATGTCAGGCACAGAGAGAGAGGGCCGCCGCAAACAACAATTCCGAATGAATCTCCCCACATTTGGAGGAACAAGGAGTACTCGTAGTGGCGGCAGTCGGCACTCGGCTCGGGTTATTCAGTATTCTCCCTCCCCACCTATACCAACCAACAATCCAAAAACAACTGAGAAGCAGCAAAGCAGTGCTTGCGATGGAGATGGAGAACGCGTGCATGACGGTGTGTATGTGAATGAGGGGCATGGATCATGGATGTGTTGAATAGGTCGTCGGGGGGGCTGAAGAGGCGCGCGTAATTTTTTTTTTGAGTTTTGTTTTGGTTTGCATTTAGCTTGGGTTCCAGCAGTCGGCTTCTGGTCGGAATGGATTGTGAATGGTATTGATGGTACTGGTGGTTGGTGGTGGCGATGACGATGGGCTTGGTGTTGGTGTGATGATAATGATGATGATGCTGATGGTTTTACACTTGGATTAAAAGTGGATAGTGGATAATGTTTGTGGATCGAAGTGAAGTGTCAATAAGCACACACTGTCGTGTGCTCCCCACTTGTGATAATGTTACAAAATGACACCGCCACAGTGGGGACTGCAGAGAGTTGTGAGTAAGCAAAGAGTTTTTTGTTTTTTTTTTCGCCGATAGTTTACGGTCTGATTTTATTGTTTCGGAAAACCTTCGTGATGATACATACATAGTTCGCAGTAGAACTGACCATCAATCAGACCTTTTGCCAGCCACCGTGTGTGTGCCTCCACATTAAGAGTCGTTTTAGTATTATTTTCCACAGACTTTGAGTCTACTTCGCTCTGTAACTTGACTGGCTGATGTTCGTGTTCAAATCACACTTTCTTCAATTAAACAGGATCGTGGGTCGCACGCTTTTCTCTCGAAATGATCAAGCGTTTCTTATTTCTCTTTCGATAACCTTCCTATGTGCAGATGCGTTGCTGAACAAGACTGGGATGATCGAGGTATTCTACAAACACTATTTGATTTTCCAAGAGGGGGGTTTATGTCATGGATGTAGATTTAACATATTCAGAGATGACACTGCTTCCAGGCTTCAAACAGATTGCATGTGATTTTGCATCGATCCTGCGGTATTACAACAACCGGAAGTTGTCAGAAACCGCAACGCATTCTGTTCAAAGCCTCGGTGTCCTGTCCTAAGACGTATTGGGAAAAGTTCTCAGTTGTCACTAGGGCATCGACGTGTAGTCAGATATGTATCAGGAGATCTAGCCAGATGCCTGCTCCATGGGGTTCAACGTGACCTTCGAGAAGGCTTGTAAATCCTTGCTTGGCGTAATATTCGAAAAGGCCTGTAGATGACTGTTTTATACTACGGACCATCAGAGCACAAATTTGGTATTATAGAGACAGCCGACTTCACAACTGATTGACCCCTTGTCCATCGAGGAATTTGACAGGCTTTTGAACAGCTAATCATTAACTTATTACGGTTATTCACGTTATAACGTAATTGGCATTCTTTGATTGGTAATTTTGGTTTGTTAAAAAAGTTCGAGAAGCATGAGATATAGAATTCACCCGGTCTCTATTTCTCTTATTTCTTCAACAGAGTAACAATTCAAACAATTCTACTCCAACTAGAACGAGGCAGTAAATTGTAATCAAACTTCTGTCAGCAGCAGATATAGTTTCTATCGACATCACTGCCAACAGTTTGCTACGGATGCCTGTTATCAGAGTGTCTCGAAACCGCAGCTAGTGTCCCACAATGATTCATTATGAGGCCTCTGTTATTTCCTCCAGTCATTGACTATGTTTCTACAACTCTTTCTGCTGATGTAATGTTGACTGGAACACGTATCATTAACTTCCTCTACACGGACGAGTGTCAAAATGTGGGATCTTTACATTCTGCATCCCAATTCCAGAAAACAAAGACAATGGTCCTTGAGAAACAAGGACACTCTTGAACACTAGTGGGAGAAAGAATGAATAGGAAAATAATAGACAAAAGAAATGGAAGGTGTGACAAATTGGAAAAAAAGACGATATTGATATTTACTCGACAAAGAATGATATGATTGCCACAATTGAGGAAGCCTAGTGTGTAAATGCACTGTTGCTAATGTGGAAGGTGCATATCAATGCACAGCTTTCGTACATTCGCAATTCCTACTGTTAACTTGGAAGCCGAGGCAGACGAGGTCCTTGCCTTCCTCAAAAATACATTTGTTTTTGGTGACTTTATGGCCAAGTCGGCGGTGTGTCTCCTTCTTTAAAGACAGCGTATAAATGAAAGTATACTCGCCGCTAAAACAATTTTGGCCGTATCTAATTCAATGACGTCCGCGAACGCTAATGTACGGACTTTTGGAAGATCATGCCTCTTGTGTTGGCAAATGAGTTGTGCAAGATCTTCTCAAAAATGATGTTGAAAAAGTCACATGACAGCGGAAAAGTCACATGGCTTGGTTGATTCCAACCTTGACGAAGCTCCGAGAATTTGCCATCGTCATCTTGCATAACCTGACGAGTTTGGCAGGAATATCAAAACTAGACATGACGCTGCTTGTCTCTATATAAGTAGTCATATGCGGCTTTGAAATCGACGAATAGGTTATGAGTGTCGATCTGTATTTCGGCGGATATTTTTGTTTGGATCTGCTAAAATGTAAAGATTTGGTCCATGCCTATTAAATTAATCTTCTTTTTCTTATGAGGCCAACACCCTTGAAGGGTTTGCGCCTGAACAATAGCTACATTCCATCGCTGACACTCCTGGGCACGTTGATTCCAGTCATCAAGACCAAGAGTTTCGGAGGTTCGGTCTTCCTCTCCTTCTCGAAACAGGAAGCTGGGATTCGAAAAGCATCTTAGATGAAGCATTGGTGTCCATGCGCTCGATGTGGCCAAGCCCGTGTAGTCGACGGATTTTTGCCTTCCTTCACATCTTGGTACAACTCGTAGATTTCGCGGTTGTGTCTTCTCCTCCATTCACCATCCTCTCCACCAGCATTCCTTTCAAATCGGACTGCACAATCAGACTCTAGATGATCCTCTGCGCATCAACACAGATGGATCAAAGACGGACGAAGGGGTGGGTGTAGGTGGCCTTAATATTGCTCTCTCATTGAAGCTCCCTGACCACTGGAGCGTTTTGCAGGCAGAAACCATTGCCATAAAAGAGCCCAAGAACAATGTAATATCCAAAGGGGAAAGGTTGGTCGAAATCTGACAGCAAAGTAGGGGCTGGAGTGATAGGACCCACATTCCTCTCTGCAGGGAAACAACAATATTCCAAGCTGAATTGTTTGCAATTAACGAAGCTGCTGTACATGCTTGCCGAAAATAATAAACTTTGGGTGCCAGGACCATGAAGACAACGAATATACTGATATGCAAGCCAAGACAGGCACTCATAACATTCATTGGGCCCGGCCCTTTTATGGATTCAATAATACGGACACAAACCTAAACCTAAAAAAATGGATAAACAAAGGAACCAGTTTTGGAAGAACCAAGAGGAGATTAAACACGTTCATGGAACAAAAAGAGGGAAAGAAGCTCTAGAACTTAAAAGGGATGATCTAAAAGTACTATGTTGAGCTAACAGGACAAGGAGCATGCAACTATCACCTCCAGAATTCGTTAGGCATTCTGGCCAGGCTAAGGAAACTATGAATCAGATGTCGGACCGACTACTCAAGCCTTGCCACACAACGATTCAAAACAATAAACAGAATATCCGTAACAGTGAATGACATCAAAGAAATCCCATCTAGAAAAGTTGCTCAATTTTTGAAGAAAGCATTTAAATCCTAGACCAAACTAAGGAGTACAACGAAGAGGGTACAATGATTTCTCCCACAAAATACCAATTGTGTTTCCCTGCAGAGACAAGTGCCTTTCGAACTCCGTTATAAACGACCACGAGATTGTAGTTCTCACCGACGGATCAAAAATGGACACATGTACTGGAGCCGGATTCTACTCGGACACCCTGCACAAATAGGAATCTCTTAGACTTCTTTTTATTCTGGCATTAGAAAAATAAGCCAAACACATAAAAATAGCCGATATTCAAATATCAGATATCACAATTTTTGTTGACAGCCATGCTGCACTGAAGTCAATAGGATTCTGTACAATGAGATCAAAGGCTGTTATGTACTGCCGCAACTCACTAAGGTCCATCAGCCGCCATAAGGTCAAACTCTACTGGGTCCAAGGCCACAGCTCTATAACAGAGAGCAGACGAACTGGCCAGACAAGAGTCTGAAACGGACATTAGCGAAGCGGAAACGTCACTGCGACCATCGATGAGTGCATGGCCGGACTATAAGCGACATATTACAAAAGGAAGCCAACTCGTCCTGGCTCACTAGGAATGTCTGTCACACGACAAGATCAACGTGGCCAGAGCTTAACAACGGCAAGACAAAGAAGCTTCTGACGTTAGACTCCATTCCATTCGCAACTCCATTCGAGAGTTCGTCTGAGTGATCCGCGGCGACGAGGATGAGACCGAGATGATCCAACATCCGCTGTGCTACTGCCCAGCTCTTCAGAATCGGCGCCTAGCTTCGCTGGGCCAACGATTCTTCACAGAGACTGCCGACGTAGCGAATGCAGACATACCGGCTCTCTTAAGATTCGTAAAGAGTGATTTAAGCCACCACGCGACAGGATACGTTAATAGAATGTGTACCCCACAAATAAAGGGATTGACAAAGTGTCCTAAGGCCTCCGAGTGGAAGTGAAGTTCAACCATCACACGCCCCTTCCTAACCTAAGGGGGTACAGTAGATCTTTATGGTAGGGTCGCAGTACTGGTGTCTTTTCAACTAGTTCAATTCAACTCAAAAACATCCCTTAATTGCAGGCTGTTTCTTAACGAGCTGGCTGGCAAATCATCCCTCTGCTACGTGTCATCGACCTCCAGAATTGTATTTAGAATTCGAACTGAAAAGGGTTATTTGAACGTAAATAACGAGGAAGTATAAATTCCAAAGCGAGACTGAAAATCAGAGATGAAGTATTAAAGATATAGTCAACTTCTACCTCTCTTGCCCCTTGATTTCATCTGACAGCGTTTTTTATAAAATGTTCACAGACAGTGTTTGTGAATACGATTGATCAGAGAGCAACTGCAGGCTGCTCTAAAGCCTTAGGAAGTGTGCCTGAAAATAAAGTAGTATGCGTGCGTTTAGAGCAAAATTCGGGGTGAAACGCGATGGGCAAGGGGTTTTCCACTGGAAAGACGACTATCTCGGTGTACATGATTTCTGCTGAAAATTCGAAATCTTAACTTTATACCCCCCAGAATTGATCTTCCACAAAAATAACGTAGACTACTAGATTTATTTGTAGGAGCGGTGGAAAGATGTAAACCAGTCGGCCCTAAAATTAAGTTAAGTGACACAAGAGAAAGATTATAAATATGCTGCACCTGTGAAGTGATTAAAAACGAAGAGTCAACCCCAAGCAACACTAGCATATATGTGTACCTAAATGTGCAATGGTTACAAAGATGCCGCTGCCATATCTTTCATTTAACTAGAAACTGAATATCATTAGTTTCCTCATTTCACCGACAACACCAACTACACCAGCACAATATTCACAAGAGAAATTCCGCCGAACATGGGAAAAGTGAGTGACCATCAACCAACAACAAACCGACGAAACAAAGAGAGACACAAAATAAGAAAAGAAAAAAAAGTAAACAGATGAAAGAGGAGAAGGAAGGAAAGAAGCGATACTGGTCAAATTTCACTGCGTGAATCAACAAGCGGTCATGTCACTCTTTCCAAGATCGTAGACCCATGTCATGTTTGCCGAGGCGGGTGTAGTAATTGCATTTGAGCAATCCTTCCCTTTCCTCCTTGTTCTACTTCGTCACCACAGTTCATTCTCATTAATTTCTGTTTGCTTGCAGTTCTTTGTTTTTACTTGAGCATTTTGTTTGCGGAAGAGTCGAAATGAATTGTGTGACAAGTTGCACAATGACGTCTACACACGGCTTCAGGTGTCAATGGTATTTCTACGGGGTTTTGGGGCGTATGAGTAATATTTTTTTTGTAAATATGAGATTTCCACATGAATTATGTGATTTTGGGTGGCACTTACATGGAAACCAGCGGAAGTCAATGAATTTGCAATGCTTTTCATATGTGGAGCAAGAATCAAATCGTTGCTCACCATCTAAGAAAATAACATCTCGATCAGCAGCTACTATTTTGAGGTAGTTAGGGAGTTTATCTGCATCGTGACAGACGTGAGGTCCACAAGTGACATCTATTAGATAGGATACCCCAGCTATAGACTGAACAGAGATGCCATGACCAGAAGGAATGAGAAGTCGACGAACTAAGTCTATCACCCCCCCTAATCAATAATCCAGGGTGTTATGTGAACCTTGCCCACTGGATATAGTTCGCAGCCAGGGGATAATACTGTTCTGTGTTCTAACGGTGCCTCTCCTTAGCCGGGCCACTTGCCGAAGAGTACAATGGGCCTTACCACGCTAATGCGAGGGTCTGGCGTGGTGGACTGTACTTTCCTTAGCTAATTCGAAATTAAACCCAAAAACAATATTAAAAAATTTAAAGCCGTGTTAAAGGGGCTACAGGGGGTAGTAGCGAGCCCTGTTGAGCAAGGACTCGACAGAAATTCAAAAAGTCCTAAGCCTGAAGCGGCCAGCAGGAGTGCCGGAAGGATGGTGCAACCCAGCACCAGCCGGAAAGCAGCGAGACCCTTGGACAAACCGATAGGCAAGAGCAAGCAAACTGCAAATGGGGCAAGCGGGAGTAAAGCTCTAGCTTCCCTACCTCTAGCCGAGGCAGCAAAGAGGAGAATGGAAGTGGAGATTAAGAACTCTGCGACCCCTCAATCCTGTAAAGCTGGGGCAATTGTCCACCGACGTCCGCTCCGTGCCTGAGGAAGCGAGGAAAAAAGCAGACGAGCAGGCCCAGGCTCATTTCTCCACCTGTGCCTGTGGTACATAAAAAACGAAGGGTGTCAGGACAGGGCGAAGGTCGGACCCTCGAAGCAAACTGGTACCTCGGAGGGCAGAAGCTATACAATCTAGAAGAAAAATTGATGATGATCATGAATTGTATCGTATTGTATGTGGCTGCGGCTGCGCTGCTACATCCAGTCCATATATACTCTTAATGATCGAAAGAATAGTATCGCGAATGCAATCTGTCGAGGTGAGATTTCTTCGTGCTGTTGTGGGAGTTACTCGGGAGGATAGGTTGAGAAACGTACGCGAGGAACTTCAATGTTGAACAGCTGCTAATTCGAATGACAAGGGCTATGCTTCTATGGTTTGGTCACGTGGCACGAATGTTTCCATCATCATGACTTCCGATGCGTGCCTTGAATGCGATTTCATTAGGTAGGCGACCGCCTGACAGACCCAGGACGAGGGGGTTGGACAAAGTACAAAAACTCGCCTGGTTGCTTTTGGGCATATCTCCTGATGAGTTAGAGTCTATGGCGGATGATCTCTCGTGCGTGCGACCCCTGTAGCAAAACTCCTTGTCCTCGAAAATACATTCTGTGTGCTATTTCCACATACATTCCTTGTCAGGCGACGCAGCATGTAAAATGAACATCATCTTGATGGGTTACACACAAATCAAAAAACCTCGACCGACTTCCGACTTTCTGAAAGGCGCCCAACTCCAGACTCATCAAAAATGCGTCTTGGGTTAATTTTGTAAATCTGAAACAACTTACACCATAACTACTTGAAGAACCAAAATGATTTCCAGCTAATCAGTCACGCAAGTGAATTTTTCAAACGCAAAGAGAAAACAGAATGATTTTGTCCTCAAAAATATTTAACCAGTTAACGATCATGCTAAGTGAAGAGATTTATCGAAAAATAACGATCCGCAAACGAATATGGCAGCGCCACTTTGCGAATCTATCGAGTCGTCGCGAAAAGTGACACACTACAGTTCACTGATCTCTGGAGAATCTCTCGCCTACTCGCGTCCGAGGATCGTTACATAAATCTAGCAATAAACATGCATACATTAATGTGATGTGATGATTTCAAATACCGTTTCCCTCGTTTCTTACGCAAAGTAATTAAAAATGTTCAGAGAAATTGTCCCACTTTTCGGCGATCTTCACTCAGTCTCGTCTATTAGCGCGAACTCTCGAAGGCAATCATAAATAAGTCGTAAAACGAAGACTAAATGGCCGACAAATCAAATGCACATCATTAATCTTGACGTGTGGAGGAATTTGAAAGTGTTTCGCGCGAAAAATCGAGTTCACCATCGTCATTGCCACCATCAACCACCGTGGACTTGTCAATTTCATTGATTAGATGCCAACTGTCAGTGGAGGCGCATGCCGACGCCCGCACTAGTGGTGATGGATGAGTAGTAGGGAGATTGAAGTACGCTTCTGTGTTTGTCGGAGAAGGGGCTGCACCGCACTCGCTCTGTTCGGCATTAAGTGTGACAACTGATTAGTGACGTCTGACGACACCAAATCACCGCAATTATCACCCGTGCTCAGAACAGCAAACCTTATCTCCTCTTCCTCATCAGTCGTCATTGTCGCATTGTCGCATTCGCTGTGTGTTCGTCGTCAGTCGCCAGCGCACACGACATTACGCTATCACTCACCTATTTCGTTCTCAGTGATCTGTGTGTTATTATTTATTTCCCCACATTTGGTCGGTCGTGCTGTCGGCGGCGGCGGGTTTATCAGCCGACCACCACGACCACTGCTGCGTGCCGGTGTTCCTGTGTTCGCTTGTGTGTGCGTTTTGACGGTGTTTTTTATTTTGCGTTTTCCTTTTGCTTACGTTTTACACATTGTGAGGCCTTTGACTTCTTGCGCTCATTCACTTTTCATTTTCCGTCACTTCATTCCACATCGCTGCTGCTGCTGGTGCTTGTGGAGCTGTTACTGCTTCTCCCATTGTTGTTGCTTCCCTATTCGTGGATGGTGTTTTCTGTTGTTTTTGTTTTTGTTTATTGCAGTTAATCGGCTGGTGGAAGGGGTGCGGTGTGGGAAGAACGAGCGGAGCGAGATGGGGTCAATGAATTCTTGGGAAATACTTTTTGTTCGGTGCGCCCGTTATTTCTTGATTTCTGCACTTTTCTTGCTGTTGCCGATGCCGCAGCCGTTGCCGTTGCTGTTGCCTACTCGACGATGGTGTTGGCTTCTTCCTTGTCTGTCAATTAATCCGCATATCTTATGTAAAGCGAGTGATTGCTGTCTGCCTGTCAGTTGGGTTCGCCGCTTGCCTCTTATGACATTTACTCAAGTGGGGTGCATCGGGTATACGGCTTACCATGTGCGTGTGCGAGAGTGGATGCGAATGTGACGGAAGAAGTAAGCGAGTCGATTGTGCGCGCTGAAGATTGAGAAACTTTCACCGCTGTCATCGCCACCGTTGTCGTTGTCGGGTCGTTGCAGTCGCCGTCGCCGCCGCCGTCAGTGCAATAATTCTCTTAGCGATCGCTCCTCTCAACCAGGAGCAGAGGCTTACTCAGCTCACACGACGTTGCACATCCGAACGTGAGGGGCACTGACCCACAACGGGTGCTTTTCCTTGTCGGTGCCCGGCCGCCTGACTGCTACCCCATTCATCGATACCATCACATGCACATGCATGTAAAGTTGATTTGCTTTGGTTTCGGCCGGTTCATTACTCGCACTCCCTTCTCGGTGATTCCACACGAACATACCTACATATGTATGGATGTCCGTCGTGTGGGACTGTGCTGTGTGTAAACGATTTGTGGAATGTATTTGGATTGCGTACGTGCGTTGAAGCAACACTGTCTTCTGTCTTCTCGGCCATCCACTTGCGATTGCAGCGTTGCAGTGACGTTTTTCCTGTTACATCGCAGAAAGTGGAATTGGAGAATTGTATTGTTGAACCGAAGCTGACGCATACTGTCTGCACAACGCTGCCTCAGAAAACGTACTCAATTTGGATTGCATTAAATTCTTATGTTTCTAATCGGATTAGGAGAATTCAAATTGCGTTATCCGTCATTGATTGCGGTTACAACTTTGTTGCGAGTGGGAGATTGCGTAATTGCTTTGCAAAAGACCGATGTGGCGTCGACACGGGAGGAGGAATATGCATACATACTATGTAATTGGTTTGTTAACAACTTTAGGCAAATTGTGTGATACGTGTGGTAGTTCCAAGGGGGAACAGTCAATTAAAACAAGTTAGTTAGCCCATGTTAATCAATGGTAGTGAAATTGGCACAGAAATACTAGTGCGACTTTAGTCGAGTCAGTGATTGAAATGTTTAAGAGGAAGTTTAAGCTTTCAGATCTGCACTAAGTTGGTTGGTTATGGATGCAATGACAATCGGCGAACAGGCGTTTTAACCACAGATTGATGAGTGTGGCGTTAAGTGACAGGAATACTTCGGCAAATTAGTCTAAATCTTAGAAGTTGCAGTCTGGCAGATAATAATGAACACGTCTGTTAATCCAAAAGGACGAAATTCTAAATCCAAAGAGAACGGACTGCAGATGTACAATAGATATGCGACTTCTCATCTATTTCTAATTTTAACCAGGTTATCGATGGTAAGGCTCCCTCTGCTCTTCAGGGGTGGTAAAATGGAATGTCGATAGCAGAAAATTCCACTTCACGCAGATGAGTGTTCAATTTCTGATTAAGAAGTGGGAACATGAAATTCGAATGTAGAAATTTGTAGAAGTAATTCACCAGCTTCTTATACGCAAGTGAAGACACCTCGCATAGAAAGCAACAACGAACTGCATCATATAAAAAGAGAACACAAACCAACACAGGCACCACAAAGAAATTGTTTTTTATTAAAATCGCATTCAAGAGTCATAGCCTTCGGCGAGCATCGCAAACCATTTCGAAAAGCCACACGTCGGTGCTATGACATGACCTACATATGGAAAATTCATCATCATTAACAGCATCATCGTCCACATCACCGCTGTCAACAGCAGCAGACTCAAACAATCCGCGCGACCTTCGAGTTGAAAACAATTCTCATCGCCTCGTTCTATTGTTGTGTACCTCCAATCACAGTTTCTCTGGTATTTACATATGCAAGTATATAGCAGCGGCACACCAGCAACAGCCTCGATCTGAATCTACAATATTCATCATCAGTTCATTGTACTGCATCTGCAAGTGTAAGCACCCCCCCCCCCCCCCTCCCCCACCCCTGTACAACCGTCGCCCAGCCTTCCGTCAATCATACCACATCCACACACGGAGCATTTGCACCTGCTCCTGCAGCAGCTACCGCTTCACTTGATTAAGTGCGCGATATCTCCATGTGAGTGCGCGCATTTATGTGGCATAGCATCGCATCGCATGGCATGGCATGGCATGGCAGTGGCATGTTACGAAACCATGTCCCACATTCGAAGAATCCACAACAATACCAACGGGCTCTGCAAGCGGTCTGTGTGCGGAGTCACAACCTGTGACCCAAAAACAGTGCGAGATGGATGGATGGATAGGGCGGCTATAATTAGAACCATACATACATGCTGTGCACAGTGCTGCCACCGCTGCTGATACTGCTTCCGTTGTGTTACACCTGTAAGCGAACTTTTGACGTGGGAAAACCGACTGAGAAAATATGAGATACTTTTGTGAAAAGATAAAGCATTTCATGTCGTTTTTGTGGAATCTGTAGTTACGGGTATAGACTTCTCACACACGCGGAAGTGTTACGCATGCCTGACAAAATGATGCCTTAATGAGGACAGACATGCAGATGCGGAGATAGTTTTAGGTTTCCTTTAAAGGGTAGTCATTTGAAAGACTGAACTATGGACTGCTTTAGAAACAACGTCAACGATTCAAAATTAACTGACTGGAGAGCAGAAGACCAGTCCAACTTTTATCAGATCTTAACCCTTAGGCAGGTAGGAAAGGAAAAATGACTAGAATTAAACATTGCAACTTATCACCTGTTTAAAGACTTTAAAGCCGCCTATGATAGCATAGCCAGGGTATTCATGAGAGAGTTGGGCATCCCAAAGAAATTACCAAGCCTATGAAGGCTGACCATGACCAACATCTCATGCCCAGGTTAACGTAACCGGATTGCTATCCAAACCCGTCAAGATCTTCAATGGACGCCAACAACAAGATGTCGTCGCCAAGTCCACCTAATTACTGGCTTACGCAGACGACATTGACATCTGCAGACGTAGCGAGCAATTTGTACAATGTACACAACTGTTTCATCCAGATCGAGCAGGCAGGCAGCAAAAAAGTGAAACTTGTCTGAGTCCCTGGACAAGGAAGCGGATTCCAGGCAACGAATCCGCAGATGAGCTCGCTAGGGCTGGCTCGGATTCTGCATTCATAGGTCCTGAGCCGTACTGGGCAGCAGCTACAACGTTGATTAACGAATGAGAAAATAAACTTTGTCTAGACCACTGGACCAACAAGGACGATCATAGGAAATTTGGAGGTGTATTAATGAAATTCAGTCACATTTATGCGAAACGGTCATGAAAATTGTCAATAAAAGAGTACGTACTTGCCAGTAAAGCCATGGCGGCCCTTTATCCGATGGTTATTCCATACATAACCCCAATCTGTATAATCTATGAAACAATAAATAAACAAGGCTTTAAAATTTTAAAAAAAAAACCTGTATTTTCTGTCAAAATTATATCTTGCGTGAATTATGGGACCATCTTTATAAACGGTTTCGATGAAGACGACGAATCAGAAAAAGAAAAAAAATTTATAAACATCTTGAATGTTTAATAAGGTGCCTTTTAGACATTGAATTTGTTTTCTTATATTTTATTTTAAAGGTTTCCAAAAATAGATTGTAGTCAGCACTTAAATCAAAAACTTGAGTGAAATTTGGAGCACAATTATTCTATTGGTCATTGAATACTGATTCATTTGTGTGCCAGAACTGATCGATATGTAACATCTGATACAATAAATCTATCCCTGTCACGGTGTCGTCGCCTTCACGACATGGTTTGTATAAGAGGAAAAAAAACGTACATAAATGAACAAGTAAACAATAAAAAAAAAATTCAAGTCCCTCACGAATAACGTTCCGCTATATTCTCAAAATTGCACACTGTGCGCCGGTGTGTGACAAGGATCTTGTGCACACTCAAATTTGGATAGTTAACGAGCTTAATGATTGCAAGAGTGTACCTGTGCCTGATCTTTGCACTAACTGGATGCGAAAACAGTGTACCCGTGCCTGATCTTTGCACTAACTGGATGTGAAAATGCCTTGACATCTACTCACGCTGTGCTCACTTGTGTCACACACATTTTCTTCTTCGGGTTAAGCATTTATTTTTTTTTTCTTAAAGATTTCATAATCATCCAGACACTTGCATACACTGAGCATGGATATGCAAGTGACTTCCTTGATGCCATTTAATAGATACTCCTCCAGCGATTTCCGCACACAACATCGTTCAGTAATTTCCTATTTTCATCGTTTTCCCCTTGCCTTGCCAATGAGACTTGTACTGGCAAATGCCAGACACCATCCACTTCCTTGACCGCTTCCAGCATCCAATCAATGGTGTCCTTCTCTCTCTCTCTGCTGCCGTTTGCCACTGCGACTAGTGCCTGGCTGGGTAGCCATGTGATACTACCAACTTTGGCAAAGTGGAAGATTTATAGCCTGGCGATTGTAAATTGTTTTTACTTTCTTGATTTCTAGACATGGGTGCGAGAGTGTATATCCATTGGTGTCTCTGCTTGTGCTCCCTGGACGGAAGCATATTTGCTGTGTACGCTTGCATAAATTTCCCTGTTGTACCTTGAGTGTGTGTTTGCATCGGAGAATGGGTTATAGACAGGCGTCTGCCCATATTTGCATACCGAACATGTCATCTCGGGTGAAGATTGTACACACGTTGAGCATGTTGCTGGGATCATTGTCCTATAATTTTCGTTCACTCTAAGTGCGAGTGGTGTTGATTTTTTTGTGTCGTCTGTGGGCAGATGATATTCAGCTGCAGTCAAACTAGTTGCATAAGTTACTCTGGGAAACGGGTGATGGGCAGAGATACGCTAGAGACCGTGAGCTGAGGTAGAAACCAACTTTAAATTGGCATCCACTTTCAGAAAAAAACCCACAGCTCTCTAAGCCAAGCCTCAAGACAAAATCTGATCAAAAACTGACTGAAATACAATAATATTCCTATCCATTCCTTAAAGATTTTTACAGCAACTGTCAGATTCCTTCCAACTCCCACTGAACCAACTGACTCAACTACTTCCTGTTGCCTACGAACTTCGACCTTAACTCTCTCTCTCTCTTCCAGCTCTCTCACGTACGTGTGTTCTTCCTGAAGTAAGCGCCGAGTTAACCATCCTTATTAACCACTTGACACGATCATAACAAGACAACATTGTGTACAACCATGATCAAGTATGGCAATGGTTCAATTTGTAATCGAAATGATCCTCAATTGACGTTCAAGAAACCAGGAAGTAGTCTCACTCCCACTCCAGATCGATCCTTGTTCGTGGCGAACCAACCATCCAGCCAACCATAACCGATTAAGTTCAACTCGAGACGACAAGAGCAACAACAACAACAGCAATAGCGTTCGTCGTTAGCCAAATAGCTGCAATATGTATCTTTTATGAGAGACATCGATTACTGAGTCGGTCCAGAGTGCCGGGTCCAGGTGCATGTGTTCCATGTTCCATCCTTCCCACTGAGGTAGGCGTCCATGTGCAGTCGAAATCTCACTCCACAGCACGAACGTTTACCAGAGGGTAATTGAGGAAGTGTGTGCTTGGATGCAGTACCACTTGGATTAGCTAATAAATCGCTCGGTTGAGACATTTCCATTTTCTTGGATCATGACTCCGCTAATTGTCTGTGGCAGTTTGGGACCACCATCCATAGACGGTTCGAGGATGACGGTGCGCGGCGCGAAATAAAGGCGCTCTTTGTCTGCGCTAATGATCGACTATAGTCTGCGGCAGTCGTTGCGCGTGCATATGCGGAGGAGTCGGTGCTGCTATGCACTCATAAATTACTAGCGCGCAAAAATAGCGTACAGAGCCCGCAAATTTGCCTCGAGGGTCTGCATTTCGATTTGATCCCACACTCGACCACGCACACAGATACTCAACGGTCCAGTGCAGTGGTACGCTGCAGTCGCAATCGCTTTGGCAAAACGGAGGGTTGGAGTAAATTTATTCATAAAACCCGATGTGCAGTAGTAGGGAGTCTGGGATGTGTGCTGATTGCGGATTATAGAAGGAGGAGGAGGAGGAGCAGTGCCGAGACATGATATACGAATATGCTGGCGCGCTGATATTACATTATGCCGGCCGTTGTCTAGGGGCTTTGTTTCAAATGAACGGCATTAGAGCCTGAAGTGGTTAATGTTGAAAGCGGCATAAGTGATCCCGGAAGTTCTTGCAAATCGAGCGTATAGACTGCGGAGTTGGATTTAGGTTTTAATCGGAACGGCATGTTGCAGGAAATGAAATAAAGTGAAAGAGTATGGATTTTATTGGGATGTGCTGAATGAATGATGATGCTGCTGCAGGGTGGTGCTTGAGACGGAAAATAACTTTTTCTTTATTTGAGTGGAGTGGAGTACCTACACAAAGGGCGGTCCCCACTGCACTGGTTCGGGTTTATCATAAGCATTTAATTGTGGTACTCAATTGTAGGGCGTGCTTCTACCTGAAATGGCTCCATCACTGGCTGAGATTCAAACAATTCTTTATAACCGTTCATATTCCGATTCATTTAGTTGTTGCCTTCGTCTTTTGAGATGATATTGTTTGTCTACCAGACTAATTCAGGCTGGGATAGAGTGTCCGTGAAAACTGAACGAAACTCAACGAAGATGGTGATTCCATTGTGAGTGATAGCGCCGAAAGATGAGAACGCTTTTCCATCGACAATGAAATCAATTCTTGATTGTGGATAGTCCTGTGTCCACGTGGGAATGTAATTGAAATTGGCTATGGCTAGCATGGCTAGCTTTGATTTTTCAAGTCCGCTGCGACGCATAAACAAAGTCGACTTCCCCTGCACTCAGGACTGGCTCTGGCCAGAATCTGAGCCAGGAAAAGAATGTAATCGAATCTTCACGGATGGCTCCAAGACCAAGGAAGGGTCTGGCGACAAGATTAGACTGCAAACCTTGTTAGGTAAATTTGCGTCGGTCTTCCAAGCGGAAACCTTTGCAACCCTAATGGCCTCGAACTATATTGTGAAGAACATGTGTAAGGGGCGAAGTATTTGTGTCTGTAGCGACAGCAAAGGAGTGCTTATGGCCCTACTCAAGTCTTCAACCATTTCCAAGGTAGTCCAAGAATGCAAGTCTTCTCTGAATTGGATCGCCAGGTTCAATTCGCTAAGACTTATCTGGGTTCCGGGACACCACGGAATTACGGGAAATGAGATCGCACTCTTAGGAACCGAACCTGAGTTGGGACTACTCGTGTCCTCGCTTAAGGCTTCCATCGATGGTTGGGCTTCTCGAGATCACAACCGGAGGTGGCATGACTCTTAAGGATGTAGACAAACCAAGCGCAAGCTCCCTAATGTCTGTAAGAAATCCGCGGCATTCTTGTTATCTCTTAACAGAAAAGACTGCAGACGACTTACCGGCGTACTAACGGGCCACTACACCTTCGTCAAACACCTAAATGTGCTTGGCCTGAGCTATGAAACCCTCTGCGACGCCTGGGGAGAAAACGACGAAACTGCAGAGCATTTCCTTTGCTCGTCCCGCCTTTGCTCCTATCAGATGTCAGTTATTTGGTGCTGATGATTTGAGAGCAGATGATGTAGGCAGATGTAGAAGCGCCTGCTGGTATTCCTTCGGAAGACCATGAAATTTCATTAAATGTAGGTTGCTGCGTGGTAGTACAACAGACCAGTTTTTGAGTATGAGTGCTGCAGTGTAGAGTCTAAAAACATTCGACAAAAAAAGCAGTGTACAATCGTGGATTTTCGAGAAGTACTTGGTCTCTTTGAGAGGCATGATGTCTAGCCCTGTTTACTTTTAAGGCATCTGGAGGAAAATATTCAGCCACGAATTGTACAGGCTGTACAGAAACATGAGTCTAGCCAGGCGTCAGCGGATCCGAAGATGAAACTCCAGTTTGCATGCATTCAGATCAGCTCCAGCAATTATTCTCGGATTATATAGCAGTTTGGGCTGAGTATGTCTTTTTATCAACTAAAGCGAACGTACGTCCACCTTTGCAAAAAAAACAACCCAAAAGAAAAGATCACATCCAGAACATCATTACACTTTAAGCCTTAATCGATTGCGTCAATCACCGCCAAAGTGTACTCCAAACAATTGCACAACTCGAGACAAACGAGCACACACACTTCACCATATTACCACATCATCATCAATATCGAACAGATAGACGAAATGTCAACCGTTTCAAGACTTCTCGGCCTAGCCACCCAATGAGCTGGTACACAGCACCCAGTACCCAGTACCCAGCACCCGGCACCCAGCACCCATCACCCATCGCACAGCACACAACGTGTCTCCTACTTAAGACTGTTTACGAAAATCTCCTTGAACAGCTCTCTTGATTGCAGATGGTAATGAGCGTTGCCTATTGTTTGCCTCATTGCCTCCGGTGCCTTTAGACATCGCGTACACAGAAGCCTCTCGAGTGGTGCCGCACCACCACTCACCGAAGGTCCCCTCCAACGAAACGATAAAGAGAATCCGAAGTCGACATGGGAGTGTGTATGAGTTTGATTGGGTAAATTGGATAATTACGCGAGATTCGTTGTGACTTTGACTTCAAAACCGTCTCTATCTGACAGCGTTGGTTCTTGAATTGGCATCGCAAGAATGTCAAGACTCCGAAGTGTCCCCCTGCGGGGTATGCTCAGCTTAATTGTGCAGCTGTCTCTCTCACTGTGCTGTGTGAATGTGACCCAATTCCAGGTAATGTTAGGCAAACACAGTCCTCTCGATTGGCCGTGTCTTGCTGTACCACCTTTCTGTGTGCACCGATGCGACGATGGCCGAGAGGAAGGGTGGTCGTGTTCAGCAAGAATCCATTTGGATGTCCGTTGTGTTGTTGCGAAGCAGCTGACCACAGAGGATTCCTTCGTTTTCGGATTGGAATAATTGGGAATTAAATGGATCAATTAGCATGGGAATCGGTTTTTCTTCAGAGGTATTTGAGTGCGGTGTGGATAGTCTGTGTGGTATAAACGGCAAATACCTTTGCCAGTGATATATTGTGACAATAAAGCAGTTGTGGCGTGTGCTTATGTTTCATCTAACCTTTGCGAATAGAAATAGTCGGTCAGTTTGATGCATGGTTCTTTGGACTCCTTTTCGGTTGGTGTTGAGACCCCCATGAATCTCTCTGAGCCTTAGTGGCACTACAGCTTGATACGAGACTCACAACTTGACTTTTGAGAGGAACGTAAATCTTTATAATCCGAGAATTTTTGCATTGTTCTTCAATTCGAATCAGTGAAATAGCTCCAATTCCAATGCTCCAATTCCAATGCTCCAATTCCCTTGACACTTTGACTATGATTTTCACGTCAAGTGAGACAACGTCACCAATTTTGTTGTAGTCATAATTGCGAAGTCCTATCAGCTGAAGGCGTTATATGAAAGCATGCTAGGCGCGTGGCTCCAGCGAACTCATCAACTATTGCATGAAAACGTACGACATGGGAGCCAAGTTGTTAAAAGCATCAACTTCTTCTTTAGATATTCAAAAACTCGTAGGAATGCTAAAAGAATGTGATGGATGACCATTCAATTCTCAAAACAAAGCCAAAAAGAAACTCAAACAGTCAATCGTATGAACCAATGTGGACGACGGAACTGGGTCTGGACTCTTTGCAACCTCACCAGAAGTCTCAACGTCCCTTAGATTACAACATGCTTGTAGTGCATTCCAAGCAGAAGTAACAGCTTCGAGAGGAGTTCTGTCAAAGACTCCGATAGATGAACACACTATCCACCTCTAGCGAAACCGTCCACGAATTTCAGGACTGTCTCTAAAAAGATATCGGTCAGATATAATCAGGATAGGGTAATGCTGGATCCCTGGGCATAGCGGCATTCTAGCCAACGATAGAGCCGATGAACTAGCTAGAAAGGGCGCCTGTGATGTTGGCAGATCTCTGAATAGACGAGATGACTCTAAGCTCTAAAATAGGTCACATGGGACAAGGGGGAACAAGGTTTTTGGCACTCAGGTGAAGTCATATAGGTCTAGGTGATCGCATACCTACCTAAGTTTAATGGGATCGATGGCTTCAATGATCCCAACAAACGGAGAAGAGCAACCATTCTCTTCTTCGTATATTGATGATCAACTTATGTACGATTTGATTCGCCTCAAAATACCCGCACCAGGATGTATTTTAGTTTCGGGCTCCTGTATACGATCTTAATGCGATTTTTGAAGAACGACGATCCATATTTCTTCGTCCAACACTTTATGATTAATCCTGAATTTGCGAAGAATTTCATTTAAGACTCACTCTCACTCACTCGGACTCAGACTTAGACTGGTTTATAGGCGTAAATGCCAGATCCCTGTCTTTGAACATGCTCTTTAATCTTCCGCCGATAGACTTAATCGGCAAACATTTTCGGGATCAGATTGAAATCGTTGCAAATGTGGAAAGAGCTCCGCTCTGGACGCTCTACTTTACTAGGCAGATAGTAGAGATAGAAGGGTGTTCTTTTTAGAGATATAGAACTTTAAGTTGGCCACCCTATTATAACTGGCGGCCATTTTGTCAGCTGCCAAGTGATTTATATTTAGTTTGGTTTGGCATTTCAACATGAATGGACTGACGCTTGAACAACGCTTCCAAATTGTGCAAATTTATTTTGAGAATCATAGTTCTGTTCAAAATTCGTATCACGCATGACTGTTTAGTGTGCTTTATGAGTTGGTGAAATAATTGGTCCGTACTTACTTAAGAACGATCTGACCAGAACGTTACTGTCAATGGCAACCGCTATATTATGATCTATATCAATGATCATTGCCTTTTTTGTTCATTAATTGAACAACCATGATGTGCAGGAGCTGTGGTTTCAACAAGACGGCGCAACATGCCACGCAGCTCGTACCACAATTGATTTATTGAAGGAAACTTTTGGTTACCGCACAGTTTCACGTTACGGACCCGTGAATAGGCCTACAAAGATCGTGCGATTTAACGCCGCTTCACTATTTTCTGTGAGTACATGTCTACGCCGATAAGCCCGAAACATGGAGGACAACATTCGCCGAGTTATTGTCAATATACGACCACAAATGTTAGAAAAAGTCATCGAAAATTGGACATCCAGATTAGAGAAATCATATTTAAATTATAATGCCTAAAGATTATCTTTCGAATAAAGTAAATTTCATTCAAAAAAACATCTTTTTTATTCCATTTCAAATTTCTACAGCTCTAAAAAAACACCCTTTAGATCTGTACCCTAAGAAACCGACCGCATAATGCGAAAACTCCTCTTCGAGAAGAATTTCTTAACCAGCATCTCTTCAGACCATGCTGGAAGTCGCTGGATGGTCTTCTGCGAATGTTCATAGCTGGATCGAAGATGGTCGAAGGCGGAGGCTAGGGTATGCTCCAAGGATATAAATATCCAACTCTGAATCCGAATACCAAAGCAATGCTGCGTCTTTCAGGGAGAAACTATTCGCGATAAAGGACGCTTTGTTCTGGCTAAAGAACAATGTAGATAAGATCAAGTATACAGGGTGGGCCATCTAATGGTTTTTTTTTAAATCATTGTTATTGACACTGACAGCTGTTTTCCGCTCGAAATCTTGACAGAAAGTCCCCGCGGAACGAAATAACTCTCTTTACGCTTGAACAACGTTGGGAAATATTGAAAACTTATTTGCAAAGTGAGTGGTGTGTAAGTCCGTTTTTTGAAAAGATGTTTTGGCTGAAATGAAGCACACACCGCGACCGCTGTACGCAAGTTTGTGCGAAAAGTTCTTGAGACTAGGTACGACTTTTCTTGTACTGAAATTGAAGACATGGATTTGTACGAACGCTGAACATATCAACATCAGTGTGCCTTACAGGGCACTGCGCCATACTCTTGCAGAAGCTGTAGTCTGCTGCAGGTTAGGAAGAAATGGAATATGTCCAACATCTGCTCCGCTTCTTTGGAAGATTAAGGACAAACAGACTTTTTATTTTCCAAGATAAACACTTGACTTGCCAATCATTCAGGTTAGCCTTCTACAACAAAGCCATTGTTTCGTTGTCGTTAGACGCACGATATGCGGTTGCTCTCAACTGGAAGCATCTTTGTTACGAACACACTTCATGACATTTTAGCGTACAGAAACAACAACCCCGGTTTATTACCCAAATATTTCATGTCATTTAATTTTTTCCCCACAAAGCAGTGCTAAAATGGGAACGCACATAAGTACGCACAAGATAGACAGATGAGCGCGGGGGATTTTCCCATCGGGTGAACCACTGGCGTCAGAACACCTCTTATCAGTGAGACCGAGTCTGAGTGCCGGTTTGACTATAAAAGCCCAGGGTACAACTCGAACAGCATTCAATCGTGATTTCGCAATCTCAAGTAAAGCACTAAGAGAATTTCAGAAGCCATGTCACTCAAGACCTTAATCTTCTTCGGCCTCTTGGCAGTCGCCCTCGGCTTCACTCTTCCTGAGGAGCAGGTGGACAGTGCGCTGGCAGAACCAAATTGGGTAAGTTTTAATTTGCAAAGGGTGTTGCATTTGAAAGCATTGCTCATCAATGCTCTTGATATTCCAGGCAAATGCGGAGATAGTGCCGATTTCTGATGACGTTGTGCTGATAAGGAGGGCGCGATCGCCGCAACGGCGAGTGGAGGGACACATCGAGAGAGACGGGCAAGGATCCAGAGCTAATGTGGACTATGTTCATCAAGTCAACAAGAACTTGGATGTCTACGGCAGTGCCAGGAGGGACTTCAGCCGCAATGACAACAGTGGACACGTCGGTGTTAGGTGGAGGTTCTAAACGAATTAATTAGCAAGAAATAAATTATTTAACTTTTTTGAGAAACGAATGAATGACTTGTTTTTTGGTATGATGTGTGGAAGTGGTGTTCATTTTTGGGCAGAGGGTGATTGTGTGTGTTCGACGGTTGTGTACAGTAGTCATGCATCTGTAGAGCTCCGTATTAATTAAAACGAGCAATGGAGGGTCTGAGCCTGAGCTATAGCTGGCTACTGTCACGACCAAGCTGTACTGCGTCCGCGACGAGATTCAGTGCGCCTCGCATTCTCGAAAACCAGGCCTTCGTACTCGACTGCTAGGAGCGATTCTACGTCGGATCTCCACAAAGATGTCGCTTGAGGAGGATGTGCCCTACTCTACTATCTCGAAATTGTAGCTGTTAACACTTGATCGTGATGTTTCGTCCAGCCTCCAATCCTAGACAATCGAGGACAACAAGTTGTCACGGATTTGGGATCATAATAACATGGGTGGAGCTACAGTTCGAGGTGGATCAGGTTTTAGCTTCTATAACAACCGGCGGTGTTGTTTTGTTCTATGCGTCCGATTCAAACGACGAAGTTGGAAAGCCTATTTGACAAATCTGCATTCTGAGTACTGCTGATCCACATTCAGAAATGCTCCTACCCTTGACAAGGCATCCGATGTGAAGTCGGCTATCTATAAAGTACTAGACGTCTGTCCACATCCTCAAGTCAGTGACTCGAAAGAGCTCTCTGGGACGGTTCAGGGGTATGACTTTCTGAAGAAAACGATAAACGCAAAGTATTCAAAACAAGACGCGCAGCAACCGAGTAACCGACTAAATCAAGCAAAAGGAGCAATTCTCGTCGTAGAGACTTTGTTGTCGACATTCATCGATCGATTACAGATTATTACTCCACCGTGTCGTCTTTTGTCGGACGAATCTAGCCAAAGAGAGCAGGGCTTCGTCCCCAATCATTACGTCACGATGTCCGCGACTCTTCGTCTTTATATGGAAAGTTCGGATCAAGGCCAAGTTTTCTTCGTCTTTATGCCGGAGATGCGGCCTTCCTCTCCTTCTCGAATCAAGAACTGTGAATTTGAGGACGCTCTAAGCTGGGGCAGTGGTGTCCATGCGATAGATGTGGTCGCGCCACTGCGCAATTTGCGGTTGTGTCTATTCCGTCAGCTTGTTCACGGACAAAATATCCGACGAAAAATTGTCATTTTGTATGTACGAACAATCACCTCTTTCAACTAACATAACATAACATAACATGGGTGGCGCTACAGCCCGTAAGAGGGCCAGGGCCTAGGTTCTCAGCAACCACTCGTGTTGTGCGTGCTATTGTTCTATCACGAGTGAAAGGGATCTACAGTTTTATGCCGACTCCGAACGGCCAAGTTTGAGAAGCTTATACTCTTTGAGCATTGTCAGTGACTCGAAAGAGGTGGGGCCGTGAAAAGTATTTCTTGTCGTACCAGGAATCGAACCCAGACAGGTAGGTCCAAGTGCGTAGGAGTCGACGCACATACCCACAACGCCACGGGCCACCACCTCTTTCAACTAACCTTCGGCTTAATTAACGGTTGAGTCAGGAGTTCGGTGGCCAGTGGGGAACGCCAAGTAGGAGAGATGACAGAGGCGATTCTGTGTGGAATTTGCACAAGCTTTATGTAGTTCGAATACACCTTGAAACACATAAACATTTCTTGGTCCCTTTGAAAGATTTTCAAAGATTTCCGTTGAATGCATCTGGAGGAGAGGATCCAACAACGATATGTAGTGGATGTACTTCGGCACGTGCTTATCTCGACCAGCCCAACGTCTCTTTGACTCCGAGCGTATGGGACAATGCACCAAATGTCGCTCGCATCTATGATGGTGCATACGAGTGAACCAATTTGGTGTGCGCATCAGATGCCGCCCAGGTCTGAAACCCAGGGAATGCCCCAGACGAGAAGAACACCGTGGTCTGTTCATTGACGGGTTGTTTCCCTTGTGCCACGTAAAGTACAATTGACTTGACACTTACACACTACAGAGTGCATATCTTGTTTGGATCGTAAGATTAAGTTTCAAGATCGTAAATTTAATTGAATGCAAAATAAACATCAGAAAATGCGAGGTTAGAGTGAGCTAAGTTTGCTGATTTCGACTTGCAGCTGCCTATCTTTTTCTATCCATCTCTCTCTCGTTCTCTCTCTTTATCCTTTCTCTCTCTCTCTCAGTCATTCAAAAGCAATCGTTGTTACCCTAGTAAAGCGATGGGAATCAGGTCAGGAAGAGCTAACGCCAACAAAAGCATCGTAAACAGCGCACATAAGGGAATTTGAGAGGCAAACGTCATAAACAGTCCATCGCCACTGACAGCCCTTTTGCCACGTTGCTAGAGCATTGTCACATTTAGTGGGCATCAGTTATCACAGTCTTCAACTCTGACCGACTCAGCTGTGATTCACAGAAGTTACTGCCGGAATTTGAATTACGCACATTTTTGTTGTCACTTGTCATTGTCAACGTCTAGTGAACAAAAGACAAAAGAACAAAATCAGAAGATCAAGTGAAAGATGTAAACCACCGCATCCGACGAGGACAGACATTTATTGCTTCCAGGAAACCAGATGGGGATTCACCATCGCTCGGGAATGAGCTGTCCAAACAAAAGCTCAAAACCTTATCAGTTGGTATTCGCGAGTATAAAACAAACCAACCGAACACATCGAAGAGCATTCAATCGTGAGTTCGCATTCTCAGCACTAATCAGCAAGCAGATAGACAAACAGACGAAATATGGCAATCAAGACTTTGATCTTCCTCGGCTTTGTGGTGGCTGCCTTAGGCTTCACATTGCCCGAGCAGCAGCCAGCAGAGGAGGTGGAAAATAGACCGTACTATGTGAACCCCGGATGGGTAAGTTATCAATAAAAAAAAACACGATTAGTTGATGGCTGAATAACAAAATGTTCACTTTCGTTGCAGATTGATTTGGAACGGAACGGCCTGTACTACGATATACTGCTGCAGGAGCCGGTCACCGACGATGCAGTCTTGGCGAGGAGGGCTCGATCGCCTCAGCGCAGGATCGAGGGCCGCTACGATCACAGTCGTCGCAGTGGATCCAGTGCAAGCTTCGACTACACACATCCCATCAATAAGAACTGGGAGGCGTACGCCCAGGGCTCACGGAACTTCAAGTATCGCGATACCAGCGCTCACGCTGGACTTAGATTTAAGTTCTAAACTGAATTTAATTTAAATAAACCTTATATTTTGTATTTATTGAAAACTTGAAGTTATTTTACTTTTTGTGGGGATGTAAGGGTTTCTTCGAGCTTCTAAGCGGTTATAGGCGTTTGAATGAATGGCAGAGGTCAACGTGTCATTAGGGGCAGATGGTGGAAGCTCTAGAAGTCAGCGTGTACCTTCTGCAGCACACATTGTCTGTCTGAATCTGAATGGAATGTCATAGTTTTGACAGGAGGTTTTTTAAATTAATGAATTAAATTAGTTTAAATACCAATGAAGCGCTTACTGCCATTGGATGATGTACATGCTGTCTTCAATCTTCAAAGGACAGTGACATTTCAGAGAACTGTGAAGCGAGCTAACTCGCTAGAAGGGGCATGCTTTCGTACACTTTCCGGATGCAGATCTGCAATCCATGTCAATCAGCACCGCAAAACATCAAGAATCATCTGAAGCAAGCTTTTGCTTGTACAAATCGTAGATAGTCTAGTAGTACAGGATGCCTCATCACACAAGCAAAGGATCATGCTAAAAAATTGGTATGTGGTTCCTAAAAGTTATCTGATGATTGCCATTTTATTTTGTAAGTAGTAGCTAGTAACAAGTCTAAGGTTGAACGATAAGCAAAACAGCACAGCTGATTCTCGATGCATTCGAAGAAAACATATCTGCGAAGAAGGTGAATGGAGAAGGAGACATAACCCCACGAGCTGTACCAAGATGTGAATGCTTGAAACGAAAAATTCGTGCATTGGCTTGCCTACATCGAGCTCATTGAGAGCCGTAAAGGAATTAATTCAGTGGTAAATTTAACTCATTTGATTTCCAAATGGATGCTGAACTTCCCACAACCATTCCGAATTAACGAATTTTATTGTATTGTTATTTAGCTAATAAATATTACCATACTTCTTTAAAATAAATGGTGACTTACACTTATCATTCACCATTCAATTGTGAAGTCAATGAATGAATTCAATTTTCATAAATTCAATTGGGTACATTCAATGAATACATTCCCAAATGACTTAATTCTTTTACAGTCCTGATTGACACCAATGCTTCGTGGGTCTTCGACTCCGAGCTCCCTCCGTTCGAGAAGGGGTGGCGCACCGAACCTCGTGGTCTTGATGACTGTAACCAGTATGCCCAGGACCAGGACTATGGAAGGCAGCTACTCAGTCTCAGACCCTCCATAGATCGCTGGTCTGATAAGTAAGTGAGTAAGTAAGTAAAGTAGGTGATGGGTGGCAGTTGGAAGATGAGCCATGAAAAGGCTAAGAAATCCTTACTATACACTGTGCCCCAACTAGGCGTATCTACGACCAGTGTACACCTGTGGTTATGTGTTTAGATGTTTATTATCGAAATCCAAAGACTGGAGTGCATCCGAAGACATCGAATTTTTCACCTAAAAAAATACCACAGTTTTTAGTAAGGTTTTTATAGCCTTTTCATGGCTCATCTTCCAACTGCCACAGCCGATATGCGACCTCAATTCTTGGAAAAAGTCAACGTAAATGGACCTCCAGATTAGACTACGTCCGAGCCAGAAGTCATATTTAAATTATAATGCCAGAAGATTATCTTTCGAATAAAGTAAATTTCATGTCAATTTAAAACAATCATCTTTGTTTTATTCTATTTCAAAGTTCTATACCTCTAAAAAAAACACTTATTTATATTTAACTAAGTCAACAAGCCTGTAATAGCAACCAAATGCATTTCTTGGTATTAGGTAGGTAGGAAGTGGCATTAATGCAATGAGGACAGAGTGGGCCCATTGTAACGCCTCGTGGGTGCTCAGACAGAAAAAAAGAAAGATAAAGGGGGTTCATGACAGCCGGTTGGTATTCTCAGCAAATTTGACTAGCGCTTTGACTGATATTTCGTTGAGGTCTTTTAGATTGTCGAAGAATTAGGAGCCTGTGGTGACTTTCCTGATTGAGACAAGAGCAAAGGAGGTGGTGGTGTTTTCCTCTCTTAATCGTCTAGACAGCTTCTGCAGAAGTCGTTGTATTATAGGCCTAGTATTTTTCGGTGGAGGCCGAGAAGGCAGTGTCTCATAATTATTCCCACTGAATTGCTAATTTTGTCTCTCTTTAGGGAGATAAGATCGCTGGATTTCTTAAGATCAATATTAGGCCAGATTTGTTTTGAGATTCGACATATAATAGCTGCCGACTGGTTGACCGGCGTTGGCTTTCTTTGCGTAGAGATTGTTGAGCTGTAACTTGAAGGTAGTAATAGGAGCGCGTGTGCTACAAGATAAACTATCAACTGGTAGTCTAGTGGCGCGTTGAGCGAGTTCATCAGCTTTGCAGTTTCCTGGGATGTCTCTATAGCCTGGCACCCAGCACAGGTGAATGTTGAACTATTCGGATATCTCGTTAAGAGATGAGCGGCAGTCGAGTACTAATTTAGAGTTTATAGAGAACGATGTCAGGGACTTCATATCTGCTTGGCTATCAGTGAAAATGCAGATCTCGAGGGCGGATTTCACGTTCCATCTTAGCCAGGACAGCGCTTCGCTAATCGCCATTACTTCCGCTCGGAAGACGCTGCAGTGATTGGGTACACCAACGGATTTGTTCAGGTTTAGACTCTGCGAGAAAACGCCGCTTCGTACTCTGTCATCCATCTTGGATCGATCTGAGTAAAAGTGAATGGCTTTACTAAATGGAATGGTGCCACCATACCACAGGTCATTGTCCGGAATCAGGGTTTCGAAGTTGTTTTCTGGGAATTGTCGAGGTGAGGTGTAATCTAAGTGAATTGAATTATGATTTTGTTCGCCTGTTCGCATGCCTTTAGACGAACTGTGCAGTTGGTTGCTGTTTGCTTACCAAAGATATCAAGAAGGGTAAGGTTCAGGAGAGTTGCCAGTCATCGGTGGGAGTAGTTCTAATTGCTCCACTGATGGAGATACAGGCTTGTCTCTGTACCTTCCTTAATTTGTTTAGGTGGGTGCCGACGTTGAGTATTGACATCCACACTAACACGCCGTATAAGAGGATGGGTCTTATGACAGATGTGAAGAGCCAGTGTGTCATGTAAGGTTGGAGACCCCAGTTGTAACCAATGGCTTTCTTGCTCATGTATAAGGCCGTGATGGCCTTCCTTGCTCTTTCTTCTGGATTGAGCTTCCAGTTTAGTCTGCTGTCTAATATAATGCCAATGTATTTCGCCTTATACGAGAACGGTGTATTGGTGCCATTTAGAATATATATCGTCAATAGTGGCGATGTTATTTTGAAAGTAATTTTGAAAGTAAAAGGAAGCTTTCGGTATTTTGAGCTTTAACATCCGGACCATTATGAGTCGCCCAGTTGTTAACTAGATTGAGACCATGTTACATTAGATCTCTCAGAACTTGGAGATATTTTACTGAGAAGGCTATAGCAACATCGCCCGCATAGGCAATAGTTTTGCAGCCCACCCTCTCCTATATTAGCAGCAATTTATTCATTGCCAGATTCCAGAGAAGCGGGGAAAGGGGAAAGTACTCCTCCTTGAGGTGTACCTCTTCTGGTTGAACTTTTTGCGGAGGCGTTTCCCAGAGTAGCATTAATTACTCTACTCGTGAGTAGTTGGTCTATTAGTGCTACCAGTCGCGCTTCTACTCCTAGTTCTTTCAGTGGCTTTATAATGTCTTATTGAATATTTTTCCTTGCCATAAATAACTTGAAGCAGATTATCATCTTCTGCAACTCGATTTTGATTGCAAGGATGAGTCCACGGTTCTCCATTGTACGCAATATGTATGAATATAATTAGTTTTGTCTGTTTCGAAAGCATGCCATTACCTCTTTAGTTTACATTTATGTTTCAAGATGTTCACAGCGATCGCTGTCGTTAATTGAAAACCTCAAGTGCCCATCTCATAAATAAGGCCTATTCTAGGATCCCATCTACTGCTTAAGCATCCAATACCTATTCATGGCGCACCTTCAAAATGCTTAACTATTCGCCCCCAAATCATATCCCAGCATAATGTCATCGCAGCCTTATCAAGTGCTACACGTCCATCCAAAGAGATCCCCTTCCATGTGTACGATGAAATTCATTTGCGTGCGTCCTGCTTATCCACTCAAGACACCGATGAATAGCATGTAATTACCATCTATTACGAAACCTCCATCGCCTGAGAAGGCAACAATAAGCCGGCGTGATGCTGAGATTAGATGCATGCGTCATGACTTGCAACATCGCCCACACACACGCTCGCCTGCATCGTCGTTGCCATCGCAGCCGATGCCATGCCATTGTACCAATAGATAAGGATCAAAATATTCACAAATTGTGAACGTCACTCTAGCACACGCGATTCCTGAAAACAAGAACGACCGTATGGGCTTCGTCTTAACTTGATCTAGCAATTTGATATAATAATTGCATCTTGGCAGTGTTAAGTCACGACTCCCTCAATGGTGAGCGGTTCACGCGACAAACATTCGGGTTTAATGAAGCAAAACAGTGAAGGTGTGTATGTACTTACAGTCTCGACTCATTCCAGCTGAAAGGCATTTCTTGAAACGACAATACTGACATCTATTGCGGTTCAGTCGAATTACCAGACATTTACCATCGCGTAAACATCTGTATTCGATCTGCTTCTGTATGCTGCGACGAAAAAATCCCTGAAAAGAACAAAAATATCTTGTGTAGGTATTCGGAACTGTTGTCAGCTAAAGATAAGCTCTAGTGTGTCATGTTACCTTACAACCTTCGCAGGATGTTACTCCGTAATGGTATCCGGATGCCTTGTCGCCACAAACCTTACACGGCACAAACGATTTCGATACAGAATTGGTATTCGAATCGGCTATCGTAAACTGTTGTTCTGGAAATGAGAGAGAAAACAAAAGAAAAATGCTTCGATGAGTATTTTTACAGAAAAATCACACACATTAGGTGTTTGTTTTCAAGGACCTGGCAGTTCATTTGAAAGTGTTTCAGTTGGGGGTTGCAAATTGAATTTAAAATAACGTAAAGGAGCTGTTACGAAATTGTCTTAAGATTTGTATACATGTAAATTGCGACCGCAGCAGTATTTCAGAAGATCTCCTGTGACAGCCTACAGTGAGAATGAACCATGACAAGACAGCCTATGTCACTTCAAAAAAGAGGTTGTCACAGCAAAACGCTATTCCTGGCGATCTTATGACAATGAGATCATGAATACATCGGTGTCGGCAAGGCTAAGAAAAATCCTATCCAAAAATCCAAAGCTTCCAGGACACATTAATCGTGATGACGGCAATTGAACACAATCGTCGAGTCTCTAATAGACACTCACTTTTCGGGGTGCACACAAATGACTCTCAGACGTCGAAATTAACGTTCCGAATGATGATTGTCAGCGACGAAAAGTGGGCCGTTGATACCTTCGAACCCTGTAATCCATTATGCTGACCAAAGGCCAAGGCTATAATCTGTCCAATCTTTAACTAGCTCTATACATGCAGTCTAGCTCGTGGCTACATACAATCCGCAGTAAGAGAAGTCAAAGTCGTCTTCATCCTCAAAGCAGGAAAAGCTAGTAAGCACAGTAGTGCAAAAGATTTTCGCCCAATTAGCCTTACTTCTTTTGTCTTAAATTAAATAAATTCAACCACTGCACAAGCTCATGTGCCCAACATGCATACATGAAAAGCAAAGGCATAGAAACTGCACTGAACGATGTCGTTAGTGCGATTGAAAAGGCTAATTCGCACTTGCTGCATTCCTAGCTCTATAAAAGCTATTGCTTCAAGGACACCCCCAGGCGGAGTCATTTCACTCCTTCTGTGGGCACTAGCCTTTAACGATGTTCTAGAGGAGCTAACATATTCGGGAACTAAGGCAATCGCCTACGTCGACGATTTGGTAATAATCGGCCGTAGCAATTTTTTTCCCGACAATCAGTGAGTTAATAGAAAACGCAATGAAAAATACCTTACTCAGATGTGCGAAATACTGTGGTGTAGGAATTAATCCGCAAAAAGCTAAGATCTTAGTGGAGATCTGACATAGAATCGGCTTTGGCAACCGATGCTACTACGATTTGTCGACATAACTGTACTCAAAACTCCTGACTCGAAGAACCAAAATCATGCTCTACAAAACAGTTATTTTGCCAGTCGATAAGCAAAATAGCTGAGCTGATTCTTTGGTGACTTCGAAGGAAAAATCCACGTCGGATATATGGTCAAGCAACGTGAATGCAGGAGAAGACACGACTCCACGTGCTGTATCAAGATGTGGATGTAGTCTGGAAGGCAAAAATCCGCCGACTGTACTGGCTCGGTAACATCGAACGCATGGACATCAATGCTACAGCTAAGAGGCTCTTCGAATGGGAGCCTTTTGGTTCTAGAAGGAAATGAAGACCGAATATCCGAAGCTCGTGGTCTTGATGACTGGAAGCAGCGTGCCCAGGACCGTCATCTATGGGAGGCAGTTTTGCTCAGGCTCAGACCCTCCTTAGTAAGATGAAGCTCATGTTGATTTTACAAGTAAAATTATTAAATCTTCATTTAGGTTAGCTTCTAATAAAATTTTAATTTTATTTTTCTAATGTAGGCTGTTAAATATATTGGACGCAGCGTACATCAGTCTTCTTTTGTCGTAATTGTTTTCGGAATTTCGAGTCGTCGTCATAGTATTCCAGCGCTGCTGTCATTTCCAATATCTGCTTAACTGCCAGAACTCTTACGTTATGGTTGCATAGCAACTTAACTCCTACTTATCTTGGATGTTCTGAAGCTTCTCGATTTGTGTTTGCGCTGCATCACCCAAGCCAATGCAGCGTACCTCAGGGTGGACTATATTTTGTACAGAAGTCGTAGATTTCTAATGCAGACATGCCAACGAAACAGGGAATCTCTTAGCTTGTTACGCAGTATATTTATGTGATCATCCCAGTGGAAATGGTTGTCGATAGTGATGCCTAGATATTGATATTTATGAACAACCTCAATGTCCTAATTATCTCATGTGCAAAAGTGCTGTGGTCTCCAAACGTGAATAAGCTTTGTTTCTGATGCGTTGACTACTAGTCCATTGTAATGACACCATTTTGCTGACTTCTTAAAACTCTTCTTGTCTTACTTTCGCTGCTGCTTTCAGAGACTGATGACATACAACTATTGCTGAGTCAGCCACATCGGCAAATGCTTTTCTTCAAGCATCTTTTCATTTCATTTACATATAGAATGAAAAGTAGATGACCAAGTTTTCAGCCTTGTGGGACACCATACTGCACTCTTTTTGCACTGATCCTCGATTTTAACGAGAAAGGTGCTTCCCTCTTCTTCCCTCTTCGTAATAATGTTAATTTTCCACTTATTCCCGCTTTTTGGATAGCTTCAATAAGTTCGTTGAGGTCCAGTATATCAAATAATTAGCTTAAGTCTAGAAAATAAAAATGGGACGTAATGTCGTTTGCTTAAGCTGGTGTTGACAAAGTTTGCAAAGTTGGAACACAACAATCACAATGAAACGGCTGGATGTTGATAATGGCATTGGGTTGTGCACCCATTGGCATGCCTTTCAGTTTGTCACAATCCATACATCTACGATCGTATCATTGATTTGATTGCACCCAGGAACTTGAACCAAGCCGAATGGAGTTCTTCAGGCAACACGAATGTCATGATCAAAACGTTCGTCAATGTCTTAAGATTCCCAGAACAACAAACAACGAACAAATACTGATTGCAGCGAGAATAGTAGGAAAGGTAAAGAGATGGTCAAAGACAGGAAAATAAATCCTTAGCTGAAACGATTAGTTGCATACAACGAAGGCATGTGTGGACTTGTTTACGTTTAGAGCCATTACCATAAGCTCCAAATAAGGAAAATTTACCAAAAAATATGTTTCGCGGTAATGGATGACAATTCGCAAAAAAATACGAGGCCGGTCACAGAAGAGTTCGATGGACACGTGAGAGGTGCCGAGCTACTCATTGCATCGAAAACGAGTGTTTTAAATTAAATTCCACAATTATGGAAAGAATGTAGCCATATCTAGCCACTGTATTCGTTGCGAACAGCCCTCTGACCACCAAAACACAGTTTTTTGAAGGGAATATCCAACTCTCGCGGTAATGGGACATTGAACGAACATCCATCCCCTGCTCAGACTGTCTTTTACTCGCCAACAATTTATTTATTTCTACAAGCAATCCATCAATCAGCTTAAGTTCAACCAAGCGGACGGTCACAAATATCACGTTCGGTCATCGAATAAATATCATTTCCCCTTTTCCCCACATTACACGTCGCATGCATAATAAAATGCATAAATATTTATCCTCGCCTTGCAATCAATAGAAAGGTCATAACATTTACAACATTAAAATGATGCAAATGCAGGCAGCGCGCCAACAACCACCGCCGCCGACCACACCTTTGCGCGCCTGTCTTCACATGTCGGATACAATCCAATCCAATTTGAAAAGCTAACGAATTTATTAAAACCCTTTTAACCTTCCGTTCGCCATGACTGACTTTGCGATTCGTTGCACAGTAGATTTGCATCTTACATCTGCGCACGGAGTGAATAAGCCTAGAAGCGATTTGGGTCGAAGTCGAAGCGCCACCGGCTTTACCATTAGCGTCAGTGAATTGCGCCGTAACTTTGCATTGGTTTCTGTTCGTTTTTTTCTTTCTTTCTTATTTCGCATTTCATTTTCTTTTCTCCCTCTCTGGCCATTGCTTAACGTTTATTAACCTTTTTGCGCTGCAAAATGCGAATGAACAGCTGAACAAAAGATACGAATATCCAGCAGAAGGCATATTGCGCCATTTTTTCCCCCATTTCGATTGCCCAACACTCGGACAATGGATAGTAGTGAGGTTTCTCTACACTGGTAGAGTTTAGCATTTTATTTGGTGAAAACAATAATTAGACACGACACGAACCAGTGGCTTAGAATTGCACGTTGCGCAGTCGCAATATCGTTCCGAGTCGCAGACGGACAGAGTGTGAAGTTAGATTTGTGCCAGCCAACTTCTGGCAGTCATTCCATGTCCCAATCAGCAAGTGCTCGACCAACTGTGTTCTGTTGTCTGAATTAAGCTCATTACAGTTCACTCTTTTTTTTGTGTGTGTATCTAATCAGCTTTTGCGGCTAATCCGGGACAGTGTAACCGCCACCGCAAAGTAATCAATTGGGACACCAAATGATTTATTCAACTGACGGAAATGTGACAGTTTTTAACAGAGATTACGGAGATAATTCCAGTGAAATATGAAGCGTGTTACCATTCCCATTGTCTAGAGCTTATCATTGTTAAAATTACGCCTTTAGTGCTTCCGATCTTTACACTACACCGCTTCGGCTTTGATGGAAGTGCTTCAAGCGATCTGTTTACATTTTGATGACTCGGTCCAATGTGTGCGGCGTTATTTTGGAAATAGCGCATCGTATTTTGGGCTCGTGCTCGTTGAAAGTGTTTGGCTTGTCAGGGTAGACTAGAGACTTGACGTAGTCCCAGAGAAAGTAATGGAGTGGTAGTAAGTCGCATGAAAGGCGTTCGTCTTGAGATGACCCGGTCTGCAAACACCTCCTTCACTACATCGAGCATTGCGTCGCTTATATGGCTTGTGGCACCGACTTGTTGGAACCACAGCTCGGATATACAGATGTTGTCGAGCTCTGGCCACGAAATGACGGCCGTCACACCAGCATCAAGTCAATTTTTGTGGATGTATTGATTCTTGGTCCAATACTTGTTGATATCCGACCAATATTTCTAGCGTCCTTCAATCTTATGAGGGCCTTAAATTGAACCGCAAAATATGCCGGGTTGACACTCTGGTGATGCCCAATTCAGGTAATCAGCGCAAAATAGACATTTCTTCGTCTTCTTCGATATTGGCCCCCACGGCGACTGTTTTATTTATTTCACGCCAATCTCTGTCTGGTGGGGTTAATCTTAAGCCCAAAGTAGTGTACTGGCACTCAAACATTTCCATGGTGCGATGAATTGCCTGCACAATGAAGCCATACTGAAGAAACGACTTCACGTTGCGTACTTTCAACAATACTTTAAAAATGTCCGCACATTTTGGCAAGTCTGAGACAATGCATGATGGCATGACAAACTTTATTGCATATTTTGACAGCTGGATGTCAATTGGTAGCTTTGACAGGTGCTCAATATAACAATTGGAAAAAAACCATCATTGTCATCTCATCTACCTTTATAAAGGGTGTCCTATAATTCACGCAAAATGTAATTTCGATATAAAATACAGATTTATAATTAGAAAGCATACATTTTGTATTGATTGTTATTTATGGAATAGCACATTGCATAAATGGCCACCACGGCATTGCTGGCAAGAACGTAATCTTTTATTGAAATTGTTATTGACCCAATTTCCTCTTACAAGGTGTTGGGGATTGTGGACTTGTTTTGCTTGTTTGCTTAGACCTTTGACTTCAAAAAAACCCCAAATAAAAAAAGAATTCATGCAGTAATTGAATTATTTCTCTGTGACACCGTCTTGTTGAAACCACATGTTGGTCCCATCCATATCTTGTAGTTTTTGCACTAAAAACTGGGTTATCATGTAACGATAACGAACACCATTAATTGTTACTGCCTGACCAGCCGCATTTTCGAAGTATAATGGTCCGATAATGTCTCCAGCCCAAAATCGGCACCAAACCGTCACGCGTTGTGAATGCATTTGTTGCCACCAAGACCGTTTACTTTGTCGCCGTTGGATATCGCTGTGTATCCGTCACAGCTTACCGCCTTGAGTACTCTTTTTCTATTCGCTATGCCTGAGGTATTGTCCGATATGTATCGGCAAGACATCGAAAGTGTCCTCGTCAGTATCGAGCTTTGCAAGAACTCCCTGGATGAACATTTGAATGATGTTGTATTCCCTTCAAAATGATATATTAATTATAAATGTGTTTCAACTAAATTTACTTTCGAAACCACATAATGTATGATCCTCTAGATTGGCTTCATCGTCACCCCGTTGATACCTCGAATTTTAACTCAAAAATTATCTCGATCTTAGCGCACAACATCTACTGATCCCGGCACTGCTTCCTGGTAATTGCTTTAAACTAATTAAAATCCTTCTCATAGTCAAGTCACAGGGCATCTGTAGCTTGTCACTGGATCACCAATTAACGTATCTCTAATGATCATCGTGTACACATCAATTAAAATCGACTGCACATCGATTAACCCGTCCAGGAAATAATTCCAAGTTAACTCAACTATCCGCTGCTGGATGGATCTGTCTCGTTTGACTCCAAGTCAAGTGATACCGTCAGTGGCGGGCGCCAAACCGGTTCAACTGAGTATCTGCGTTTGTGTTTGCGTTTCCTACTCCTCACTGGGCACCTTAGATCAATTAACACGGAAACAATTTCTCTCACATTCATTCCTCTTCCGGCCCTATCGCTCTGAAGCGCTGCTGATGGGAATGGGATGGACCCCATCATGGATTAGATAACCATTCACTGGCGGTCTTACAATTATGGAAATGCATCCCATGATTGTTTACCTCGGTGGATATCTGACTACGCGCAAAAGTCGCTCTGGTTTCACGATTCTGTCGCGCACATTTGACGGGGCCACAAATGCTGCGAGTAACGACGCAAAAGGCTCACGAAGGCTTGCCTCCTTAAGCACTCATAAATATTTATGCTACCAGTTTGTTTATCGCTTGACTCGGGTCGTGTATACGAGCACTATTCGTATGTGCCATGTGTCAGTCGATGAAGAAAGACGACAAGTTTATTGAACCGTGTGAACGATATTCAATCGATCGATGTGATCGCCGCCGAAGGGGAAGGTGCCAGAAAAAAGAGAACGAACGAACGAACGCAGCAAACTGCTGCATACATTTGTTGCATAATCCGCTGTTGCATTCAGGCTGACTGAACGGTGCGGGGGATGAAGTATATCGATATCTTCCATCGTCGGATCGCATCGAATCGTAGCTTGTAATGTTTGTTCGGTGCGATGTATTTGCATTTCAAGTGCCTTGCACTCGAGGATGCACACAAGACTCTTCTTCCTTTACCCGGCCGGTTGTTTCTGTCATCTTTTGATTTCATAGGCGGTTATTTATGTCATGCGATCGACTACATTGTTGCAATCGAACTGCATTCACTTTCTGCTTTCCGCAGACCATGCAACTACTCTTCTCTGAACATATTTATCGATAATTTCCAGCAAGAGGAATGAATTCTAATGTATGAGTGCACTTTGGATGCATTCATGTGACGTGACCAATTCGGACAATCTGACTCACTTTCCAGTTAATTTTCACATGGAACGTGACAGCTGTCAATGAACGTATTAAATTAGTGAAAACACTTTTCTGCCCGCTATTACATTGCGCCTTTGTCGGTTTAATTGCCTGCCGCATTTGTACGAAAATGTACATGCATTTAATTTATTCCTGTCAGACATTCACAGTTCAGCTTGGATAGGGAGCGGGTGTGTTTAATTCACATCAACGGAGGCGAGTACAGTGTCACTTAATATCTGTCAGTGTCAATACACAGTTTCGCTGTGCTACACGCAATTGAAAGGCACAGTGAATGTGTATGTGCAGAGATTATTCAAAGTTTATGTATTTCTCCAGCAAAAAAAACCCTTCAATAAGCGAATTAAAAGTTAAGAGATTTATGAAGGCAACACCTGCTCGTGCTGCACCATCTGGTGAGAGAACATTCTCCGTACGATGCAGTGAAGAATCTGCTTCCACGTGTGAAGGTCACACATTCGGCGGTTGATGACACTTTGGATATTCTAATTATTATTTGTTCGTTACCAGAGCTTACATTTCTCTGGTGAGATACAATACCGTGAATACTGCAACACTTCAAGTGCATGTGATATAAATTCAGCATTTTTCTGGTGTGTATTGCAATTATGCAGTTTAGGGGAAAACATTCGACGCTACATCCTCTAATGAAGTTCCACCACGATGTTGTAGTTGCCCTGAACAAACACGAAGTCAGCGTTGCCTGCTTCCTGGACTTGGAAAATACCATCTACACTGTCTAGATAGAGGGACTCATCTGCAAGCTGAATCCCTTCCAACATCATGAATATTGTCTATAGCTTTCTACATTCCAGAAGATTATACGTTCAAGTGGGAGACAGTTAATGAACTGAGCGGAGCACCAAGCCGATAGTTGCGCAAGGGTCGAAGCTGGGACCGGTGCTCTTCAACATCTACAGCGCAGATCAACCGCCTCCAACGAATACAGTGAAATGTTGTCTATTCGCAGATCACTCACTTATGCCAGCACGAAGTCCCGCGAAGGGTCGAAATCCAGACAGCGAACAAATTTGACTACTACACCAAATGGGGTATTTGTATCAATGCTTGAAAATCAGTACTTATGTGTTTAAGGAGACCATCCCGAGGTGGATGCAGATCAGCAGCTAAATGTCGGAGCACAAAGATAGTGCTCACTAACAGTAACATCAAAAGAAGAGGTCAAGTATCTTGGCGTTGACTTCATGGATATGTTGAAGTTCAACAGCTACTCGAAACTCAGTCTTAACAAGGCCAACATAGGCTTCCATCGCATCTCTCCTTTGATGCATAAACTAAATGGATTAAGCCAGAGGACCAAGTTGCTGCTCTACAAGCATCTTAAACTGCCGATCTTAACGTACGGCTTTCCAATGTGGCACACCATGAAGCACACCAAGAAGCTTTACGACGAAGCACGCATCATCAACTTACAAAAAGTACATGGTGACACTGTTCAGAAAGCAGCTTCTAGACCTCCACAATCCTAACGAGGCAATCAGGGACCTGAGAAACACCATCCCCAGATAATGCTGTCTCAACGCTCTAAGTCTGCTAAGCAAGCAGAACTTCCCAACAACATCTAACAACGAAATATATGGCTTCTACCAAAGGAGCAATAGCAGTCATCATCGAGCCTAAGCGGGCTACCGCACCTACAACCCATCCCAAAAGGGCCAACATGGACACGCGGATTTGAACAAAACTACAAAACTCTACTCTAAACGAGACGAGATATACCTAATTGCTTATGCTTCGAGTCTGGAGAAGGCGTCTATTAGCCATGAATCAGAGGAGGAGATTGTAGGAGTTGACGCATGTAACCACTGTGGCACGGCTGTCCTTATTCCACTTTTCTATTAATCCTATTAATACGAAATTTTGTCAGAAAGTGGAAAAATTACAAAAAAAATAATACATTTACCAGGATAGAAGAATAAAACGAGGAGGATTACTACAAAACGCTGGAAGTTAAAACCATCAGACTGGCCTAAGTGCAGGCTGGACTCAACATAACCCCTCTAAATTACATTTTCTTGGGTTGCGTCATGTCCTCAGTCTACCCTCACATTCGATACGACATTTTCCGAATAACGCTGAATGTGTTGGCCTCAAGGTCATCAAGAATTGAACCGAACGCTTGAAGCACTGCCAGCGAAGCCAAGGCGGATATGTGAATGATATGCTATCGCGTGCATAATGACGTAATTTTATGTCTCACACCGTTGTTGTTTTATTTGAATCTCTTTTCCAATCGCCCTCTACTTACTCCATCAGCGCACTTCTAGGACCACCTCCAACGCAGAATACAATTTATTTGCGAAAATCTCCCCATTTGGCGTCGATTAAATTGGCACAATGTCGTGCGCTTTACTTTATCAGCGCGTGTCACATTGAAGCCACAATGCAATGCAGGAAACAATCAACGCCAGTAATTCTTATCCAATCTACATGCTTAACGGTAATTAATTTAAGCTAACTAATTACAGTAAGGCCAGCACAAAGTATTCACATGTCAGGCTGTCAGTACAGCGGTTGGTTTATCGACGGGCATCTAAAGAGAACGTCAAAGAGAAAGCACATGTCGGGAGTACATATCGTACAAGCATTGCATTAGGTTAGCCCATCACCCGCGCACAACGCCAGTCGAAAGGAAATGTATCTGCTGGCCGGCAGCATCAAAGACTCCAAAGACTCCCCGAAGATAGAGCCTTCTGTGTGTGCACGTATTTGCCGCCGCCGCGGCCGTGCTGTTCTCGTTCCCACTTTGTGGAGTGATACGCCTAAGTGCTGGAGTCTATTAATTTTCCTGTCCATTAAAGGTTTTTCCATATCAGATTAACCACTCCGAAGCAGTCCGTGGAGACTTTTCCAACAGACGCGGGAGAGCACTGTACTTACTTGCAATTATTAAAATTGCGGATGTCTGTCTGTCATCGGTACTAATACTCTTTGGCTCTGCCTTTCTCCGTCTAATCCCAAATCAACTTGTTATTCAGGAGGACAATGTCGTCTATGGAAGCTCCCCGCCTAATATGAGAATTTCCCATAGCCCAGTGGAACCGGGCAAAGGATTTATATGCACTGGTCATTGATTTATGAGCTCTGCGAAGATTTATTGACTTCTGATATCAATTCTAGGGGGAGTACAGTGTGCGGTGCAACAGACAGACATGTTCCTTGCCTTTATTGTCATGATTGGCTTACTTGTCGTAGACGTCAACGATAGTCGGTGTGCCTGTGTGTGCAGGAAACCTGAGTATATTCTTTGTTGTGGATTGCTATACGTTCAACCGGAAGGGATTGGCTTGTTTTATAGATTTCACTCACAAGTTCAGACAAAACATTTGCCCTCGCTGGAATTTGCGAAGATCACGATCGAATGCGATGCCAAACAAGAAGGAATGCTTTCCACTAAGAGCCAAGCCAACGGGCCAACAAGATGTTGCTAGAGAGAAGATTGTCGTTTAGTTGGCGGGGACTGTGCGCAATTAGACTGTCGTGGTTGTTGCACCAAAAGCGCTTGGTATCTATCTGATGAAATGTGATGGAAAGCATAGAAGTGCTAGCAAATTGGATTGCGATTCGTGCTATTAATTGATCTGACAGTGGATTGAAAGTTGAACAGCTAAATATGAGATTTTCTCGAAATGATTTGCCAATCAGAGGGAACATTGCGGCAGTCCGTATGAGTATTCATTCGTTCGCAAGAAGTGGTTTCTGATGGAAGGGCAGATGCGATTGATTCGATGATTGGACATGAACTATTTCAGGGAATTTTCTCACTAATTGACATGGGAATGGGAATGCATGTGAGAGAGCATTTAATCCATAGGAAATGTTTCTGTTTGACAGATGAGACGATTCAGGCTCAGTTGGGTAGTAGCCGGTTTTCGGTGAGAAGATTGGTTTGATAATTTGATTATTGGAAAATAAATTGAAGCCTACTCCCGTACAGGTATTTCAACCAATATGATCGTGAACTGTATACTCAAGCAATAGAGCGCGCACACGAGCTTGGTACACGTCATCAAAATAACAACTTCGTTGAGTTTCGTTGAGTTTCATTACGTTTCGTTAAGTTTCGTCAAGTTTCGTTCACTTCTGCTTACTTAACTGGAGCGAAATCAATCACTCTCTACGTACGTTAATAAACCATTTTTAGAAATTGTGCATAAGCTCCCGTTAGCAATTATGGACACTTTGAAGTTCGATGCTTCTGGATATATTTAGCACAGAGTCTGACGTTGGCTTAATTTCACTTAAGCTAGTCACTCACTAGTTTAGACTTTGTTGGTTCAGTGAACTGACGCTTCAAGTGTTTGGGGATGGCCTAGTTGTCATATTTTTGAGGGCCCATGCATATGAAATGTCTGTATTGTTCGATTAACAATAATGGCTATCACTTTAACTTCAACTACCAAATGAAATGATTACGCTCAATCTCCTTAGCATAGCGTACAAGATATCCCATGCCGTTTTGTTTGAAAGTGATATGTAGGTCCCTTTTAGCGTGGCTTCATGACAGCAAATCCGACATGCTCATCAGATTGTGGGGATCGATGTAGAATTTTCGCTGCTGTACCAAGGTCGGCAATGAATCAAGAGAGCTTCAATGTCAAAAAGAGGCTTTAGACGTTTTTAAGAAGATCGTGGAAAACTCACAGGACAACACTGTAGGCACTATCATTTAGAAGTTCTGACACATTTTAGCACACACGAACTGTTATGAAGCATTTGCTGGTCTGGTTGTGAACAAGGGATAAAAACAAGTATATGCTGTCCTTAACAATCGACATAATATGTACATATAACATCAACGTATCTCATTGCGCAGTTGCATATGTGCATATATCGTCGAGATGAACAGTGACTTCGTCCACCTCGGCTTCGCGGTGAATAGCAAGAAGAAACAACATCAGTTTCCGAGATCAGACGCAGAATGACTCGTGGAAAGCGCTGCTTTGTTAGGCACGAGACGGAATTAAATAAAATCAATTGAAGCCCTAATGCGAAGAATCATGATGATTTTACATGAAGTATTAACTACCCGAGTTCGATTCATGGACAACTTCAAAAGCGAATGACGATGTCCTACTTTTTTTTTGTCGGTGCTTTTCGAGCTCTACTCTTGAGCACTCAGACTCAAAAACTGGTTCATTGTACCAGGCAGTAACCTAAATTCAATGAAAGTCGTTGGTCACATCGAGGAAACAAAATTCAGCGTGCGATATTTTGTCCCGCCTGCTTTGAGGGCATCTAGAGGAGAAGTCTGAGTCTATCAAGCGCAAACGGATCCAACATCTAACTTGGCTAAGCCATGTGGAGAGCATGGGCAACTTAGCTCGTCGCAATCATTTTTAAACGTTGCTCGAGTGTAAGTCTTAACATGACGAAATGGCAGGTTTTACTTTGACACATTGCACTACTCACGTGTGAGCTTTTCAATATAGGCTGCTAAAAAACCAAGCAGCAACAAAATCGGTTCACTTGCGGGTCCCTTGACGCAGTGGACAATTGCATCACCTTCAATGGCACGAGGATTAAATCAGAATTCGTCCTAGGAAAACAAAAATCAACTGTTACTCCACGACAGTTCAGTTCAGTTTCTCAAAATTCGTCATTCGAGGTCGACTCGTGCCTCCGCTTATTCTACAAAACTGAAAGCATCAACAAGGTTACATCCCATCTGAATGCATACACGTTGCTACGCCAAGTACACATAACTCTCGCTCTAATTATTTTAAAACCATGACTCACAATTTGCAATTGTGTTCATTGCAATGGTCTGACCAGAAAATCCATTCAAGAAGCATGAACGATTTCAATGAACTCCCATCGTCAACTTCAAAAACGCGCAAAACAAACAACAGCGGCAATCCAACAAAATCACGGACAAAATAATTTCTGCTCACATTGTGCATCTGTTGGATGGTGTTCGTTGTGTTTTACTTAGTCACACCAGACTTCACATGACAGGAAAATTGCTTGAAAATATTCGAATCACTCACAAAACTGAGGAGGAAAACAGAAGAAAAAACAAAAACAACCAACGTCAAAAGTGCAAATGACTTGCTGCTCAGTATGTGTGAAAATGTCAGTGAATTCAAATGGAGGAGATGAGGAAGAAGAAGAGAGCAGACATGATATTAAATTGCAATGCAAATTGCATTGTTAGTTGTTACTTAACGGTGTTTAGTACTTGTAATTGACGTCTGCTGTTTGATTACACAATTCATCTGTCATGGGCGCTCATTTGTGCTGTCTGATTTGATCTCATGAATGTGATCCGTCGTGTTTGATCGCATAGAATTTATGTACGCGAGGGCAATCGTATATTTAGAGCAGAAGCTATTGTTCTAGCTGAGAATGCGTCACATTGCTTGTTCAAGCTTCATTCTCGTTTACAGACACGACAGGATGTGTGGTAGACAAGGTATTTGTGGAAGAGCATGACAATATGTGTTGTTATTTTAATCCCACACAGAGTTGACTGGAATATTAGGTCGAAGAAAAGTCTTCCAGTCGCCAAGAATCTCCATGCTGCAAAGTATGTCCCTTCAGAGTGAAGTTTTTATATTACGAATTACTTTCTTCAACGCCTAAGATGGCTAGACCGTGCAGAGCTCATGGACAGCACTGCTCCAGTCCGAAGAGTGTTGGGCAACGCAATAGACGATGCCTACCCAAAACCCAAGGCGACAAAAGTGGAGAAGCCAACTTGGCGTGCGTAATTGGAAGGAGGTGGCTATAGATCGTGGCAACTGGAGAGGACTGTTGGTTGGGCTCATGTTCATCCCGGACTGTAGTTTAGTTAGTAATCCTCAGACATCATTGTGTCCATTCTGTATGTGCATATGTATTTAATCAATGAACGTGTGCATTAGTCTCGCATCTGATCATTTCTGAAGCACAGGCTGTTTGCCGACGGAACCAGGAAGTGGGCATGTGTGGAATGGAATTCGATTCTAAATCGTGTAAAAACATCTGGGGTAAACTCCTGCTCAAGGTCGTATATAAGATATGTATGCGGTTTCTACAAAACTCATTGCAGCGATATTGTTCGATACAATCTATGACCGGATTCGAGATCTCAAGGAAATTGTTTTTAAGACATCATTCTTGTGTGAGTCCGGTTCTAGGACATGCGGTGCATCTTTCAGCATAGAAGGCACTATCCTTCAGAAGTAAATTCAGTTGATGATCTACGTTAATATTGTAACCGTTTGCTTCCAGTGTGCCCTTGTCAAAAAGGAGATTCAAAGAAAAACGAGTGCTGTTGATGAAAATGACGTATGTAAATAATCAACAAAGAACCATTGCACGCCATCTGAGGCAAAAGCGTCGGAGCTGCACTTTTCGAGTATTAAAGTGCCTGTAGTCACAATATTCCAACTTTCAAAGGCACGTGACTAAACCATCGAAACATATCTCTTTCCGTTATAAGTAGCAGCTGCAACATTGAATTTCTCGCGTACAGTCGTGTTTCATGAAACCGCTAATTTAGCATTGACACCAAGCTCGGCCTTCCTGATTACAGATCTTCCAAGCCGTTTCAAAATTGGCCTATCTTATAGGAAAGTTCAGCATTACTCGTGAAAAAGACCCCGAGATACTTAAACTTCTCCACCTGCTTCAGTGGCAGTGCATTGCACTGGCATTCCTCTGATTTGACTACGTTAGCCTTCATCCCAGCATCAGCATATACGGCCATAAACCTATCTAGCGCAATGGTCTTCCGCCTGGGAGGATGTAAGGATAACTAAGTCATCTGCAGAAAGAAGGTGACTCCCTCAACTCTCTCAATGTGAAATATTCCTCGCCTCAGCTGCTATTTAAAATTGAGAGAAGGCAAGAAAATGAGAGGTGACAAGACGCACCCTTGCGGAAGTACAACGCGCACGGTGAAATGTGGGCCTCGATACCTAGTGGCACTAGGTCGTTTACTTTTCCAAATCTACAGAAGAGCTCTATATCCTTCCTGGACTCGACCATAGCTCTAGAACGCGCCTCCAGCACCTTAGCGTAGACTTTCCCAGGGAGACTTAAAAGAGATATACCCTGTAGTTGGACCAATCTATTCTGTCCCAGTTTGTGAGTCGCCATGACACCTGAGAGCCATAAAATGCCCTCTTTACGCATTGCCTTAATTCTCACCGACTTTTATCCACATCGGCAGATTTGCTAATTTCGTGATTTTCTGAAGTTTAAGTATATCTCCTAGATGTTTCTGCAGATATTTAGAGCACTACACGAGCAGAGGGGGTCGGTTATCTGTGGTCTCCTTCTCCTCTTCACCCATGCTTATTTCCGTTCCAAGTGGAAGTGTCTTGACTTTTATACTTATACTGGTTACAAATCTAAATACTGGTACAAATCAGATGGATTTCTTCTGCTCCGCTGATACACATACAGGCCAGTCATTACACTCTGTTGAGTGTGTTGCAGCATTATTAAGGCTGCCCACCAAAGCCACAGTACATGCTTGTAGCAATCTAGCAACGCAACCGTAAATGACCTAAGCAAACTGAAACTCAAGTCAGAAACGAAAGAAAAATGTCTCGAAGCAATCAAATTGACGAGTACTGCTTCTGGAGATTGAGCCAAAATTTCAACACCAACAGTCATTTAGTTACGTGAAGAGCAACTGATATCGCTCACACATTTATAAATGGATAAAGTGAACGAAACTTAACGATGTAGTTATTATGCGCACAGTGTATCATTTTTGTGTATTCGCTCGTTTGCCTAAGTTGCCAACCTAAGTAAGCAAATGTGACCGAAACTTAATTAAACTTAACGAAATTCTGCAAAATTTATAGTCACAATGCATCATTTCTATGTCATCCCTCAATTGCTTAAAATGACTTAAGTCTCCACGTGATGGTAAGGAAATCTCCATTGTCACCAACAGATCCGAACAAGGTTGTGCTCATTCTGACCACTTAAATGGTCCAACTCAGACATTTATACAGCACATGTGCCATTAACTTGATGAATACAGCAGTATAGACAAATGAATGCTCCAAACCAGTCTCGGAACCGCGAAAATCAAGCAAATTATAAACTTGATAGGCTTTAATTACATATTAATTCGGTTTCATCGCGTATAGTCGAGCCATACTGCCGATAAACCTAATTGAATATTCTTAAATTTTTAAATTTACCACAGTGGCCGCGTGCTGTGTCAATTTGACATCTTTATCTAGTCTTTAGCAACGCCATAAGCCGCATTTAATGACTCATAAAATACACACATATTTACCTCACGAATGATTCACGATATTCTGGAGATACATCTTGCTCTTTTGACAGACTAAGCCCTGCTGTGCTTTTAGCTTTCGCTTTCCGAACTCTTTAAGCTCAACCAGGGGGTCACTTATTATCCATCCCCCCTCTTATTCAGAAAAACTCATTCATTTCTTTTTTCAAAAATATCCTTATTCTTCTCTTCGTACACGGGAAACTGTCCAGCAGAACTACTTAGATACGTGACATTTATGATGGACTTTCACATTGAAACTAGTCTCATTCAGATGACGTTCATGTCCATCGGCTTCCGTTCCAGCATCGAATTGTTGACCCCAGAGAGATGTGACAGGCCGCAGTGTCTTTCACTCATTGCCATCCATATGCCCGTAATCCATTGGGCGCTACTGCCATCCACCCCATTCACATTCAAAGTTGCATTGCACCCATACCCACATCTGTTCACGTATCTCGATCCAGCAGTCGCCCTGAAGATTTCTCTTTTCAAATTCAAATGAGCTTCAGTGAATGTTCCATCCTCCTCGTGATTCACCGCCGCCTTCAACGCCTCCACCGCCAGTATCCCCGGATACCACCCGTTGTTTTGACTCTTACACTGCAGAGTGCAGATATCCCGGGCTTCCACTTCCTCATTGTTGTGCTGTGCTGTGCTGTGTGTCGTTGTTGTCTTTTCCAGCACTGCCACTCTGGCTATCTGTAATGGCTTCTCTTCTATTTCGAGAGGGCGAGAGTGCCGTGACGGAACCTTAATCCCACTTGCTTGAGGTGTGGCAGTTCGTTTGCCTTAGTGTAAATACTCATAGAAAAGAGAATAGAAACTGAGAAAATGTGTGAGGGGGGAGCGCCGAGACAAAAACAAAGATTTATCTAGAGTCATGGCTTAAAACGGAAATTTTCATCTTTTTGTCTGCCGCCAGGAGCACAGGGGGCGCACACCGCCAGCGAAATGGAATATTCATTGGAATTTGAATTTATGAGGAATCGTGTCGCTGTCTGAATTTGTGATTGTGGCTGCATCCAAAGAAAGAGCACAGATTCGCGTAGGAAATTGTCGTTTCTCAGAGAAGACAAGCCAACATCCTATTGTGCACCGCATCTCGCCCTAATCCCGTCCTCATTCGACATCAAAACTAAATCCTTCATCTATGGGTGATTCGTTCTTTTTTCTCTCTTCTGTTTCTCTGTAAAAGAGGAGTGCAGAGTCAACGTTGGTTGTACATTGTTGTCTTCTAGTTTTGCTGTTTGTGGTCTATCGTGCAATGTACCGTAATTTTGTGTTTACCTCCTCTGAGATCTCGGAATTAATTTATTCTGATGCTGAAATGAATTGGGTGGGTGGGTAAGGAAACATATTTTCTGCTTGCAATGAACTATGATCACTGAGTGAAGGATCGAATCTTGGTGAGCTATCTGTTATATGTGCTTTAGAAAAGATAAAAGAGGGGGCAGGAATGTACAATCGATTGGGCGAAATTGGGCATTATGGGCAGAGACTATGAAAAAGGTGTGTTTAAATAAGGCCATGTGACGAGTTTGGGAAATTTTAAGCAGAGCTGTAATGTGTACACCCTCGCGTTGGCGACCAACCAAACGGCACTACTTGCCATACAAGCGACGCAACACGCGAAGTTCTGAAGGATACCTTTGGCGACTGGGTCATCTTACTGCTAGCGTTCGCCTTTCTTCGACTCTGAGCTTGTGGGGCAACTCAACAGAGGACGTCCACCTTGGGCGCACACAAGTCGAGGGGCACCTCAGCAAGCTTGGTGTTCGAAACTGAAGACCGTGCTGGCTGGAGAGGCATGTTGGGTAAGGCTCAGGTCCACCAGGACTGTAGCGCCCTAAGAAGAAGAAGAAGAAATTTCTCCCGACAATTAGTGAGCTAGTAGAAAACCCAACAAAAAGAACCCAAATCAGATGGCGAAAACCTGTGGTCTAGGGAATAATCAGACAAAAAATGGAGTTGATCATATTCTCCAACAAAAGAGTCATTGTGCAAAAGATTACTAATAATTGAAGGTACATCCGTCACTCTGACTGGTAGCGGAAAGGGCCTATACCTAAATACCAGGAGAGTCATTAAAAAAATATTGACTTAACCCCAAAAACAATTCCATGGATGTGCACAGCGGTTGTCAGACGCATCGTGACATATGGCAGCTTAGTCTAGTGGGAAACTTCCCTAAAATCACCAACCAACCATGCCTGGGCGTCACAGGAGCAATTAACACCACCCCACTTGAAATTTGTGTGTGAGGTGGTGATTCTTTAAGAACCCAGTTAGCTCTGAGTGTCGCTTTGGAGCCACAGCTGTGAAAGTTGAATGTTGATGTGCGTTTAGAACCATCGTGCGGCGATCAGAAAGATTATCAATTCTTTGACGTTCGTTTCGTATATCTCGCCGAGAGATTTAAGGAAGGGTTTGCTTAGAGACAGATGCCTTGCTCTGCCAAGCGCTGGACAAGGCATCAAAGGAAGTGAATAAGGGATTCTAGTTCTGCGTATTATTGCATCTATGGTAGTGTGTGTTGTGAGGAATTCCTAGTCTAACTGCATGCTCCCCTGTCGACCAGTACCCTGTACTTATCGCTGTAATTTTAACAATATCAGTGCGAGTCCTCTTTAAAAGATAAGTTCTGTTTGGATGAGATTTGAGTTGACTTAAATGCCACCTTCCTAATTGCGAGGATTTTCGCTTGATAGATGCTGGCGTAATTTGGGAGTCTGTAGGCTGCAGAAATGCTCAAATTATCTGCGAAAATACCTGCGTCGACTTCTTTGAACCGTCTGTGTATACACTCACATCTGGGATCTGGTCTATACACTTGCGATCCCAGACTGCTCTAGTAGGGAAGATCACGTCGACATAAGAAATCTTGTTGAGGTGGAATGTAGTCTGTTTGAAGTCGAATGAGTTCTCTCGGTATCGAATACAGGATGTAACGATGGCTATATGATCTTGATCTCCACAGGCGAGACTCTCTGAGCCTGATCGCACTATGCGTCGCTATATTTTGAATATGAAGGTCGATAACAGGAAGTTGGAGCATGACCGTCAAAGCGTCTGAAGGGGTTATCCTTATCGCGCAAAATGTACCTACATATGCATGGCAGTCTTTGTATATTGTTGAGCTGCACAATATTATATTCTAAATCTAAACTAGTGACCATTAATTAGAATAGAACGTACTACGGCTGTCTACGTCCATCGAGTTAGGTTTGGTCTTAGCCCACACCTTTTTCCAAAACTTTTATTGCTGGCATAGAAAGCTATACAAGCCTTCTTAGTCCGCTGTTCTATATGAATATTCCAGGTGAATTTTGAATTCAGATAGATTCCTAAGTACTTAGCATTAGTGGAGAGAGATAGTCATTGACCGTTTAAGCAGGGTTTGGAGGTTGGTATTTTGTATTTCCCTTGTTATCTACATGCAGAGGACTGCTGCAAAAACTAAGTCGTAAGGATCAGCCAATAAAGCGGCTGGCTGTAAAGCACCACTGGTCATGCTACAAATTGAACAAGTTGAAAACTACTATACTTCTGCGTTCCTTAGTTTCGAAATACCCTTCGGATGCTATTTCCCAACAAGGGAGGAGTGGACTACAAATAAGTCCAGCAACAATGCGACCATCCATGTATACACGAAGAAGACGATGCTACAAGGCACATGCTCGGGCAATTTCTCCGAGTCGATAAACATGCTCTGCTCTATCAGAATCCCTTACAGTGGCCAGAATGATATCAGTGTTCGAAATACCACGGGCTGAAGTTAACATCCTAATGTACGGTCAAGCGGCCATCAAAGCAATTTCGGCAGTATAAGCCAAGTCAGCACATAGCTGAGGTCGAAACTGACTCATCCCAGATAATAATATGAATAAAACCACCTCTTAAGGATATCCAGAAAAAAGTTCGACCCAAAAAGAAGCTGAAACTCTCTAACCACGCGGATATTGTGGCCCAAGTTTAACAGAGCAAAAGCCGACAGACTACTAAACTGCGGCAAAAAGTTGCCAGAGACAAACTGGCCATAACCATCTAAAGTAACACGAAATTAATATGGGACTAACCCACTACACATGCAGAGGCTGTGGTGATGAAGAGGATACTCATCGAACTAAAATGTTTCTCTCATTTCAAACTAATAACGGACGAATTTTTTGATGTTTCGTTTCAAAATTCTGTGAATGTCAAATTATCAAAAAATATCTACACATTTAAAAAAAAAAACTACAACAGTCCACGGAAGGCTTTAGAGTGATGAAATGAGTTCAAGTCGAAGTTCAAAAACTGTCAGGAGATTCGTGTCATTTAAATGTATTCATTTGTTTACAGTGAAAGCACGCGAAAGTGTTGGACATTTTTACACACGATGTGAATGAAAATAAAGTCACTTTCGTTTTCTTTTTTCCCACATCACTGCTTTAATTTGCCACTGCGACCTCAATTAAATGCAACATTTAGGGTTACGAGCAAGATCTTGTCATTGTTCCGAATTAAGACTGAGTGAAGGTACACATGAATGCACATCGTTGCTTTTGAAGAAAACCGATATAACTTAAAAGCCACTGGGACGTTCTCCCAAGTAGAACAACAATACACTCTAGTAGCCGAAGCATATTTTTGTTTTCAATAGTTTTTCTCTCAAAGTAGACTTAAAATAATTTTAAAATACAATGAAATTAGTTCACGGATATATACATACCTGATGCAATTTTCAAATTGCCTACATCACAAGCAGCACCGCCCGATGCAAAGCTATGGCCGGCATTTGTTGTGGTCGCAAAACTACTCCCCGTATTGCTACTGGAACTTGGACTATTGCACAAACTGTTCCCATTGACACTGCTATGATTTGTATGCACGCCAACAATGTGCGTTGCAAAGAATTGATTTTGTTGTAGAAAATTCGATGACGGCGGCGGCGTTGGGGATTCAATGGATAGCGAATCGACCGAACCGGGATCAGAGAAGCCGCCCTGAGTCGATGAGTCTTCAGGTGTATCAAAGAAATTCAAATTAAAATCAGCACTTGCATCGAAGCTGACAGCTGGTATAATTTCATCGTCGTCATCGTCATTGGAATTTCCCCCGACGCAAGCGTTACTATTGTCAATTAAATTCGAATGAATTTGTGATTGATGGTCGGGATCTAGTTTGAATACATCCATTTTTTTACACCCATATTAAGGGGTTTATAGAAACACCCTTTTTGTTTGTCTGTTTTGTTGTGTTTGCTTGATATTTCCGGATACGTGATTTATGTTCATTTCATTTCGGTTTTTTCGGGTGCCTTCGTGCTGAAGGTTGGTGATTAGTTAATGATTAAAGTCGACGGTCTTGATAGAAAAGCGGAGAGTTCTCTGGGGGACGTGATTGGGTTACAAAATATAAGGTTTGGTAATTCAAAATCGACGCTATTAATGTTGGCAATATCAGCATTTGTGGGCCTTATTTTTAGTTGGGAACGAACATCAAATGTCAACATTTCTTTGAACAACTTGATAAGAGAAATGTCTTCTGGATCAGAAAATGAGGCAAAATATAATCAAATCACTTTTCAGAACCAATAGTTAGTCGCACAAATGCATAGATGAATTAGAAAATCGAATTTGGGCAAACCCACTTCCAAACTTGGGAAAAGTCCTTACATGTAGGCATTATCTACTTCAAAGACGTTGTGTAGGGCAAGTAGGACACATTTCAAAAACTGCTTAAGCCTTTGAAGTTGATTTGAACCGATTCTTTGGGTTACATTCAGAATCAAAACGCATTTTATTCCAAATACACCTACAGCCAAAAGCTCTAGAAAAAAAGTAACACTCTCTGAAACTGCTGAAAAACAACCAAATTCGAAAGATAACGTATTGAGCGATCCACGCTTTTATAGACTTATCAGACAATGTCATTTATTTGAGTTTGTTAATAACTTTCAACAACTCTTGAACAGCTGTTAAAAACTCCCTCAAATCAGTCGTTGGACAAGAGGACAATCAGTTGTGAAGTCTCTATTGTCTAGTTTAACTAAACAATAAGGAATTCTGGAACAAATATTCAGACCTAAAATGAAATGTGTACATGCTTGTACAAGCACACCCCCATAATACTGACTATAATAGAGTTCGAATCATTTCGTTCAGCATGAAGTGCGATTTTAACCGTACCGCCCGAATTTGACAAATAAAACACAGAAAAGGGATAATTTGAAAAATGAACCAATCAACTGACGTTGAATTGGAATTCGTATATGCACACATTTACATATAATCGAAATGAAAAAATGAGGAATTCTTGAATGAAAAATGTAAAGCAACACCGGAAGTGTGTATTTTGTACACATAACGAAACATTTCATTCTTATGCTACACTAGCTTATGTTGGGTCATACCTATTATAGTTGACTCTCAACAACCGATAACACATTCTTTAGGTATGAGTGGGCCATCTAGTGTTTTTTTTTACATCATATGTTATTTTGACACTGATAGCTGTTTCCCGCTCGAAATCGTATCAGAAAGTCGGAATCATACCTCCGCGGAACGAAATGATTCGCTTTACGCTTGAGCTACACTGGGAAATATTGAAAACTTTTTTCCAAGGTGAGTGCAGTGCAGCACAAACTGCGTTTTTTTTTAAAGAAGTTTTGGCCGAATTTTGGCGCGCACTGCGATTGCTGTACATAAGTTTGTGCCAAAGACTGGTATGCTAGTGTACAACAGTCATGGTCCCCGTCGTCGTACGGTGCGAACAGTGGCTGCTGTCGCCGTCTTCGAAAATGAGGCTGGGAACAACGTTTCGGTCAACGGTTCCACTGAAATTGAAGACATGGATTTGGACGACCTCTGGTTCATGCAGGATGACACACCATGTTACACAGCCCATATTTTGCGCACCAATTTCCCAAATCGTGTTATCAGCTTGGCGATGGCAATTGGCTGCTCGGAGCTGCGCTTGACACCTTTTTGTGGGGAACCGTGAATTACACATGTTATGCCAACAATTAGGAAACGATGCAAGCACTTAAGGTCAATATCATCCATCAAACGCACGAAACAGTGTTGCCGACGTGACACGATACATTTTAATTGAAATGACACTGTGTCACTTTAGCATTGAATATGGCACATTTTCTAAGTGCAATTCAAAATGTTGTGAAAAATACAAAAACTTACATATATTTTCGTTTGTGGCACCCATGGCCTTAAAATGGCACATTTTGGTAGCAGTGGTGGCACTTTGAAAAATATTTTTCCGGCAACGCTGGCCCGAAATCATCAACAAGGTTTTGGAAAATTGGGGTGACAGAATGCGCTACTGCGAAGCCAGCCGAGGCAGTCACGAAATGTTTGTTCTTACAAAACATTTCCATCATGCATGGATAGAATTCAAATTTGTTCACCTTATTGAATTTTTAAAAATAAACGTGTATTTGGCCCGTTCTCTACAATTGACGTTTGCAGTGCAATATGAACTTGAGCGCACCTAAATATTTGAACAATAATCTGCGATAAATGTAAACAAAACAAAAAAAGAAAAAGCGAATGAAATTGAAAGTATCAAATTCTTCGATGGACAAGCCGACAAGGGTACATTCAGCTGCGATGTCTCTATAGTAGTTGATTTCTGATTGTGCAGCTGAGAATTTCAGAAACTAAAGGTCTCGTACATTGCGTTCTGACAACTCATTACCCCGTATGAGAGGGAGCAAATGTGATCCATAAGTGGAATCCATCGCCACGGATGAAGTTGCTCAACTTTCAACTCTTGTTGCTTATGATAGATGTTTCGTTTTAATTACCATGGGGATGCTGTTACTGCCTTTTTTAATAATTATTTTAGCAATTTGTGATAATTCAAGAAATGAAAGCCTTGATTTCAATCGTTCTATATGAATTTGAATTGTAGGCAAAACGTTGTAGAATTCCTATTTCTGTGGATTATAAAAGCGACAGCGTACATGCATGGCCAGAGCCTTCAAATGCTGTACACTTGAGTTGCGAATTTTAGGAGATAACCAATTTTCACCAAATGCTGTGATTTTTGTGACCATCGAATTATCACGCGATATTAAAATTAGTTCCAGTTAGAGGATGTTTTTTGTATGGACAATTAAGGAAAATGCCAAAACACAGCGAAGACAATTGGCCGAATTAGAGGGAATTTCGACTTAGGTAGCATTCGACTTCGGAGTGTCCACTGTATATCAAATTTTCTTATCGAAAACAAATTTCACACAAACTCTTTTAAATATGCTATTTTTTGATTGCTGAATACTTGTCAACTTGTCAACAATTTTATTTTTTTCTCCGCGAATCAATAGTTTGCTTTGCGAATTGTCAAACTAAAAATGCGATCGACAAGGTGGGAGACGCGAAACTCAATTTCACGACAGAAAAATTCTCAAATTCTATCCGCGGTTATCTACGAAAAGAAAACGTTACAAAAGAGTGAAATATCGGATTTTGCGAAGTCCGCAGTTCGCAAAATGCGGCTCATGTGTTCATCACAGCACTGCGACTGCGACAGCACTGTCTGAATATTTGAACGCAAGTCTATGTGCACGCAGCTGTCTTCAAGTCTGAATATTTGAACAGCTAACTGTGCAAGAACTTTAGGCAGTTGAGTTCTTGAAAGCAGCCATGGTATTGAAGGGAAAGAGGAACTAAGTGTGTAGGTGCACACCAGGAACCTCTTCTGTAGTACCACATATTCGCACAGAAACTGATCAAATTTCAGTTCAATTTGCATTATTACGTCAAGATCTGGATCTGGGAGAGCTTTTAGAAGCAATATTATGAGGGGTAGGAAGGGAGATATTTTATTTCTCATTTCAGCTCCAAATAAACAAGTAGTTCAGAATGTTGCATCTTTTCGCTACAATTGTTTAAATTAGCACAAAATATCCGCTGAAAAATTCCCAAAGATCGATAACGAAATGACGGTTTGCTTTGCTTTCAGTGAGTTTGGCAGAAAAAAATGCAAATATTTATAATCGCTAACAATATGTATATGATTCATTGACTCTGATACTGGACAACTATCAAGTTTTTTGTATCAATCACTGATGAATATGCGCCGTGATTTAAGAAATAGGAAATTGATTATCATAGTCGCCCTTGCAGATTCTAAGAGGATGAATAAGCCAACGATCTGATAGACTATTCAAGATTGGAGCGAGGTTTTCCGTATTATTTCCTTCATAGACCGTCGACTATAACAACCTTCGAATTGTTGACAAATTCACTTTGTTAATCCGCACAGCTGGAGTTTCCCACTTCACCGTTTTCACATTATTAATTGCTTGACTTTTACGAAATTCGTTCTACCTCTCGGTGCACAAGAACTCATCGTTCATTTGGCGCCAGTAAAAATTATTCGGTTGATGGAGCACAACTTGTTTTAATTTCACCACTTTCACAAGGAATAATCCCAACTCAAAATTAAACCAAATCAATTTTCCGCGCGCAAAAATTAAAAGAAAATAACTACAAAACAATAACAAAACCCGAATGGTGGCGAATATAAAGAACCGAACCCACAAGGAACACCTCACTCGAGCGCGTGGAGGGCTCATCCGTGTGAACTCTTCAAAGAACCAAGAAGTGTGCCGAGGTTCTAACTTGCAACTCACTTGCGAAGGCCAAGCAAGCAAAACGATCAGAGCGTTGTGCAAGGAATATAATGCACAAACGACACAACGACATGCCAAGACGAAGACGAAGAAGAACAAAGCAGAGTGCAACTCTCCCCCGGGATGATAGGGAAGAATCCAACAAATACAAAATCTATCGGGTGTGTGGTGATGGGGATAGAGTGCATGAAAAAACTCTACAAAACAACAAACGTTCTAAAACGTACACGAATAGATAGGTTCTCTCGCATAAGCACTCTCCGCAAAATTAGCTGCTTATTCTGGAGCCGCAAACAGCACCGCATGGTCTATGTGCAAAAACAAAAACAGAACCCTTAAGTGAATGCCGAGAGGAAAGATGGGGGGGAGGGTGGAAGAGGCATGCTGCGCAATGAATAGCATGCAGAAGGCGAGAGAAGAGAAAGTGATCGTACAACTAAGTGCATAGACCCGAGCGATCCACGAACGCATGGACAGCTATTACTGATTGCAACTAATTATGGCTCCAAAGATCTTCTCCTAGGGAAAAAAAAATTAAAAACATCGTCACCCAACTACCTAGGCGCTTTATCGCTCTGTTGGAAATTGCAGTTTATTTATCGGTATCGATGTTCGTAACTGTAGCTTCAAGCAGTCAGCGTTCCATTTAAATGCAGACGTTCGTGATAAGCGGGCCTCAATCCTCGTCATTCACTTGCATGACCATTCGAAGCCATTTATTATGATCATCACCTCAATCTCGGCTAGCAGTTAGCACCTCTTCCAATTGCCGCCATAAACCCGATGGCTTAATTGCATGCGACCGATAAAAATGTCCAACGTTTTTTGTATAAAATATCACGTGGTGCCATCTATGAGCTGGCAAATAGAACTCTTCATTCAATCTGCCGCCACCACCGCCGCCATGCCATTTCCTGCTTCATCTCCTCCTAATCGTACCCACGTATTTAACCAATGCCATGGCCATAATTAAAGTTCATAGGCACCGAGCGATAGACAGAGAGCGAGATTCTGTGGCCAGGCAGGAGCAGGGAACAGATTCCCTCCCCAGTCGCCCGTTCAAAGCGATGCGCCCCAACAACAAGAACTGTAAAAATATTCAAGCTAGAAGACGTCGAAAATTAGAAACGAAAAAAAAGCAAAGAAACATAACGAAGGAAAAGACGAAGTAGAAGAGAAATGCCACAACAAACCCCAACAACTGCATAGCGAGTGATATAACCAATGAGGAAGAGAAAACTCTTTTTGCACAAGATCGCCGCGCCGCACCATGCGTCGCCGTCCAACGCTCCGCGGTCCGCGGACAGCAGAAAATCGCGATCGAGTTCAACGACTCCCCAGCAGTCCCCATCGTCATCATCATCTTTATCATCATCATCATCATCATCATCATCATCATAGTCACTGTCGTTGTCGTTGTTGGTGTCGTTGTAGTCATCGCAGTCGTCGTTGTCATCCTATGCATTTGCGTGTGTAGGTTGGTGCACTTCAACTGCAACTGTAAGATGGTATTTTGCACTTTTCTTCCCGTTTCCCGTCGTTTCTTTTCTTTTATCAATTCTCACCATAGTTTGTTGTTGACTCTTGTTTTCTTTTTCTTTATTTACTTTACTTGTCTTCCATTTAGCGAGTTTCTCTTGCTTGCATCGAGATTTATTACTAAGTCCCTTTTAGGGTTGATTGGGGATAGGGAAAATAAGCGGGAACGACAGACAGCAAAGCGTGTTTCTTTTTAATGTGAATCATCATTGCTATCTCTATTAATTGTATTCGTAGGGATAAGTACTTGAGGGATTTGCATTAATGCAAGTTGAATATGATTGAAAGTGGGAAGTGTTTGACAGATGGAGTGATATTTGACATGTGTCAGAGACCCGACAACGCACAACCGATATGAGGAAATGATAAAATGATGTCTTGGAACTGTCAGATAAACCAAGAGCTGTTATTTTTTTTTCTAAGAAAATGCACTTCTAAGAGGGACATTCAGTAAGTGAATGAATAAATGATGTGCACATGAATCAGCGTTTCTGTTCTCGAGATATCTAGCTGATTGCAGTGAGGATTGATTGTTGCTTGTCTGTCATTTGCGTTCTATGACACTCCTGCGAGACGACGCCGCAATTGGTTTATGATCCCGAACAAGGTCTACAAATTACTACAACCAAATTGATTCCGTGCAAATCTAGTAAATCTATTATATGAGGCTGAAATATTGAACCGTGAGGAACCCAGAAGTCTTCTATGGTTCACAGGCGGTTCATAGTGAACTCTCGAGTCGGGACTGGAGCCTTTGGGCACAACACAAGGATTTCCGAGCATATCGGGTCGAGTTCTACCTTGTTTCAAGCCTAAATCCACGCCAGACACAATCTACGGAAAGGTATTAAGGACGCTAAAATTCAAATCTTTTCAGACAGTCAGGCATCACTTGATGCATTATCTTTCAACCTTATGGGCTCCAAAACGGTCAAATGTTGCTTCGACGCAGTACAATACCTTGCTAGAGACAACGGAGGGAAGCTCGGCGGGTCCCTGGACACAAGGGGATTTCATGGAAACAAATCCGCAGATGAGCTAGGGCTAGCTCGGGATCTGCGTTCATAGGTCCTGAACCGTACTGTAATGTCAATTGGACAGCACTACAACGCTGATTAATGAATGGGAAAACAAACTTCGCTTAGAGCACTAGACTAATGGTGATGGTTTTAGGCAATTCAAACGATAAATCAGTCTTTATTCCTTTAAGGAAATCGTATGCCTAGACAAGGAAAGTATAATAATGCTAACGAGCTAACCTAATGGTCACTGCGGCCTGAATTACAACCGTAACAAAATTAACCTGTGCCAAGACATGGTCTGAAAGGAGGATGAAAAGAGGATGAGACATCCGAGCTCATTTTCTGTGAATGTGCGGTACTATTCTGGTTAAGGAAGTAAGTACTTGTCTTCCATAAGAGAAGCACGCCGCTGGGATCTCCACTCTTCGATACAATAGATCTCTTCAAGTCGCAGTGGCGCTGCCTTTACGACATGGATTGTACAAGAGAAAAAAATGGAAAATACTCTTTTGCTAGCATCATATCATTTTAACCTCTTTTATTCATCCAACATTCCAACATTTACTGAAGGGCTGGAAACAGACGCGGAAACTATCTTCTGTTAGATTCCTGTCCTAATTCTGTTGCGATTGGACCTAGGACAAAATAAACGAGACTCTACATTTAGTCCCATCTCTAATTCGATGCATTCAATTACACATGTTCACAGTCACATTATTCCCAGCTAGACACGGTAACTTAGTCCACTTGTGGTTGTGATTGAAAACGCAAGACACATCTTAAACTCTCAACCATAATCGACCTAGGTCAACTTAAGTCACCTTAAGCAATCGATCTAATACGCGGAAATGATGTACTGTTATCATTGCATACAAACTTCGCTCAGCTTCGTTAAGTTTCGTGCAATTTTGCATACTTAAGTGGAACTGTGGAAAAATAGCTCAATACGTACATACGTAAATGACACTAGATTTTGGGAATGTGTGTTCAATTAAATTTCCCAGAAACGCATATTGACATTGGACGATGCTGCCTTTTGTTCGTTCATCTCTGTTTAGCATAACTTAACTTAAGTCAGTTTTGGTTGGGCCCATAGCCGCTTCCTTTTCGGTGATCACAGAGGCTTCACTGATAGTTTCTTGTTTTAATCTCATCGGCGTAAGCGAGGAATTGCACGACCAGTGAAAGATAGAGCCGCTCTGGTGTTAACGTCTTCTTCTTCTTCTTCTTTATTTGGCGCTACAGTCCGAGGTGGACCTGGGCCTCAACCAAGAAGGCTCTCTAGCCAGCACGATATTTCGCTAGCTACCTCGAATTGCGCACACCCAGTTGGTTGAGGTCCTTCTCCACTTGTGTGCGCCATCTCGTTCGAGGACGTCATCTGCTGCGTTGTCTTAAAGACTCGGAATGGAAAAGTTTTCGGGCCGGAGCTGTGGTGTCCATCAGCTCTACATGACCTAGCCGTCTTCAGTATTGGATCCGAAGACGCTTAACTAGGTGCATGCCGTACAGTTCGTGGTTGAATCTCCTCCTCCAGACGCCATCAAGGCAAACAGGACCAAAGATTGCACGTAGATTGCACGTAGGAATGGTTGTTTTATATAACGCTCAAAACTAACTTCGAACACTGAGTCGTTCGATAAAGAAGAATGATAACAGAATGAGACTTGTAGTTATTGATGGACCCTGAACACAATTGGCATGTTGATGAACACAGAAATCTGAATGTATGTATTGCTACAAGGCGGAAACCATTAAAGAACGATTGAAGAAATTTGCAACTTCTCTAGATGGGATTTCTTGGAAGTCTTTCTCTGTTACGGATGTTATGTTTATCATTTTGAATCTTTCTCTGGCAAGCCTTGGGCAGTCGGTTAGTATGTATTCCATAGTTTCCTTAGCCTGGCAACAGTGCCTACAGATTTCTGAGCACCTGCCTTGCCTTGTATATCATCTTTTTCATTACCTTCATGGTTTTCATGTCCTGGCACCCAAATCCGCTTATGGTTAGGTTAGGTTGGAGTTGCTGCCTGCAGAGGGCAGCCACACTGAGGCCAAAGTAGGTTCACTGTGATACCACGCGGATTAACTTCTCCTAACATCGGAACCAGTTGGTGCTTATAGTGAAGCGATTTTGATGACCTATACTGGAGCTACTAAGCTCATTGAGATTATTTAAATAGTAGGTCCTAGGTGTAGGAACCTAAGGCTAGACAGAGCGCTGCACGAACAGAATCAGTGATCTGTGGTTTCTACCTCCTCTTCATCCATGCAGCTTCTGCAGAAATCATTATACGGGACACCCATCCTACGAGCATGGGTGCCAATTGCGCAGTGCGCGGGTATGACTCCGCTTAGAGCGATTATGAAGTCTGATGAATCTAAGCAGACTCTATGACCGTTTCAGGTTAAGTGATGGCCAAGTCAGGTGGTGCCGTCTAGCCATTTGTTATTGGTGGTTTTAATCATGTATATCTTCAGGAGATGGTAGGCTGTAGCGATCGGCATGGAAAGTGGTACATCTCCTATGGATAGGGAAGAGGTTGTACTACACCTGGGCTGTTCATCGGCTTTGCATCCTTGGTATGCCACAATCCCGGCACCCACATGAGGTGAATGTTAAAATGCCGAGGCATCTTGCTGAGAGACAGCCAGCAATAAGGGGTATTTTTGAGTTAACCATGACATTGTTCAGGGATTTGATTGCGGCCTGACTGCCCTATCAGATGTCGTTATCCCTTTTAGATATCTCGTTGTTTTTTAGCCATGACAACGCATCTTTAATCACTGTCTTTCTGCCTGAAAGACGCTACAGTGAACAGAGAGTTTGCTATATTGTGGTATTCGGAATAGACACCTGCACCCACCCCTTCGTCGGTCTTCGATGCGTCTGTGAAGATACGCAGGGGATCATTCGTTCGCGTCTGGTTGTCAGACATCCAATCCGATCTGGAAGGAAAGCTGGTGGAGAATTTTTTCTCGAAGACGGCCTAATTCCCTTCGTCTTTGGTCTTTTATTTTCTGCCAGCATATTTAGTATTTTATGACTTTCTTAACCAGCCTTAAAGTTTAATGTGTACCTCTTTAGCGCCTTTAAAACCGCTTAGCTATCTGAGAGTATATATGTTTTGATGTTGGTGGGTTTTCCGTCGCTAATGCGGTGTGAAGCTTCGTTGATTGCAAACAATTCAGCTTAGAATATAGTTGTTTCCTTGCAGTTAGGAATGTGTAGGCTGCATCTTGATCCTATCACTCCAGCTTTCGACCCGTCTGTATACCATTTTCGGGCTTTATCCTTCATCCAAGTGGGGTTGTTATTTCATTCTCTACTTGGTATATACTTCATGGTATTTTTTTACAGTTTAATTCGAGACATCAGATCAACTCCCAAATGCTGTCAAGTATTTTGAGAATTTTTAGATGTCTTTCTTTATAATTGTAAGTTCTCTGGGCAGCTGTGTGTAAAAGTAATTGTACGATATATTCAAATACCACGCACAAAATATTTCAATTGTTGGTGTTTAGTTTCGTGGGTTATGGGGAACTAGAAAGTATGAATCAGGACAACTAGTCTATATTTCAAAGCGCTTAAGTTTTCTTCTGCAAAAACGTGAAATATTTCTTGCTATGATCACCCTTAGAAGACATGGCGTCTAGAATATTCTGTTATATAATGTCTAACGAATAATCGTATTATATTAAATTACCCATTAATGACTTATCTATTTTCTCCCTTTTACACGTTTCCACCATCCACCCATCGCGCTCTAGTTAAACCTTACTTCCTCTTAGGGGTAAGTTTTCTTTCGCTTATCTGCTGTACTCATTACTGGCTGTTGCGGTGTGGCTGACCACCTTAATTCGCGCAAATTAATAACCATCGCAGAATTACATTGCAATTACGAGTATGAACTCATTTTCATTCACCCCACTCCTCGTGTTATGGTTAACTTCTTACTTAACGCCCTCGATGGTTTAAAGATAGTTTAAGAAATACAATATTTATGAAACACACGTAGAGTTATGGATGCCTGGATATTTCGACAGAAATTGTATATCTCAACCTCGTGGAGGCAGTTGGCGGGAGAAAAAGTGACCCCCCTTTCTTTAGCGATGAAGAAGCTGAGTGGCCAAACCTAACCAAACCAACAATTTTACAGCTCTAGCCTAAGCAGGGTTAGGTTCTGGTTTTGGAACAATGACGGCTCTTGATGAGTTCTTTTTCTGACGCCCAACGATGGCTATGATAACCCTGTCAGGCCTATGCAACAAACATAAAAAGAGGCATAAGATCAACGATTTTTGGTTCTGCACGTAGTCCCTTAACAGAGTATGTGCAGCCGATAGACTCGTGGAAGCTCTAGACAGCTATAAAGCACCGATCTCGAAAAATGTGAGAAACTGCTACGTCTGCGGCAGCGATTGTCTACGAAGGCATGGATGCACATTCAGACCAAATTCGGCAATGACAGTCCAATTCGTACTCGCAATATAACATAATACAGGATAACATCAGCAAGGACGAATTATACATACATATATTCACATACACAGAACATTCTCCCAACGCCACAGCTACAGATCATTCCAAAAGATTTTTACTGGACATCACCGAAATCGGACAACATTGTCATGTCATATATTGACGACAATAATTCAACCCTGAACTGCATGGGCCGTATGCGAATTCAAAGAATTGAGTGAATGGCCACTGACAATTTAGCCCTGACCCGAAGAACCTTCCGCTTGAAACCTATGGTTAGATAAATGGGTAGACGGAAGCCACGTCTCACGATGGCCGTTGTGGGAATGTTTCCTCTTTACACCTTCATCACCCGTCACGTTAATGTGTAGCACAGCCATCCTGAAATCCTTACAAATCGGAAAAGAAATTTGTGTGGATTCTTGTCAGATTCTGGAGGTTCTCCCAGACAGTGACAAAGACTGAGGTATTGCCAAAGGTTGTGAGGAGTATCCTCTTTATCTTCTTCATCACCACAGCCCATTGTACACAGAATAAAAGGTAATATGTTCCCAACTCTTATTTTCATTCATTGGTTGCGTGATTCACACTTTTAGCAAATAGCTTTTAGAATTAGAGATCGATGGCCAGAAGATGCAATATATTGTGCTTTAAATGCGGTTTGGCCAACAAGGGCGATTAGGTACGACTCTCTAGAGTAAATATTAATATATCTTACTCTAAGCTTGTATTGTCCACAAGATGTCCTTAACAAGTATATGATGAATCCTCAACTTTGTGACCACGAATAGGAGCTTGAGAGGGTTGCTGAATCAATCCTCTAGTCACGATGTGGCCATATATAAGGTTGAGGAGTTTTTTCTTGACAGTTGTACTTTGAAGATTGTCTATGGGTCGAGTGAGGTGGTGCCAAGAAGTAGTTCATTGTGATCCACAGACCCTCGTTTTGAATCAATTTAATTTTTACTTAATTGGACAAAAATGATTAAAATATCGAAGATGGAGTTTTCACTTTCAACAACCAGAACTGCTGATGTTACCTTCTCCTACCTTTAATATCTCGGTCTGATACCAACCTACTAACGCGGATAAGGTCCTCGATGGCTCGGCAGGAGTTAAGTTACCAGAGCAATGGGAAACATTAATGGCAGAGTGGGTGGTGTGAATAAAATCTGAGTGTGACTCCATCTGGTGTGAATGTTGGATGTTTTGACAGTTGAGCGTATTATGACTGTTCCCACCATGTTGGTGTGAATAAAGATGAATAGGAGTTTAATGATTTAAAAGCGTTTAAAAATGCAAATGTTTGAAAATGGAAAATACTGTTTCGGAAGCGGAATAATTTCATGATTTAGGTGCAAAACCCTAAAAAAGGAAATCTGGAATGGAATATGAGGATTTCATAAATTGTTTACAATTTCATCCGCGGTTGGAAAAGCCAAACCCCAGTCATGAAAATTAGAAAACAAGCTTAGTTGCAAGCTATGGAGGACCAAATTGAAAAAATCTATGGCGGGACCATCAAGGAGCATATCACAATACCGGCAAGATTCAACACCTAAAATAAGGAGTCAAAATTGTTTGATAATAGTCCTTCAGAAGAAAGTACTCCTAGAGCAAAAGGAGTTGAATAAGATACAAAGAGAAATATTTGTGTGTTCCAGAAAGGCGTTCGCGTTTGCACGTTTAAAACATTTCTGAAAATGAATATTCCTTGTTGATTATCTTAAAAAAAAATGTTGACAAATAAATTTGACAGCTCTCCGCTCCAGTTTTCAAACTTCGACTTGGGAAGAACCTACTTTTATTCACACCAAATTGAGTGTTCCCTTAGTTTTTATTCACACCACCGAATCGATATCGAAAATATCAACAAAATAAACCTACAAACTCCAGACTAAAATTAAATCAAATTCAATTCATGAAAATGTGGTACCCTGTTGTTTTGTGGAAAAATATCTCCACCCAGCCCCAAAAGAACAAAATCGAATCAAATCAAGCAAAGAGATTTATTGTCGGTAAACCCGAGAGAATCCCCTAGAAACCCTAAAGCAAACACCAAGCAATTAATGGGGAATTGCTCCTGATGGATTTTCAAACGGTCGACTGGGAGAAGATGTTTGAACGGAGGACAGGGGTACATAACGATTTCTCGTACATTAAATCATCACATTCCACACGACCAATAGAAAAGTAATCACAAGGCAATTATTACTGCAACAATTGGTGCGTTAGATTAGGTTTAAGTGGATGGCTGATGAATCACAAACATACTTAGGCCAATTGTGGTAACACGCGGATTAGCTAACTTCCATTCCTGGAACCAATTGGAGCTTACAATGAAGCGCTTGGAGCTTACAATGAAAAGCAGGCCCCTAGTTTTAAGTTCCTTCGGTTAGTCAGAGTATGGTGGTCTTCAGTCTGGTCTCCTCATCCTCTTCAACTGTTGCGTTACGTATTTCTTCGTTTCCAAGTGAGCCTTCATTAGTTTATTGTTATAATCTACATTTCTTGTAGATGTTGTTGCCTTGCCTTATTTAAAAGTTACAAAACATAGCAGACACATAAGAACAAAGAAGGGAAATTATTCTCCACCTTCTCCAAGTGCAAGCAACGGGTAAAGTCTATGTGCTTACCAAACTCAATTCCCACTTAACCTCAAAGTGGAAATTACTTTGCACTCATCAATTCAATTCCAAATTGGAGTTAACACGAACATGACGCCGCGCCGCTGGCAACAAAATACAACACGGCAACATTCTGTTGATTGGTCGTTAGGATTGTATCATATTTCAGAAAATACCTCAGTATAGTAACACATCTCCCGCCTGGCATATTTCATTTCTCAACACCGGCAACCAGCAGCAGTGTACGAGTAATTCACCCCCTCAGCTTGACTTAAGAACTCGTGCGCGCTCCAATTTCCTTCTAAACAGTTGGCAAGCACATGAAATATAACCCAAACCTTTGGCGGACGCCTGCTGCACAATACAGCCGCATTCCATCGTCCCTCGGAGGAACCGAAATAGACTCTATACCACAGCCTACAGACACTCTGGTTGGGCTGCTCAACGCCGCGCCGCGCCGTACCTCACCAGCAGCACACCTTGTCATTTAGAAGCGCGCGCTTTTATTTATAGTTTCTGTTAATCCCCAAGATGTGTATGAGCACAAGGAGGAAACTATAGATCGCATGATCGAGATCATGACCCAGGAAAAGTCGTGAAATTGTAACGAGGTCAGTGACATTTGAATTTGGCACGAGAGCACGTCGTTGACACTCCTCCATGCCGAGTGTTGGTGGAGCGTTGGAAGCGGTAGAAGTGGCAAAAGGAAATTTTACCTTCTTGCATTCAAATGATCGATCATATCCCAATCAAAGTGGTTTACGTTTTGCTGCTGTTTTTTTCTAACAAATTTCTGACGTGTATGTGGACATTTTGGTCCAATTATTCAATTAAATAATTTGCGCACGAATACACGCTCAGAGGCAGCCAGGCTGGACAGCTATCCGCTGGAGCTGCTGCTGCTGCTGGAGTGAGGAATTACGGCGACGGCAACCACCCACCCGTGACAATCCAATTCCACATTGCACAATTCAATAAGTTATGTGACTTATGTGGTCATTTGCATCTGTGAAAGTAGGCCAACTGTCGTGCGGACTCTTGTGGTTATTGGACGTATGGTCTGCTGACAGAATTTGTGTGACACAATAATTGACATGGTCAGCGGGATGTGTTTCTTTGCTATCGTGATTTCAGTGGAAGGTACATAGATTGACTCATTTTTTACATAAACTTGTGTTTGTGTGCAAATGTGGTAAGTTGAAAAGCTGGCGGGGTTTGTCCTTTGGTTTGTGAACTACATGTGCTTTGCCAACCAGACCATCACTGTTTTCACTGTTCCATTTCGGAACTAGGAGACCGGTGCGGTATTAATGTCTACAGATTGATGTCCATGGCTGCTTTTTTCTGAGTATTTACGGAAAGTTACAGCCACTCTTGACTAGATATCGTAGTAACTGAGGAGGCCAAAGATAAGCAGGGTCCTCCTTACTCTACTGGTTTCCATGTTAAGGCCTAACCAGATTAGACTTAGTTAAACTGAATTTTAAGTCAGAACTGAAAAGAGAATCGTGGTTGCATCTTAAAGTTCACTTAAGTAACCAAAATTGAAACTTAACGAAACTTAACGAAGTGGTTATTATAGTCACAATAGTTTCATTTGAGTTTATGGATGGCGGCGTAGGAGTTGAACGACTGATTGTCAAACGAAGGGATAGACGTTCATAGATGACCACAACTCTTGGATATTGACGGACGGAATACTATTGAGTATTGACCCAACGAACGAAACAAGTACAAATACATGTGGTCGTTTCGCATGTGCAATCGAAAAACTAGCGGTGGCTCTAGAAGTTTACAAGGCAGTCATCACAGCAATCCAGTATGGTGGAATGTGCCGGGCAAAAAGGCGACTGGAAACTCCGAAATATACGACGGTGACTACGGCAACAGAGAGAAGCGCTTATTTGGATGTGCATTTTTTTGTTCCAGGCAGACAAGGCTCATCAATCTCAACTCGGCAACATCGGCCTGTTGCCCAGAGAGAGAACAGTGATGACAACAGCAAAGATGACTTCTATGATCTTCTACGACCTGATCATACGACCAATGTCCCAGGTTCGACACCTAGTTCGTTCTTGGAGATTTCAACTCAAACCTGGCTAAGTAGGGCATCTTTGCTACAGTCATCTCCTTCAAGATTTACTTTTTGCCTTGCTGATCTGTGTCTATCTTGAAGTTGGGAACATTAGATCACATCGGATAGAATGTCATGAGCGGTCACAACGTACTATGCATTGGAACTCTTTAAGATGGACACTGAAACTGCCCGCCCAACCCTTGGAGAAATAATTCAAGCAACAAATGAATACTCCAAAGGGAAGAGAGAAAGAGGACGAAAAGGAAAAACATAATTCAGTCTTATAATTTAAAATGATTTACTCACCAGGAATTGTATCACTTGAACCAGTTGAACTCACTGATGTATGACCATCGGGACTCTGTGGTTCACGTGGACTGATTGGTGTGGGTGGTGTTAAGGCCGGCGGTGATATTCTTAAAGCGTCGTTATGCTTCAATTGAAATGTTATTTGTATCGTATTTGTTCCAACACTGTAAGCAAAGTAAACAAACAAAATGAATGTCAGTAAAAAGTTCTTCAAATGATGACAACATTTAATACATCCTTTCCACCACCACTTAAAACTAATACAGCTGAGCTATGTTCGTATTTCGGGTAATACTTTACTTTAGTCAAGGGGCGACTTCTGCAATTTATAATTTGCGCTGAAAAAATGTGACACAGAAGAAACAGTACCGTGCATTTCGATGATGGACAGGCCTTAAGAGGAATCTGTAACATTTCCAGCCTAAGTTATACGGTTCGCTCTGGTGGACTGCTCGTAATCCACGAAACGTATGTACATATCTATTACGGATTCAATATGTGCTGCAAATATGGCCCAACACAATATCTCACAACGACAAAAGCATACACATACCACCACTATGCAGTCATTTCATTCATTTTCGAACGGGCTGTCCGTCCTTGTAAAGTGTTAAGTTTTGGTCAGCAGATTTTTGGTGTGAAGCACGTGGAGGATTATTAATTACTTTAATTATATTTTGTGGGTAAGTTTTGTTTATAGATTAAATTGTGTGAAAATGATTTAATGGTGTTATAACCATGTGTAGTGCACAGATTAAAATATTAAAATTATTTATTGAATTATGATGTGTGAGAACTCACAAAAATATGTTTACCCTCTAATGCCTTATTTTTTGATTTGATTCAAATTTTTTTTAGAAGATAATGTGCACCCAAGAAGGAACGAATCTGCAAAAACAATTGGAAAAACTGAATTTCTCACATTTTGCAGGTAAGAATTACTACATCGCCTTGAGGGGGAGTTAGGTCTTTACGAGAAAAACAAACATACGCAGGAGTGGTATATGAAAATAAAAATAAAGCTGCAATTCAAAGAAATATAAATAATGAAGCTTGAAATCAAATGGTGTTCTCAAAGCTCTGCATCTGGCATTTCGTTTTTGCAACTAATGATTTCATTGATATACAGCTGCATATTTTTTTCTTCGATAGCATCGATTTGGACTTCCGAGAATAGTTTCTTATGGTATTCAGCGACCCAAGGTATTGGCTCATGCTCGGACAATCTGGGCCATCTTCCTTTTCTTGCGATTCAGAACGAGTTTCGTTTACGTTTAGCGTAGCCACATCATTGAACTCAGTTATTTCAGCCGTATTAGCAGTACCGGAAGCGTTTGACATTGAGGGCAATAATGCTACATCTATGTATATCTGGCTCTTAATAACTTACATCGCTGAAATCATTAAAATCTTCACAACAAGTATCTTCTGAACTAGAAATAGCTTCCATTCTGCTATTCAGCATCGTCAGCCATCCTCGACAGGTTTCTAAAAGATCTTCCCGCCATTTTTTTCTGACAAAGATTGAATCAGAAATGAACAACTTACAGGAACAAAAAAATCGGGAGACGGGAGAAAGAAAACTATAAAAACTATAAAAAAAATCTTCACCACGGATTTTGTTTTGCTAAATAATAAAAAAACGCTTATCACTTATCACTTATTATTTAGCTTAATTTGATTTGACGAACATTTAAATCATGTTTTAATACACTAATATCTTGTTTGCCAAAAAATGTTCGACCAAAAGGTGATATTTTCGACTTTAAACAAACTTAGCTCGGAAACAGAGGGCACTACAGGCATGAAATAAATTACAACGGAAAGTGCAATGTTTAAACTAGAGGTAAGTCTTTGTTAACACTTGAAAATGTATAGCCCATAGAGGCGGTGGTAGGAATTAAAGGGTTAAAGCTCTTGACTAGTTTTTTTTTTCAACCACCAAAAAACAACAACGTGAAATGAAGAAAATAAGAAAACGGCGTTAGTATCGAATCTATTTAATGTGCCTAAAATCTTCAGACTACCAATTGGATGACCCTATATATGCCTAGCCACCACAAGAGACGGAAAGAAGGCCTCGCAGAGTCATGCTGCATATCCTAAACTAAGCCATTATCTCATTGCTCTCAAAGATATATCTAATCTATCCTGAAACCACCTAACTCAGACCCATAGCTATAATCTGCTATTTAATATTCGTCAACATAAGGATACCTAATGATGTTGACCATCAGTTCAAAGTCGATGAATTTGGGCGACCACGTTGTATATAAAAACCTCCACATTGTGTCCAGACAAATACAACTTTTAAAATGATTTCAAATGATTTTAAAACGACAAAATAAATAACCAAGGGCAGCCATCAGCAAACACAAGATTTACATGAAAATTCGTAACTGACAACCAAGCGATGTCAGCGCATTCGAAATTAACCAAACTAATTGCCGGGAATGTCTGCTAATAGACTCATTGAAAAATAAGTACAAGCCAACGAAAAACATCTCATTTGCCCTGTAGCCTGCATCGCTCGCAACCTCCTCCGTTCAATGTGCTTGTGTACAACAAACAAGTTCCGTCCAATGCAAATGAGACGGGACAGCGACCCATTAACGATGAAGAAACATAATAATGGCAATCAATCGATGCCATTCAATATCCGAACGTCAGAGTTGACGTCGCATCTTCATCAGTTATTCATAGCGAATGTCCATTATCCAGCGATTCCAAGTTGCACAACACATTTTCCTAGAATACCAATAGACCCAGCCATGGATAACCAGAATAGGTGCAGCCATTCGGTCCGTAATAGTTTTGCACAGGTAACAGCATTACGCGATGTGATCCATTTCGCAATAACCATTGAACTCTTGCTGCCGCTCACTATCGAGCAAGCGCATCTCTTCTCATACACGTTTTTTTTTGTCTCTGACCAGCAATTGATGCGGCATGCTATTATTTCTCTCGTGATTAACACACAACATGTTAGGTGCAGTAAATTGCTAATTAGTCCTGAAAACCAATATCTGAGACTTGTGTGTGCCGGTGGCAGCTCAGAAAGGTCTTAATTCATCTGACTGCTCCCTCGTCAAATTGTATGGAAACAAATATCCTTCACGTGTATTCGACTCTTATCAATTGCCTCCACATTCGCACTCGGGCGCTCCCCATTTGCCATATATTTGCCCCTTCACTACAAACAAACGAGGAAAAATCGATTTATTTTTCTTTCCTTTTGTTTTTTTGCTCGTCCCATAGTTATTATCTGCACTTTCCTTCATTTTTCTGTAATACAAAAAGAAAGCGAAAGGAAAAAAAAGCATCAAACGAAGAGAGCGAGAGAGGGAAAGAAAACATACAAAATTAAATAAACACTAGGATGTTTTTTTTTTCTTCATTTTTTTTTCGCATTCAAGGATGCACTACGAGGCAGGCGTGGGATCCACCAGAGATATTCAAGGTGGAATGTTCATAGGTTGTATACACAGGACTATGATGATGATATGCGATTCAAAGGATTACCTTGAAACCAGCCCCGTATCCGGATATAAGACAGAAAGGAGCGCCGTTCTTCGGATTTCAGTCATTTTGTTCTTCATTCGCCTGTGGAAGCTATCTGACGAGGTGAATACAAGTCGGCGCTATCTGATAAACCCGAGGGGGAGCGGGTTTCTTAGAATTTCTCATTTCATTTTTATTATCCGCTTTTTCAGTGCCGCCATTGTTTGTTTGTCTTCCTCATCCGAATAGCTAAAACTTTGTGTGGGTGGAAATTTAAATTTGGTGCGAAAATCGCTCATCACTGATTTCGATGAGACCGTGTCATTTTGAGAAAATGACAAGACTTGTTTGCTTCTACGATATTGTTTCCTGCATTCTTCGTGTTTTAATTAGATTGCATTTCGCTCAGAACACAGACAAGGTCTCCAGTCTTGTATACACAGCCCTCATCATCGTAATGATATTTGTTATGGCATCTATGTTATGGCACCGCTAAGTAGAAATACCTAACAAGGTCTGCAGCTTATCGTGGTTACGCTGGAGGTTTGGTAATCATAAAAAAAATGTTACCGTAAAAACGATTGCCTCGTGAAATTGACTTCATTTAATAGATGTTTGTACTCTGCTTGGTCCTTATACTCAATTTGTTTATTAATTTGAGTCATGAGATTTGAAAATTATTCGTGTTTGGAAAAGGACTTGTGCCCTTCAATGCTCTTTCGGTTACTCTTAAGTGGATGCAGATTATTAACGATGCGCTTGAATTGTTCGAGATTTACATGCATTGTGGCGTGTCTTCACCTTGTCGCGGTGAATAGTCAGGATCTACCAGAAATTCCAAAGTCTTCGGGCGACGCTACAGTCTAAGGTGGACCTCAGCCTAGCTTCTACAGCAACCCCTAGCGCTATAGTTCTACCACGAGTGCACAAACGGCAAAGTTTGAGAAGCTTTTTTCAGAGCATTGTTAATGACTCGAAAGAGGTGAAATTGTGAATAATGAAAGTTGTTTGTGCTGAGGATTGAATCCACAACCCTATTCGTAGGAGTTGACCCAAACACCGCGCCACAGCGGCCTAAGATTTAATGAACCCGCATTTTAGCGGTGCTGTGAGAACAGCACCCATCGCGGGGGTAGCTTTTTCATGTCCAAATATTTATGGAAAATGTGATGTACCCACTCAACTCACATGCCTGTCTCATCCACCTAACTTACTTTAATAAGTGGTCCGATCGTCGTACACAGTTTCACGAATTTTCTGGAGGATTCCTCGCGTCCGTAAACTACTTTTTAACTATTGAAATCGGTGGTGCTGAGTATTTTATCAAACTTTTTCTTGGTTTCGGTGATGTTCTTCATACATTCCATATTCGGGATTTAATTTTCATTGACTGTCAAACACAAAGTAAATGATGCAGCTTGCTCGAAGCTTGTTTATAGATGACAGTTCAAAAACTAACCTCATATCATATACACCTATCCACGCTTCACCAAAAAAACGACTTCCTTTAATGAAAGTGTTTAAAAAAATGCAAATCTATCGATTTTACGGCGATTATAAAGGGTAGGTAAGCCTGGACCTCACACAACTCTCTTTGCACCTGTATCCAGTTTCGAACACCAAGCCGGCTAAGTAGAGCAAAACTGGGATAATCAAGGTCTTATAGAGATGACCAATTTGGATGACCAATCATCCAAAAAACAGCGGTTGGCAAGAGTTGGTCTGGGTTTGATCTCGATAACCAATTAGGTTATTCACGAATGGTTTAAGGCACTCACCCAAAATGACAGAGAAGATTTTAGAGGCGATGTTTAGGAGACTTAAGGGCCATTCATATAAGCCAATACTTCTTGGTATGCAATCAGATAAGCATTGAATTATCGAGTTTGTTTAACGACAAAAACGAACGCAATACAAAAAGAGGCAAACGCGTTCCACAATTCCACGACCAAAAAAAGCAACGAAGTGTCAGTTTTCATAAATTCTTCTCTGCGATTGAAAAAACTCCATATAAATAAAATGTCAGCGTTTGCGAAGTTCGCAAATCGTAGCGACATCATATGAATGGCCCTTTATCTCTCGATTGTTGGAGCAGTTGAAGGGTTCTCCCTTTTTGTCTCCAGCTGCCTTAAAGAGCTCCAACCACAATACCAATCACTTTTCGCGACTTTGCCAATAAATTGCCATTTTAAAGTTACTTTTTGTAAAAATGTCCCGAAATTAACGAAAGATTTGAATTTGCCGCCATTTGTGTAGTAAATTATTGGCTTCAGTGGAACAAAAACAAATTGAAAGCTGATAGTTTAGGTTTACCTAAAATGAGACGTCAAACAATACAACAACGTGTTCTCAAATATAATGAAATTTTAGCAATATTGGACCATACTTTTTGAAAATGATGATGGTCAAGCAGTAAATGTCACTGGTGCCCGATATCGCCAAAATATAAATAACACAGTTCATACTGCCGAAATTAGATGATATTGATGTGGCCAATATGTTGTTTCAAAAAGACGGTGTCACATGCCATACAACCCGCGAAACAATTCAATTACTGCATGAGACATTTACTGGTCATGTACTCTCTCTCGTTTCGGTGATGGAAATTGGCTAGCGGGTCGTCGTGTGATTTAACGCCATTCGATTTCTTTTTATGGCGCTATTTAAAGTCAAAGATCTGCAGTGGGGTGCAGAAATGAGTACATATTTGTGCTAAGTGTAATAAATACTGCATAAGAATAGAAAACATTAATGTAAATAGAACAAAAATCCCAATCATTCGAGGATTACAGGAGGAAAACGCTATATAATGCGTTATGAACAATGCGTAGACATGTGTTTCCTATTTAATTTAAATCTTGTTTTAATTTTTGAACACTTTTTATATTCGTAAAAATATTAATGTATTTGATTTATAAGAGTTTTTTTTTCCAGTGAAAATTTATTTCCTTTTTACACTCCTGTTTTTATTTTTAAATTATCTGTCCGTTAATGCGTCGTTCGGTTAGTAACATGAGTCCCTTGGTTGTCGCTATATCCGAATTATACTATAGTTATTTATTTATGTTTTTAACAAACGAGGAAAAATTACCTTTCGTGTCCTCAATTATTTTCAAATAACGATTTACGTTCCGCCCATGCCCTCAATTTAATATGCATGCTTGTAAGTGCGCAACAAAACACGGAACTCAAACTGTAATTTGATAGCTCACTCGTTAAATTTAAAAACGAAATGTCAATGTTTTTTTCAAGGCAATTTAGCAGGGCAGTTTTTTCATGATGAACATGTGTTGGTTGAAATAACTTGACAAACATTCCAATTTAACCTTAAACTTAATTCAAACTCTCCTCTCATCCAACGCAGTTCTCCTCCAATTTTAAATAAAGCATGACTCAGGTGCATCCGATAATCAATAAAAACCCATAAACTAATGCTGAATGTTAATCTTCGAGTGCAATCCATTTCACAAATCAAATGTCTGAAAAAGCTAAAGCACTTAACCACATTAATCAAATTAGTTGAAACATGTCATAAATCTAAACGCAAACATTCTATTTCGTAATTAACTTAACTCTTCCGCACCCAGAATGGCAGGCATTCCTCCCTGCACACGTTCAGAACTCAATATTTGCATGGAATGCATACACAGGCATATATACCCACAGTAGGAGTATGTAAGTATTCATGTAGCATAGGATTTCATAGGAATCTGTTGGTACGTGTCCTATTTTCACCCAAAATGAATCCACATTTGCAGCACCTACATACCTACGAGCTACATCAGTTTATGTCGTTTTCGTTTTGTCGTTCATCTTGAATTCCATGCTCCAGATATCTCTTCCTCCCTCCCACGGAGTGTGAAGGGCCAAGGGAGATGAAAGCAATTCTAGGATAGCACTGATTTAATATGCCGGCCTACATTTTTTTTTGCAATTGATCTTGGTGAACAAAAAGAAAAAAATGTCCATTCGCAAATGCGGAAGTAAAGGAACGATGATGAAAAAAACCCACCTGTTTCTCTCACCGACGCTTAAATTCGACGACGTTGGAAACTCCATGAGTCGCCGGCCCTTAGGGGGGCGGCTGGCCCCGGCAGATCAATTGCAGCCCAAAAACACATTTAAACTGTGTGAGTGCAGCACGGAAATTCCGCAAAAGAGATACGTATCACAGGCAAATGAACAAACGCACACACACACACGCACTACACGTACCCGGAACAGATTTATTCACACGAGCCCTCAACCCAGTCAGCCGGATGGTTGGTTACCCTTCAGAAGATAATGAATTTCCCGGTTCATATGTAATTTTCAATTAAATGTGACACACGCGCGCACGCACACACACACACAAACGCACTTAATCCCTTCTGTGGATTACTCAACACGCGTCGACGGAAATGCTTTATCCCGAATTTTCCATACTACCCGCCGGTACGACGAACATCTCGTCCTTTCTCACCTAGATCACTGTCTGCCGAATGGGAGGAAAAAATGATTGTATTCAGATCCTTTGCTGGATTACCCCCTTTGTGGATTATTCTCCATGCACTTTGCCCTGTCCAATGAGCTTTAGGATGGTGGTGGTGGTGCCGCTGCAGGACAACAATGCTGCAAGAAAAGTATGCCTTGTAGCTTTTTTTCTGGCCTTAATTTGAGGGTAGCTCGAATTAATCACACAATTCCACACAAGTCAATATCTAAGTTGTATCCTTTGTTTATTTTTTATTTTTAGTAAAAATCAACACTTTTATGCTACAGAGGCTAGGCGGATGCGAAAAAAAAACACCGCGCACAACATCTCCGTACACACACGCACGTAACGTCGGACGAATGCGTTTTCACGTTCCAAATGCGGAAGTGTCGAGGCATAAACTGGAATGCCGTTAGAGCAAAAGCACTTCATGAGCCGTCGTGGTGCTCTTCGCTTGATGAGAGTTCCCTAAGCCCGAAACTTGCGAATAGATTCCAACAACATTGTCTTCTCTGGGCTGAATACTTAACACGCGTCCGTACTACTACTAGGCATTGCAAACGGGACCAACAACAAATCCAGGATGTGGAACAACTGAGAGTGACATTTCACAATACTAGCGCGGGTAAGAGGACTTGAATGAGAAAAAAAAATAAAAACTGTAGGCAACCAAAAAGGGATAGGTAATCTCTGGGAATGTATACATTTTGTGCGAGAGGAAGAGCTTTTTTTTGCGGAAGATGGGCGATGACAGGCAGGGAGTTGGTAGTAATAGGAGGCTCAACGAAAATTCTCACATGTTTACTGGGCTAGTGTTGCCAGTGATTTTGTGTGGATACTTTTTTCGTTTAATGTGTTTGTGGTTTCATAATGAACCCAAGGAGACTTAAGTCAACATAAGGAATTTAGCGAATACACAGAAATGATTAACTAACATGGGTACATTGTTTGTTTGACAGTTTTGTGGTCAAATGAACACATGAATGATGCACCGTGGCCATACAAAAGCACTTCGTTGAGTTTAATTCAGTTTCGTTAATGAAGTTGATTGGCAATATCGATCATTCTCACGCTGTCTCTACGTAAATGAAAGTTGGTGTGAAAATGTTGCTTAACTTCTCAGCAGTAATTATGGCCACTTAATCTTATTTAATTCAATTATGAGAAGAGCGTATGATTCCTAACCCATCGCACATCGAAGAGCCCATGTTGCAAGAGACACCCGTGTAGTCTACAAACCAATGTGTGAACTACTACTTTAGTATTTAATTGAAACGGTCACACTTAAAAGTAATAAATAAAGTTCTACCCACTCTGGGAAGTGTAGGAACGAAAAAAAAACCAAACAAGCAAGGAAATGATAGTCCTTGCAAAGCTCAACGTTCTCTCTCATTTACAGCCATGTCAAAATTGAGTGCATTGCTTCGCGCAAAAGCTCCGTCGCTTACCATATACACACGCACACTCCGCCTGTCACAAGAAAATCCTTTGAATGTAGGTCATGGCCGATGCACTCATTGTTGTACCGCTCACCCCTGGAAAAACGTGCGCCGTTGTAGACGAGTGTGCCGGGAAAAACTTTCGAAGGCAGTCTGATAGATAAAATGATATAAAATATGCTAAAAAGAGACAGGAACAGAACTCATGGAGTTGATAAACTTTGTTCTCTGCCGCCTTTCTCGCTGTGTCTCCCTCTCTCCATCAATCTCTCTCATTCCTTCTCTTTCCCATCGCACAGGGATTTGGTCTAGAGGGAAAGTTAAAAGTGCACAGAACATCCTTGCTGCAATACCGCACGGGAAAAGCACAGACATCTGGAGAAGGACGTTGTAATTTAAATTACGTTTCGAAAACGTGGTCAGCACGTGAATTCATTTCAGATTTTTCATGTGCCTGTGTGGGTGTGTGTATAAATTGGGGAAGAATTCGCCCAGGACATCGACCAATCAAAATCTCTTCAACGCTTGTGCACACGGGTATACTGACGTATAAAGCGAACATTTTTTTTAAATTTGAGGTGATTTTCTTGAATTTCCTTGAAAAGAGGATTCCCACGATACACATCCATACGACAGCTTGGCACGTGTTTCATTAAAAACTCAACCCCTCGCACATTTATGTACACACAAAGGAATACAAAAAAGGACAAAGCACACTATCTTGAGATTAACCTTGAGATTGTGAAACCGGGCATGAAAGCATGTGTTATCCTTGGGAGAGTTTATTTATGTTTTTTTTTTGTCGTGTTCGCATTTTCATGAAGAACGCCCAAGATACCAAATGGACATTGGGAAGGGGTTTTGTGTTGTCACATCACCTGAGGCCTTCAACAAGTAAAAGCAATTAATGAGCACACATTTATTATTCATGTACATATGCTTGCAAGGGTACAGTTTATCGTCGAATACAAGAATACAATAAACATAAACCTATTTGAGGAGTAATTACATACATCTGTACGTTTAATTTAAATATGGTGTATACATAACTTGATGTTGAGAGGAAATCTACCACTCTTACCCCTTAACTGTCAAAAATTCATCGATGGGCAAGGCGACGTCAGCTGTGACATCGTTGATTTCTGAGAGGAATTAATACGGCTGTCAATTGTGATTTTCTTCTCTTTTACTACGACGTTACTGTCCGGGGTGGATCTGGACTTATACCAGTATCCCTACATGGCTGCATGTCGCGATTCTAAGCTAAATTTTCTACATATCCCAAACCAAAAGTTAAGGACGTCAACTTTTCAATTTGTGTAACTTTATGAATATTTCCAAATATTTATACAGATTACCAATAGCCCGTCACCCGCTTCGATACTAAATTTACTACAAAAAAATCCCGACAAGAGAGTACCTGGTCAGAGCTCATAACTGAGTGAGAAAACTCAATTAATGACTGGGGGTGGATAGCGATTTGCTGAATCTAAGAAGTTCCTTAGTGCTCAGTGCGATGTCCCGGCTGTAGTTGAGTCGCGTATCCGCGGTCGTCCGAGCAAAGTGAACGCATTTATCGTTCTGATTGTCCTGGATCGCCTGATTGTCCTCGATCAGACCTGATTGGTTGAAATGGAGCAGTAAGGCCGTTAAGGCGCACCCTTTTATTGAACACGTAGTTGGAGTAGTAAGTCTGATATCTGGAACAGGTTACTCGTCTAGATACATAATTGCTCTTGCAACTTGTCTCCGAATCATGTTTATCAGGAAATTGTCCACTATTGTCAAGTTCGTCCTGCTATATAGCACCTCATTACAATCGATTTTTGTGTACTGGTACTGGTGTTCTGTGAAGGCGAAGGCAAGCCTTAAAACAAGCCCTCTCAAACACTCGAATCTTTTTCATCAAAATTTCTATTACGTTGAACCAGATTGGATAGTGACACAGAATAAGGACAAGCAGACTACCCTCACTCTCGCATCGAATTCGTCTGAAATCACCTCGGCCTTTGGCCGGGGATTGGCCAAATACAAGTTTCTTTTTAAAGATGCAATAAAATGAACAAAATTAAATTTGGTCCATGTATTATGACTTTATTAATAAGAACAATCATCCGCATTAATTATGAAATACAACGTTGATCAAGTGGTTGCCTCGGCTGGTTTCGTAGCGCATTCGTTCACCTTAATTTTCCCAACCCTTGTTGATGGGCTGTAGCTCACGGATTGCTTGGATGATATTGGTATTAAGTACTTGAATCGTTTCCGGATACTGGTATAACATGGGTCCTTTACGGTTCTCCACAAAATAAAGTCCAAAGGGGTCAAATCTAATCGACATCGCAAAGACGACTGATAACACGATTTGGGAATTTGGTGTGGAAAACATCGATTGTGGCATACGTTGTGTGTCATGTCATCAAGAACCAGAGGTCGTCCAAATCCATGTCTTCATTTTCAGTAAAAAAAAAAAGTCGGTTAACATGGCTCTGTAACGCCCACCGTTGACCGAAACGCTGAGATCGATGGCGAGTTAATGTTCGTGAATTGAGTCTCACACTCTCGGCCACAGCAGCCACATTCTCATCTGTGCTAACGGCGAGGACCATGAGTGTTGTCCAATAGCATACCACGAACTTTGTACACAGACTTGCGTATAGCAGTCGCGGTGGTTGTTCCATTTCTGCAAAAACTTCTTGGTTTCAAAAAAACGCACTGTTTGGGCTACACAACACCTTTCCCAACGATGTTCAAGCAACTCATTTCGTTCCGCGGAGGTATGATACTGAGATTCTGCCGAATTTTCGAGCGGGAAACAGCTGTCAGTTTCAAAATAGTCTCTGATTTAAAAAAAAAATCCACTAGACATGTTTGTTAAAATTCAGGTACTGATCCAGCCAGATCCCCAGGTATCTGATTGACCTTTTTCGCCAGTGGTTGCCGGTTCAACAACAGAAACCTATCGCCAATTCATCTTGGTATCCGCCGAATCCTTATGTAACGACGTTCTGAACAAGATAGCTGCCAACTTCTACATATTGATGATCAACTCGAGTCGTCGCAAGATCGCTGAATCGTTTCGTACTCACGTTGCCTTCAAAAGTACAGGTCGAGAGAATGATCGTAGGTTCTCGTCTGTACGCAATTAAATCGTCTGCGTACACTATCGCGAGCTGAATAGATCCTATCAGATCCGCTGTGTAAATGTTTAACATTCAACGTACCAATAGAAGTCAAGATGATATTCTTCTTTAATTGGTTATCCGAGAATATCTTGTTGTTTTCAGCGCATTTCAACAAGGTTCAATAGACCTATTGATTCTTTTCGAATACTTTTCTGATATCCGACAGGAGACGTATTGACCGAAGATTCTTTGGATTGGTGTTGTCTTTTCGGGCCTTTCAGGCGTCGGCTGTACAACAGCTGCTTTCAAACTCTCTGTATAGTGTGCATTGGTCAGGGAATTGTTGAATAGAATGGAGTAAATTTCCAGCTCGGCAAGTGCCGAAGAAGTATATTCGATATTCCATCGATTCCCGTTGATTTCTTCTTCTTGAATGACTCGAAGATCTTTTGACGTTCTGCCTTGGATACGAACATGCTTCCCCAAACCTCAAACCTAGTAAAATCAATGCTCTCAGATCGCCACTATGAAGGTGTCACCAGCTCTGACACCTTGAATGCATCGCACGACTTCAAAAGTTGTTACAAACTGCACGAAAGAAGCAGCATCTTTCAAGTTGTGCTGTTAGCCATTCAGAAATAGCAGAGAGTCTGAATGTATAGAGGATAGCTGATATGCTCCCAACTCAGATCCATCCTTTGCAAGACTGTCCGCTTGCTTGTTAATTTGAATGCCACTATGGCCTGGTACCTAGCATAGGATCCTGCCACTTGTCTGCATAACCTGAACAGTTTCGATGTCAAAATATCCGATTCTAGGCCTTTATTGCCACTTGGTTGTCGGAACAAAATGGAGATGGAGATTTGTTGGTTATATTGTGTTCTCCCAGCGCAAGTGCTGATTCGTGTATCGCAGCCACTTCTTAGTGCCAGGGCTTTCGAAGTGGTCACAGAAGATTCCTGCGCCTTTACCAGCACTCGTTTTTGAGCCATCAGTGTACATGGCGATTTCCCCTTCTGCTACTACTGGTTGTTACTGCAACTGTTCCGGTCTGGAAAACGTATGTAAGTGGAAGGTCGTCTCCAGCGCTGTCATATGCGGCCTTGAAAACACACACGCGGTGTGTGTCGATCACAGAACTGCCGCTGTGGTCTAACAATGGTGTTAATACAAATATGTTTTCGTCCTGAAATCAAAGTGAAACCGCTAATTAGCACTAAACTATAGCAAGAGGAGGCTTTGAACAGTTAAGCATTTTTTCTAAATCTCGCTAAATTCATTCATAAATGAGCACGAACACTTCGAGTCAATTCCAAACTACCGACGAACATTGAGAGGCGTAAAAATGAAAACAGGAACTCTGATGCATGTCAATCAGCAAGCCGCATGGCTACAAGAACATTGGGTGTTCTTATCCTGTGTCCAGTTCGTACTTGTAGTTATCGAAACAGTCATCGAATATATCAATCAGTTCGTTTACCTAACGTTCTTATGCCAGCGTATACACAGTTACCAGCCCAATCAATCAACGTCACAGCCAGTTCAACAAACTAAAATATCGCCCCAATTCGAAAAGTACGTAAATACGAACAATCCCGTCAATAAAGTAAATCAGGACCAACCCCACAGTCTGCACAATTTACATGTGTGGTGTGGTGTCGTGTGCCTATCCAACGAACCGCAATTGGTGCGGAGTTATTGTTCAAGTTTTCTATTTTTCTTTAACCACCCCCTTTACCCGACTTACTATCGGGTACTATCCTGGAACAGAACTTTGCCCTGGAGGCGAAATTCTCCAAATCGTTGCACATTGTTTTAGAAAGGCAACCAACAGAACACACATATAAAAAAAAGCGAAATAGAAGTAGTACGCGAAGGACTTGCACCCAAATTAGAGCAAAAAGACCGACACAGCATGGTAGGGCAAAAGTTCTCTCCCCTCGCCATCCCTCTGTCAGAGACTGAGCAACATAAAACGCTGGCAAAGAAACAGGGAATGAATGGAAGAAGAGGACGACGAGGATGAAGAGTGAAGAGGGTGAGAGTGGAAAGAGAAGGAGAAAGAGAATATAGAAAAGTGGCGGTTGGTGAATGATGTGAAAACGCCTGCAGCAGTCATTAAAAAATTAAGGACATGCAAAGTCGAGCGGCTGCTGGCTGGAGGATAATGCAACGAGAATGAGTTGTTTAAAAGTAGAACATGGAGCAATTGGGTGGAAATTAGGACAGAGAACGCTTCTGTGTTGGCTGGCTTTGTTGTGTGGATGTGTGCAAATTAGATAGTGCTGGGCTGGCTGTCTAGAAATTCTTTATATTTGTCTCTTTAATCAGCACACTTATTTAACGAATAAAAGACGTTTATATTAATTCGTTCATGCATGTCTGGGAAGGATATTGTATTCTTGCATACAACTTTAGGTCCTGTATAGCTCTCACAGAACAGGGATAACTTTTCGCGACAGTTTCATTTGAAATTTCGTCACAGGCGTGCTTCGTCAGCGTATAAAAGCTTTGTTGAACAAAGAATGCAATAAAAGGCGGATTCGGAAATGCATAAATAATTTTGTTTGTTTCTTCATTACAGTTCTCGTTTCAGAAATTCGGTCACGTTAGATCTTGAGGGACATTTTGGGGACTTTGTTGCGAATATCCTCAAAAAAGTACAACACATAAATTACCCGATTGTGGCTTAGCTTCTGAAAGATTATTCCCTGTATAGAGCATTGCAGTGACAGCTTAGTTTAAAGTGGTTGGCAGCAGATAACAGTCGCATGTAGTCCGGTTTAGGACTTATGGCACCACACGGATTGACTAACTTCCATACCTAGAACCAATTGGCGCTTCAAACAAAGCGGTTTAGCTGGTGCCGTCATTTAGAGGCTAGTTGCACATGTTAGTCTTCTCACACGAATTACTAGCTTAAAACAGGGATTGAGGAGTGCGCTCATGCTGGAAGTGACATTCATGAGTGATCGTGGACAGTCACACTTAGCCTATAAGCTAGACTATAAGTTCATTCAATTTTGGCCACAGGTGGGTTTGTATGACTACTCCTGGAACCATTTGGTGCTTGCTACGAAGGGACTCAGCTGGTTGGTGCTGGTATTACTCAACTGATGAGATGATTTTCTCTAGCGAGTGACATTGAAGGATACCATTAGGTAGTAGCACCTCATCCGCTACGCCATTACTTAGTATGTCACAGTGTGTCTGTACCCACTTTAAGTGAATGTTAAAATACTCGCAATTAACGAATGTACTGAATTCTTGCGTGCTTCATTCGACAATTTGGACTTTCGGCGTAATGCACTCTTCTTCCTTCAACGAAGTAGAGATCATATGCTCATGCTCCGATACTTCGGATTGCTGACGCACTACACAAGCTTAAACCGAAGATTTTGATATCAACCATCACAAATCTCTTTAGCCAATTCCAACCCAGGTTTAAAGCTAAATACATAAAGGGGCTACATATAGGATTTGGCAAGCGTGCGTTAACGCGCTCTATGAAAATGACGTTGTCGCTGCCTGGATTTTTGATGCCACATTGTTTTCCAGCCAGAAAAGATCCTGTGTGTGTGTGTGTGTGACTTGCAAATATGCAGACGACAGTTTAGATGGTAGAAAAAGTCGTCTCGAAGACAGGATGAGGTAGTAGGCGATCAGTATCGCTGGAAAGGGAAACGAAACTTGTTGAGAATGCAGTGCCCAGTGCGAAGTTCTATCCATTTATTGTCTTAATTCTGATTGTAGTAGTAACCTGTTTAGAGTTTACCAGTTAATACCTTTGTCAACGTCCGCCCATCATGCTGTGGGTCAATACATTAATATTCATGCTTAGCTATCGAAGAGAAAGAACAATACGCAATACGCGGTTTTATTCTTCATTTACATCCAATTGTCTTTTGCAGCAATAAAGCACCGTGACGGCTTTCCTGACTCGTTCCTGGATGTTGGATTTCCAACTTAGTTTACTGTCGGTGAAGATTCTCAGAATATGTGCAGTAAAAGCAAGCGACAGCGTGACATAGTGAGGGTCGAAGGAGGGAAATGAGTACAAGTTTAGTCTTCTGTGGATTGACTCCGAGACTGCCTGTTTTGGTCCACGTATCGAGATTGTGATGTGGTGGCCCGTAGCGTTGTGGGTATGTGCGTCGACTCCTATGCACTTGGACCTAGCTGCCTAGGTTCGATTCCTGGTACGACAAGAAATACTTTTCACGGCCCCACCTCTTTCGAGTCACTGACAATGCTCAAAGAGTATAACTGTCTAGAAAAAGCTTCTCAAACTTGGCCGTTCGGCGTCGGCATAAAACTGTAGGTCCCTTCCACTCGTGATAGAACAATAGCACGCACAACACGAGTGGTTGCTGAGAATCTAGGCCCTCTACGGGCTGTAGCGCCACCCATATTATTATTATCGAGATTGTGATGGGCTTTCTGGATTATGTCTCTGAGCGTTGAGAGACATTTTTCGGATAATAACATCGTTCGCGTACGCAACTACACTGTATTTGTATCATTATTCTTGTGATAGCGCTACAGCGCAGAGATGAACCTGGCCATCAACCAACAAACCTTTCCAGCTGGCAGTCAGTTCCCTCCAATTGAGAGTATCGATTTACCAGAGGTCCTTTTCCACTTGTGTGCGCCATCGGTTTCGTTGACTTCCTCCGAGTCGAAGACCCTTCGGACTGGAGCAGTGATGTCCGTAGACTCCCGTTACCGTGCAGCGCATACAGTTCATCATTCAATCTTCTTCTCCAAATAGCAGCACGCAAACAGGACTAAAGATTAATCGCAGAACATTTCTCTCGAAAAAACGAAGGGCTTCTTCATCTGTTCTTCAGATTGTCCGCGAAAAAAATAAGGTCTACATCCGACTACTTTAAAAAAAATGTTACAGAATGTCGAATGGGTGATAGGTGATGCGATGTGGTTGTTAAAGGAAAAAGGTGATCAGGTGCCACGCTGGTGTTGTTTGCACCTGATCATCTTTTTCCACAAGCGATCCGCCCATCTGAGCACAAATCGCGCCACGTGCTGCTTAATTTCGGTGATCGGATGCGAACAGATATGGTTATTTACAGCCTCCTAACACGGGTAAGACAGCTTCAGTATCCCCGTAGTTACTAGCTTAAACAGTGTCTGCTTTCCTTAATTAATTTTTCTGAAACGTCTACAAAAAATGTGCTGACGGACTCTGAAGTGTGTAACGAGTGATTGTCAATAAAATGGGTGGAGGGGACTTAGGTGCTCTGATTAACTCTAATACGGGGCTACTAATATAGCAGTTCATCAATGTTCCAAAGAAGTGGAGTGGAGTAGTATATCTGCTAATCATCAAGTATAGTGTTTTTTCTCCGCTAGGGAGTAGTTTGTATGTCAAGAATAATTAATTCCATTTCATGTCAAAATCATGAACACCGGATAACGTGAACAGATTTTTTTCTTGCTTGACATCCCTAAAACGTGAATAAATTATGATCACTCTAAAATGTGAACAACAATATTTGCTTCAGGTTAACAGTAAACTGTTTGAGCAAGCTGTATTTTAGCATGAAATTCCCAATACTTCGTCTTGGACAGTTTCTGGTTTGTTGCACGTCATTTCGTCAGGTTGTTCCTTACGATATATGTTTTTGAATGGCTTGTCATAATCATAAGTGTAATACGCGTTACGGTCTTAGTTTTCTAGTTTGGCGTCAACATGTCCTCAAAGGAACCAAAGTTTTTGTCACTTTGGCCTAAGGTCTAATGCGCGATAATTGAGTAATTCTGTAGTGGTTCGAGTGTAATAAATTTAGGAAAAAAATACGACGTAGGTCTACTGTTTGCGCCGTTAACAAAAGGAGTGAACAAATTTTAAAGTGTTTACTTTAACTTTTTTACTTTAAAGATTTTAACTTCGACTATCGGAGCTTCCCAAAATGGAAAAGGCGCTATACCGTGGTTTCACAACCAACGTGAACAAAATTATCCGATTAATGGCCTGATGATAAAGGCAAAGGCTTTGTCACTGCATTCTCAGATTAAGGAGAACCAAAGCAGACTTTTAGAATGGAAATCTACAACAGGTGTACCTTACTCTTTTATTCCTTATCTATTATATATTGACCTTCGCAAACGTGAACTCCATTGGTTTTCAATTGTTCACGTTATCGAGAGTCAACTGTATCTACTTATAAAAATACAAATTAAAACGCACATGATTCGGTTTAGTTATAAAACTATACAGATATGCAATATATATATATATATTTCTGTAAAATTGTTCAACATTTTTGGTTAAAAATATAAGTATACAATAATGTTCATCATCTGATGAAAGATTCCGGGGATTTCATACAAAAAAATTTACAAAATATTTAAATGAGCACCTTGTGTGGTTGGTTTGGTTGGTTAGACAACTCCCTATTAACTGTTAGCTAAGAATTTCAGGAAAGAAACTGTTAAATTTCATCAGCAAAACAATATAAATACAAAAACAAAATTATTGGCTTGAGTTTTGTGCGAATAAAAAAAAATAGAGAACAACTCTATTTTCCGGTAACTAAGAATCGCAAAAAAATGCAAAATAATTCTATTGGTCTAAGTTTTAACCTTATAAACTATGATTAGGCACATTCAAATGATCCTGAAGCGGTGAGGAGTCATTAGTCGACATTTCGAAGTAAAAAAATAACGAAATCAAGAGAGTATAGGCAGATGGATTCATTACATCCATCAGTGAATTATTGTTAGGCACTTCTTTTCATCGTATGGAAGTCAGTGTGTGTGTTTGAGTGAGTATAACATGCAAAATTCGTCGTTAATAAGTTAAAGAAAGACACAAAAATACAATACAAGACGCGAACAACGAAGAAACCCGACGCAACAATTAACGCTTCATCTTATCCAGAATCGGTACAATCATATCGAATTTGGGCCTGCGACCGGGATCTTCATTCATGCAAATTGTAATCAATTTGGCTAGATGCGATGACGTTCCTGGTGGGATTTTGACGCGTAGTCCTTCGAGTGCGATCTTCATACCGCATTCCATTGGCGAGAGGTCGGCAAATGGAATCTCACGTGTTGCTAATTCCCAGACACAAATTGCAAAACTCCACATGTCGCATGCTTCCCAGTTGCGATCGGTAGACTTGCGTTGTAGGGCCTCTGGTGACATCCATGCTGGCTGATAGAAACGTCCTTTCTCTTGGAAAGAGAACTTCGCATCGCCCATATTGATTCGAGCTGTTAAGTCTTCGTCAATCTGAAAAGAAAAACATTGGTTATGTTTTGGGTTAAATTTGCACTTATGCGTTATATCCGATGGAGTGTTTTGGAGAAATCAAAAAAGATGATCTTATTCTTTTCAAATAGAAACAGGTTCAGTTTCAAATAAACCATCATGAAATAGGTAGTATTTGGCTAAGAATTTGGTGCTCATACACTAGCTTTTGCCATGGGAAATAGAAAGGGTATTGGCGATTGACATAAGAGCTGCTCTGGCGACATGTGCCAACAACAACAGGCATCTTCGCACCAACAACAGGCTTCTTTAAGAACCTTGATCGCCAATTGGGCTGGAAGAGCCGTGTATCACGTTACGGTTAAGTAAAGTGGTTTGAAGATAGGTTAAATTTAGGATAGACGTAGTTTGTTGAGATGGGTTAAGCTTAGTGAAGCGTAGTTAGCTTAGCTCCGCGAAACCCCTTCCAGTCTCCTCTGGCTGTAAGGGCGTAGCCATTGAAAACCCGTTCGCTTCTTCTTTCCTGCCTTTGGCTTTTCTTTTAGTGGTCCGCCATGATCTGTTACTGAATTAAGTTTTCTCTATTTATCAATTCCTCAATGTCCATCTTCTTTTAGCTAGTTACAAGGACGATCTTTTTAGTTTGCAATGGTTTGGTGTACGAGTGAAAATGGGTTTAGCTGCGAATGAGGGCAAAACAATGCATATGGTGTCTGCAAGAAAAGAGGCACAACATCGACGACTTGGCGACGTCGCCATTGTCAGTTATACTTTTGGGTTAGTGAATGACTTCGTCTACCTCGGTCGCTAATATACAATTAGAACGTCATTAGTTCCGAGATTAAACGCAGACTAACTCTTGCCAATCGCTATTTCTTTGGACTCAAGAGGCAATTGAGTCGTAGAGCCTTCTTTCGAAGGACTAAGCTAACACTACCTTGATCATCCCTGTCCTGCTCTATAGTGCAAAAGCATGGACCATCTCAAGAGAATATGAGAAGCACTGTTTGCCTTGATGGTATACGGAGAGGAACTGTACAGCGACATCAGTCTGGCCAGGTGTCTACGGATTCAATGCCTATGATGGATATGCCATGTAGAGCGCATGGACAACACTTCTCCAGCCCGGGGAGTCTTCAACACCAGTAGGGCAACACAATCGAGGATGCCTCCGAAACCGATGGCGCACATATGTAGGTGGAGAAGGACCTCAACCAACTTGGCGTGCGAAATTGGAGGCAGCTGGCTAAAGATCGTGTTGACTGGAGAGGTTTGCTAGCTGAGGCCCAGGTCCACGCCGGACTGTAGAGCGAAAAGAAGATGTAAGTGTATGAGTGAGTGGACGCCGAACGAACTGAGCCGTGCAACCACATGACGTCCCCCTACTCGACACCGAAGTTGTCCCGCTTAGCCTTTATGCAGCAAATGAGAGGTTGGAGGTTTTTCTGGTTCTAAAGCATAGAAGAAGCTCCTGAGACCCTTTTAAAATCTGATTCATTGCAGTTTCTGCACATATAAGTGACGAACAGGCCATATAAACCAGCACGATGCAATGTAGCAGAGCTTATTAAAGCGATTCCCACATGTTCGAACCTATTATGGGTAAACTATCATGTTTATGCAAATGTCCTGCCTCGAGTTGAAAAAGTTGTGAACTGTTGTGGGCTATGTTTTGAAGTAGTTTGAGTGCCTCACTGTAGGCAAATAATATTCTGAGAATAGCTTATAGCACACACAAAAATTTCATATGACTTCAACGCTCGTTATATTGATAAGCAAGAGCCAGTCCTAAATTTTTGTCTGATTTTAGCATTTATTGGTAACTGAATCTCTTCGGCGTCCTTCTCAAATCACTGAGCACTCGCATTGGGAACAGATCGCATGACAGATGAACTCAATGGCAATAGACGGGGACGTCCTCTCCTCTGGTGCATTGCCTGACATGCTAGGATTCGAAGACAAACCAAAAGCTACGCACTTTCCAAACAAATGAAATGACTTTTTTAAAACATGTTAAGGATCACGTCACGAACATATCGACTTTCTTGACAGAGAACTGTCTCGTACGTATTAAAAGAGACATTTAACTACAAACTGCTCCATACGTCAAAACATCAAATCAGATCATGACTCAGATAATAATTGTCCAACTTACCATGACGTGATGACTGTTAAGATGATATGTCGGTATGATTCGCTCCAAAGAATGAAGGAATGCCATTCCGCGGGCGATATCCAATGCAAACCGAACTGCCTGCGATGTGTCGACAACAACGCCAGCCGCCCCATGGAGCAATTGGTACAGCGACCCACGAGGCATGTACTGCAAATAAATTAAATCACATCATTGTCTCCGCAGTAAATGAAATTCTCTCCACATACTTGACTTATGACAACCAATTCTGTTGGTGAGTTAGCTGCTCCAATGATCGGCAAGATATTCGGATGAGAAAAAATGCGCAGCTTCGGGAACTCCTCGTTAAAATCTCTTTGAATGCGTGATGTGCACTGGCGTACGGCTAGTACCTAAAAGAAGCATACAATAATTACAAATCATACAGGGGTGCATATACAATTTAACCAACCTTCGCTATGACATCATTCTTCTGCCACTTGCCTCTCCATGTTACACCTGAGGGAGTGATTGCCAGCTTACTGTGCAGATCTAAATCTTTCGTACTGATTCCTTTAAATCGAGAAAGTGTCGCATCACGAGAACGAGTCTTCAGTCCCAGCCACGATTGATCCTTAAAGCTAATCTTCTTCAATTCCTGGCCATTCTTTTCGGCAAGTTCTTGCAATCGTTTCGACAGATTCAGTTTAGCCTTGTCCAGTGGTGTGTCACCATCCTTGTTGGCAATGGACACAAGTCCTCCATTACTGATAAGGTCTTCGCAGATCATATCGTAACCCCAGAAGCATGCATAGTGAAGTGGAGAGTTGCCATGCTCGTTCGTAGCATTCACATCAGAACGTTCACGTAGAAGCTAGGTTGATAGAAATGAGCAACATCAATTCCCACATGAATTCATTTTATAGTCACCAATCCAACGATGTCACGATGACCATGAGCTGCGGCCAGATGTAGTGGGATGTCATCGCCCATATTTGTTGCATTCACTCGAGCTCCTCTTTGCAAAAGCATCTCCACCAGCTTGACGTGACCTTCCTTGGCGCACCAGTGCAATGGGCTGAAACCATGGTCATCACTGGAAGAGATTCAATTATGTTTATCAATGCTCAAAATTACGCGACGACAATGTAAACAAAACTATATCGCACACATCAACATAATCCCCGATCTCTTTCATGCATACGCGCACACACACATCCACTTCACAATGCCCCCATTCATTCTCAAAAAAACGATGACGGAACTCTTCTCCCAAGTATGGGCGGAGTTCCTTCAAGATCTTATGATAACTAAGAAGTCACCGAATTACTAAAGAATTACCCTTGATTCATGTCGTGCTCGGTATCGTCCAGCCACAATCGCACTTGGATGGAATTTCCTTCGCGACACCAGTGAAATATATCTTCCATTGTTTGGATTTATGTATTTACCACTCGCTTCCGGGCAACAATAGTAAAAAAAGGCTTAAAGAATATAAATTCGAAAACAATTTGCACAAAACTAATAAAATTCTATAAAAGGCACATTGGATAGATGGAAAATTTGGGAAAATTTAACACAGTTGCTGTGATGCTACGGACAACCGAAAAAAAATTTCTGTTCTAGTGAAAAAGATTCATCGTAATGTCAAAATTAAAATTCGAGAAATGTCAAAGTGACGAATGACGTAAGAAATGGCAACTGGCAATGACATGGTTTGGAGATGAACTTATTCGAAATTCGATTCAGTTTATGCTTACAGAATGTTACGAGGTGTTTCGCTCCAATTGAGACGTGCTCTGTTGATGGGGTTTTTGTTTTAATTTATTCATAATTTGTAGTTGTGCGATTCATGGCGTTTACACTCAACAATTTGGCGATACGATTTTCTTGATGTCAAAGTGGAAAAGTTCGAAATGCTTTGTCTACACGTACAACAAGTCTGCTAGCTTGTGCGCTCACATTCACGTCAAGCACGGTTGTCAAGCAAATCGTATTGACAAATTGTTGTGCGTGGTGAACGCCACTATTTGTATGCTTATTAGGGTTAGTCAATCTAGTCCTGATTAGACGACTGAAGGCGTTTCTATTGAAGGGGAAATATCCAAATAATGGAAGGAACAGCAGAAAAGCGTCAGAACACTTTGTGAACCATCAACTCCATTAAATCAGGTTAAATTGTCATCTCAGACAACAGAATTGGGAACATTCCCATGATCCCTTAGACCATACAAGCTGTTACAAGCCGCAAGTGTGGAAATAATTGCTACAACCATTCAATCAGTACCTTTGCAAATTGCCTTGCTGCTTCTCCCGCAAATATAGAAAAAAAACAAGATTTACTTCTCAACACAACTGTCACTGGATTGTGTCTCCACTATCAGGGTTTAACTATTCGAACATTCTTTGAACATGACGTCAAAATTACTGTCAAAATGCCACCCCCACCATCAGTGTTGTTATTCTGTATTTCTCATTTCACCTACAAGGTGTGTTGTGGTCCACTCTTCGCGCTGACACTCGACTCAATTTCACTCGACAGTCCTTCCTGGTGGTGTACAGTACGACGGAGATTTTCTTGCAATCTATCATCCTCGCAGATAGGCAAGCATATAAATAATTCAAGTGTTTACAGTGTTTTTCCCTGAAATTCTCCAATCATGGGCGAATCCAGTGGACAATACACTAAATTGCCACCCGGCTGGGATTGTAAATTCGATCAAACAACTGGAAATTGGTAAGTTATTGAATTTTTTAGTGAAACCGTGAAATTCCGACGCAGTCGATTCCTAGTCGATATTTAAGAATTCAAGATGGCGAAAGTTGCTTATCTGGATTTTCCCCCAATCGAATCCTGAAGCTATGCAAGTGATTTTTGCTGATCAATAGCCATTGCAGGAATTGTGCATTTTAATGGGTGTCCTAGAAATATGCAAATACAGTTGAAAAGCTGTTAAAATTTAGGTCGACAACAGGATATTGCATCCCTCTTGAGCATATACTTAGCGCCACCCACCGTTGAGATATATAAGGAGTGTGTATGTAGATTGCGTTGTGTTCAACTGATGAGTGCTTTTGCAAATGATATCCCTTAAGGATCTCATTTGAAGTGTTCGCAACGACATAGGAAAATGCAAAATTACCTGTTTCTTAAATGACAACAAAAAAAAATGCACTCCCCTATGCTGGTTTTGATGTTGTTGATGGGAGATGGAGTAGATGGCGGGCTTGTATGCCGCTCAGTGCGCAGCGCACACCTTTTAAGGAAGCATCTCGTTTTGGCCAGGGAGAGGGTAAATGTTTTCATTCTCTTAAAAAAAAAAACACCCAGAACACCGCTTGTTGTGGCTTATTAACACGAAGCAGTAGAAAGAGAGTCAGCCACAATTTATGCGAAGTGCACTCATCATATTGACACCATGTGAATAGCTGCTTTTTGTTACTTTGCGTCGTATATTCTGTGCACTAATGCTCTTATGTCAATCCACTGTATCCTTGAACGGGGACTCTTCCTTTGGTTTGTTTTTGTTTTTATTTTCATGCAAAAAAAAACACCCAAGGCGTCATTGCGACTGGGGAGTACGTACATATTTAAACACAAGCGCCTTTGTAGGGTAGTTGCTTGTGTGTGGGGAGCTCGTGTGAAATGAGTGCATTTAATGATGACTTTTTGGTACGAAGACCTCTCGCCATGGGATGTAAAACACAAATCAGTCTTAAAAGGACAAATCGATAATTTAAATCATCAGTAAGTGGAATGAACTAGTTCAGTAAAGTGAAGTTACCAACCTCTTGCGACGCAGACAAACATCCGCGCCAAATGATGTAATTCAATTTAATATTTGGTAATGTTGAGCCATCTAAGATAAGCACATTTCGTGCGAATCTGAGGAGCGGCATGAAATTATACTCTACTCAGTCTATGCATGCTTTAGTTAAACAGCAAACAAAAATACATTTCATGGCTAACCAAGGACAATGTACTCAAATGGTTGGTCTATGCGAGCCGGGTACGTACGCCCACAGTACTTGGCCGCACCTACTTAAACCCATGTACAGGGTGGGCCAAATACAAGTTTCTTTTTAAAAATGCAAAAGAAATGAACAAAATTGTAATTTTTCCATGTATTATGGCTTTGTTAGTAAGAACACACATTCCCAATTATGAAATACAACGTCTTTCAAGTGTCTGCCTCGGCTGGCATCGTATTCCATCACCCAATTTTCCAAAAACTTGTTGATTGTTTCGGGCTGTAGCTCACGGATTGCTTGGCGTTAAGTGCTTGAATCGTTTCCGGATTGTTGGCATAATATCGGTCCTTCAACGGTGTTAACATGGCTCTGTGACGACCATCGTTGATCGAAACGTTGTTCCCAGGCTCATTTTCGAAGAAGGCTACAGCAGCCACATTCTCATCTGTGCGCACCGTACGACGACGGAGACTATAAGTGTTGTCCACTAGTCAGTCTCACGAACTTCTTGCGTACAGCAGTTGCGGTGGGTGCTTCATTTAGCCCAAACCTTCTTCTTCTCAAAAAAAACGCACTGTTTGGACTACACAGCACATTTCCCAACGTTGTTCAAGCACAAAGCGACTGATTTCGTTCCGCGGAGGTATGATACTGACATACTGCCAAGATTTCGAGCGGGAAATAACTGTCAGTGTCCAAATAACCTATGATTTAAAGAAACACTAATGGCCCACCCTGTATTTTGGGGATCATAAAAAAAAACAAAAGTAGAGTCACTCTTCAATTCCTCTCACATGATTGGTTTTATCCACAAATGCTGAAATTCAAAGACGAGTGCCTACTGCAAGGATCCAAACATCCAATTGCCATACTGACTACCAATTCACTGTAGTGTCTTTCAGGCAGAGAGTATAAGGAAAAACTATGGCTCTGTCCTGGCTAAAAAGCAATGTAATATCATGTTCAGATATCGTCATCTGTTCTGACAGCTCTTCTGACAGCAAGGCGGTTATCAAATCTCTGGGTGCGGTCACATTGCATCCAAAATCTTCCCCCAATTGCCGCCGATTTCCCAACGTGGTGGCCAAGCGTTTCACCATCCAACTTAGGTAGGTGCCGCGATACTGCGACGTTGCAGAGAATTGAGAAGAGGACGAACTCGCTGGCCATCCTCTGTATTATATCAAAACGCTCAATAAGCTTACTCAGAATATGTAGGCCGAATCTCAGAACTCATATCAGCGTTTTAACCGGGTACTGTGCCATTGGAACTAACTCCTAAAGATTAGGCCTTCTGCAGAAGAAGTGGAAGACACCATTGTACATCTTCTTTGCTATCGCAGCACTCTTTCCTCCCGAAGAAGAAGTCTACTACTTTAGCAACCTGGCCGAACCAAGGGGCATTAGTGTCAGTCATCGCCAACGCTTTATCAAAAGCACTAAGTGGTAACACAACGAGCCCACGTAAGGCCTAAGTTTGACTATCCACTAGCCACGAAGAATGAGACGAAGAGGAGGCCAATTTTTTGTCGTAATTCTCGTTCGAGTAGACGAGCTATTCATAGTCTTGTGTAAAAGAATCAGTTCTCATTTTCGCTGCTGGTCCCAGTGAGACAACGGGTAGGTCGAAGCTGCCGTTCAAGCTGCTGTCGAAAATCAGTCGATCACAAGAATTGGGCATCGCCAAAACCACATGACTTTGCGAAAGTGTATTAGCCAGCACTCCTATAAGTTAATTCAAGAACCAAAGCCACTCAATTATATGAAGCGACGTGCGTCCTGGAATTGGGCTGTAGAAATGTTCGAAGATGATTCAGTGAAGAAGTGCATTTTTTGGCTAAAGGGCTTCGCCAAAAAGCTGGTGCTCAGAAAAATACCACTTTATCCACAGTTTGGTGTGGTTCCCATGCCCATGGTGGCTCTGGACCGTAGTTTGTTACCGAAAAAAACCGTCAGGTTACAGTTAATGGAGATAGCTAGAGACATGTTTTAACGTTACTTCTTTGATCAATTGAAAGAACTAGGGCCTTCTTTTTTGTCACCCAGGCTGTGCATGTGAAGTCATGGGTTAGTCCTATTTTCATTTCATGATACTTCAGAAGATTATGGCCAGGTAGTGCTCCAACTACCATCTCGAGCAACTTTTTGTCGCATCAAAGGAGTTTTTCGGTTTTTGCAGTGCTAAAGTTGGGCCACAGCATCTTCAAGTGGTCTCTCAGGTGGTTAGAAAGTTCCGTTTCTTGACATTCCAAAGAGGAGAGAGGATTGGCTGAGATGAGTCGGTTTCAGCTCCTTTTCTGGCAATCCATAAGTCATGGCAGTTTATCCGCGGATATGTCCCTGTGACCCAGGACCTTAATCTCTTCGCGGTAGCATGCAATCAACTTGGTCTTGAACTCCATAGCCGAAATTGCGTTAATGGCCGCTTGACTCTCAATTAGAATGGTAAGTCAGCCAGTAGTATTTCCAACATTGATATCATTTGTGGCCGCTCCTTGACCCTCGGGTGTAGCACAAACCACCAGAAATGATCCTGTCCTTTGTTCAGATTGTGTGACCTAACACCTGTCTACGTTGAATCATTGGTCGGCTTCGTTAGAGAAGAGCCGATATTAAACGAGAGATAGCACCCGTTTCCCTTGAAATGTCTTGCCGAATCACCGAGAACGAATCGACCACTGCAAACGTGCTCATGGTAGTTATATGAACGACATCGAATTCGATACATAAATGCTTTGATTTTACTTCAAAGTAGTTTCCACAGTTGAGATGCTGTCCTTGAAGAGGTGTTCAGTGCGTTTTTCATAACCAGACATCAGAGAGTGTCAGTAGTTCTTGTCCTTCGCACATCATTGTACCCATATTCTCATTGTAATATTCTTTCAGTTACTACATAAATTACTTCACAAAAGCAATGCAACTGGAGGATCCAAGGATTCGTTACAAGCAATTACAAAATGAAAAATGCTCAACAGAATCGATTCCCTTGCAGGTAAGTTATCCCGACACATTGTCATGCGATGCAACCTTTTTTCCACGTGTTTAAGTGTCTCATTATATGTGCTGTATATATGCTTGTTTGTTCTTATCTTTTCTCTATGTGTATATATCTATTAGCCACTGCATGGATCACCCTATCATGTGTATCCTACAAACAGTTTTCCTGCTGTGCGAGCATTTCAGGGACCTAATCCAAGCTTGCACAACATTTCCGCCAGTCCTCTTCTATCCACAAAGAGTCAAGTGCAAATGGTACGTATCGTCGATGTTCCCCTTCCCTGTGTCCTCCTTTTATGAGTTCTCTTTTGAAGTCGATATTGATTTCCGTTCGAATTGCAGGAGATGTCACCGGTGTCCCATTTGAAATCGTCTGCACCTCAGACGCCACGCACGGGAAATATGTCTCGACGCTCAACCATACAGGAAACATCGTTTTCAAGTCAGAACGACACAGATGCTGTCGTCGCAAAGATCCAAAACATGTTTCCCACTGCGGGGGAGAATCACATCCGTCTCCTGCTGAAAAAGTAAGTTTTCTTCTTTCTAATTCTATTTGTACATGTACAATTGTTTACTGCTTCTGGCAATCAATTTTTGATATAAATATAACTCTTTGCCTTTAATCGCTTCATCACGCTTTTTGACTAACAACTACAACTAATCAATTGTTGCGTGTGTCCTCTTTAAATCTACAACATACTCCAAAAAAAAAAATGAACAAATTGCACAAATCTATCAAACAACATAATCAAAATTCACACAAACAACATGAAAAACAAAAAAAATCTAGATATTATAATCGTGAGGCGGTTGTTATAAGCGCACTGCAGGTCGAAAAGCATCCAGTTACAATGCCCGGACCATATGTGACACCACCATCACAGCGTCATCTGTTCCACAGTAACTCTGCGTTTCAGATGACACCACCGGCTCGTCGTCCTGATATTGGCTCGGGTCAATCGCGTTTGTCACGTACCGCGAGCCCAATACCGGGCGGACGTTTCGGTAGTGTCCTGAGTATGCAAAGCAGTCTTGGATTTGGACATGGATCACCCAAAATTGGAGACATTCGGAATTCACCGAAACCGCATTCGTCGCCTAAGATGAAACTGAGGTCCTTATAATATTAAATACATACGTTTTGTGTTTATTTTTTTCTATTCTTTCGTTGTTTTTTCGTTCCCATCCGTAGTGCTCCTAGTCCAACTTAGTCAGTTTCGTTTACACAAGATATCTTTCGTTGTTTTTCTTTTTTTTTTCTTTAAGTGACAGTTTTTATGTTGCAACCTTGTCTTAAATGTTAGGTTATATGAGAAAATCAGATACAGGCTTTAATTCACTATTATATCATATGAAGTAATTACTACAGAAAACTGTTTAAAGTTTGAATACAGGCGGTTGAGCAGTGCATTCCTATATTTAATGGCGAACAGCGTAACGTTTGATGCAACAAGATATATTGTTTCGAAAAACGAATGAATTTCTTTATCTCCTTGGTAAACCTACACTATTATCTACATTAAAGGTCTTGTAATTGTTATATTTGTTTTACTCCGTGCCTCCTTTGGGCTCCTACAACATAAAGTCTCGAAAGACGCCGAACTAATCGTGTTGGATCCTTTTTTGGTCGATTCATCTTAGTGAGGGAGACGCTGTTTTTCTCCATATTTTTTGTCTGTTCTTGACTCCTCGCATTCATCGTTCATTTCTCTAAGACTCATAGTGCGACACTATTGCCGTACATCAGCAGGAACGCTTATACATTAAATGTTATAATATTTGGTGGCTCATACTAGACAAGGCTACTCACTACAATATTCCATAGAAAGGTCAACGTTCAACTTTCAACAAGCACTACCTCAAGAGGTACTTCTTCAACCTTACTCTACTTTACCTGTTCGGAGGTTTACCTGTTTTTTTAGCTTCGCTGTTCCTTGGCACGTACATAACTATCGGACACAGGAAAATCTTAGAGAAACATACCCAACAGCATTGATCACAAAACCCTTCGCTTAAGACCTCGTGGCGCACAAAAGTAGATAAGGACTGGGTTCAAGTATGGTTCTAAAACGGAGACAAGAGGTGAATGTTGCGTTTTCTCTTGGCACCCGTGGTGTCCACGGTGATTAGCAATATTAGCATTTTCATGGGCAGTGAAATCACTGGAATCAGTCTCGCTCAAATCAATACTTGTATCACATCAATACAAAAATTGCTTGGATAGCTTCAAGTCTGATATCCATCAAATAAATGCTGGTGCTCCCCAAAGCTGTGTTCTAGATCCCAATGCTTCTGCATCTCAAGGCGTCACTAAAGTGAACACTTAATAATCAGTCATTCTCATTAAATGGCACTTGAGTTGATGAAACCGGAAAACTTTTTATCCGACAACACTTAGATGAAACGATCACATTTTAGATAAATCCCTGCAGGATATGTTCACCAACTTCAAAACACTATATGTGTATTAAAGTGGCCTCAAACACTTAATCAATAACTACAGGCCTGTTTTCAAACTTTCAGCAATCCCTAAGTTGTTTGAAAAGTTCGTTTTCAATGCACTTAGTTTTGCAATCACGCAAATTTAAACTCCAAGTCAGTATGGATTTATTAGTGTCGTTCCGCAACGACGAACTTATGCATAAACACGTATTTTTCTATACCTGCTACAGAAAACGGTCAGTAAGTTGATGTTCTATATACAGATTTCGTAAAAGCCATCGACAGAGTCCAGCATTGCCTTTTATTGGAAAAGCTTGCAAAAATGGGATTCAAATTCCATTTTCTTGAATGGTTACGATCCTATTTGTCAAACCGTAAACAGATTGTGAAAATTCAAGATAAGCACTCTTCATAGAAGCTCAGTCGGCATTACCTCAAGACAGTCATTTGGGACGTTTACTTTCATCAAATAAATTTTTTTAATGGTGCATTTATAACCACCTAGAATTCAATATCATTAAGTGTACGATTTTAAGAACGTTTCGGTCATCACCACGAGTGGTTTTCAATTATTGCCTTGGTGATGAAAAGCTTTTATCTGTTAATGAAATTAAGGATCTTGGCGTACTTTTTGATTCCAAATTGTCCTTTCCAGCACATTTGGATTATATAACTTCCAAAGCAAATTCTTTGCTAAGTTTTCGAAAACGCAATTCGGCAGCATTCATCTTCATACATTCACGTGTCTTAAGGTGGTCTGAAGGTTTTCCCGGTTATAGTTCTAGATGCGCACTGATCGTATAAAATCCTTAAAATGCTGAAGACAAGCTCAAAGTGTACTTTTTATTAAGGACGTACTTGATGGAAACATTAAGTCTCAGGATACTTCCTCTCCATGAATGCATCCACAATACCAGTCTCGTTAAACCTGCTTTCGGACGTACACTTAAATTAAGAGACTCGTCTTTCTGTCACACTGTACAAATATGGAATGCTCTTCCCAGCCTCATATCTCCCACAGCCTACAGATATTTAAGTCCAGTCTATACGGGTACCTTCCCTCTCTTTCCTCTCTATTCCATCTGTCCATGCTGTGGCTTCACCCGGTACTAGTAATCCCTTCAGCGCCCGCCAATATACAAAAAATATATAGCAGATTGGAAAATTTTGCAAAATAGAAATAGATCTACCACAATTGTGGTAACGACACTGGTTACCACATCTTTAATTACACGATCTTCCGTTTCTCTTAATCAACTCTAATAATCACATTTTGCTTTTATTTCCTTTTCGAGTTATTGTAGATTTTCATAAATTTACAATTTGTATGTTTGTTAAATGTCCTCTTCTTGTTTTCTGTTTTTCATTTTAATTTGTTTCGAATTAATCACACGCATGCACTAGCAACATTTTTTGTATAACATTAAATATAAGAAAGTTATGAAACTAACTTGCCACTAACTTCTCTCCAGATATATGAAAAACATATTTCCAAAGGCCGACGAGATGCTTCTTCTCGACATTCTTGCAAATTCCGATAACAATGTGCAGAAGGCATCGGAGAAGCTCATTTCAATGGGTTATGTAAAACGAGATGTGGCACCACCGCCGAAGCTGACAAATCGCGGTGATGGCAAACCCACAAATATGGGACCTGAAGACGGCGTTAGGATTATACCCCTTCGCCCCAAGGTTTACACAGCCGAGGAGAAGAATGAAAGTAAGGTTTCCTTGAATGCAGTTTGAAGTGTGTACATGAATTCGATACGAATACTTTCTTCATAGTGAAAAACCGAGTTCAAGAGAAGTACAACACGATTGCTGAGCACATTATCCTGATGGCATTGGAAAGTGTTAGCTACTCCGAGGAGAGAGCCACACAAATTCTACAAATAGTACAGGAGGAAGAGGAATCACGGGCCAAAAAGGATGCGGATGCCCTACAGGCTGCCTTAGTGCAGGACTCGTGCAAAGAGGTTATCCAAGATGGCAGCAACAAGTAAGTGATTTCAAACGCAATGCTCGCGAAACAAAATATGTAAATACTGTAATATGCTAATTTTTAAATTCCCCTAAAAATTATAGTAACATCATCACATTTAATAATTATATATATTTAAATGCTGAGACGATTTTTGAACTTTTCTTCTTTATGCTTATCGAGCTCTCCTAACAGAATTTGATTATTGTACACACACGGCCTAGCTTTTTTTTTTTTAAAATTTACTAATATGCGGCACTTTATGATGCACACTTATATGTATAAGGAAGAAATGGCGTCTTCAGCATTGAGCAACGTCCGTTGATGTTGTCCGTTGTACACCGCAGGCTTTTGCGAGTACCCTCTTTAGTTTGCTAGATTTATTTTCTATTAAATTTATTCCTTTTTAACAACAAATAAAATACAACCGATTGAGATGGAGTTTTGTGCTCACTGCACGTAGGATCAGTGTAGGTGCTGCAACTTAGGCCTGGATGAATGAATAAGTGAACTGTTTGGTATCATCTTTCAATTCTCCAGTCACAAAAGTATTCAAAAATAGCTTAACTTAGTTACCAACTGTTTCTTATTCTAAATTACTGAAACTATGTAGGTACTCTTAGACATTCTGATCTTGAGTAAACCCTCGTGGCTGCAATTGATTTCCCGCTTAAATTGGAACTGCCTGCCCACTGTTCAACGTACATCGTGTCCAAGTAGACGAATTCTTCGGGAGGAAGGGCACTCTCTCATGGTATACTGGAGTAGTAAGCACCAAAGATAAGGCCGTTGGTACAAGTCAGAGCTCACTTAATAATAAAGGGGTGTTTTTGTTTTAGAGGCGGAGAACTTTAACTTAAAACACAGAAAAATGGTTTTAATATCCACAAAATTAAATTTATTTGACAGATAACATTGTATCGTATACAGAACTACCAAAAATTGTCATATAAGCTGTGACAAAAAAAATGCCAATTTGAAGTTCTCTAGCTCTTTAAAACCCCTATATCCCATTCAAGTCAGCCTCAAACAATAAGTAAATGGTTAGGATAGAAGTTTATGTACTCACATTCGGGTGTACGACGCATACGGAGACGGGTACAAAGACAATGCTTCTCGAATAACCTCATCTTTTCCATCTGGAAAGGCTTCTTTTTGAACACATTGTGGCGCTACAATCAGCGGTGGAATTGGGCCTCAACCAACAAGCGTCTTCATCCAGATCGATCTTTAGCTGCCTAATTGGCATAATTGGTTGAGATACCATTCCACTAGCGTCCGCCACAACTATGGAATCGCGGTCATCTCCCCCTGCTTCATTCCTCGGGGTTCGATTCGAAGTAAATATTGCGTACAAACTCGGCGAGTTAACTGCTTCCTGATGAAATCCATGCACGAAGTCACGTCGCCAATTTTCACAACGATCTTTCTACTCCTGATCACCGAAATAGATCATATATGGCAGAGGTCTGCTAACGTCGCACCTGTCCAACTCGGGGAAGAATCCCTCCAACAAAACGGCATCAAACGCCACAGAATGTCCTATACCAGCCTCCGAAACAGGCTGTTCGATAATAACCAATGTGACGTGGCAGCTAAGTGCACGAACTGTGTAACAAACATCTTAGATCCCTTCCACTTATGAATAGGCCGACCATAGAAAAAAGAATTTAAATAAAACATCAGCGGTGTAAGGCATAAGATTGCATTTAATTTAGTTTTGAAGCTACATTCATGCCATTATGTGTGGAATACCACATCATTCACATGGCCGAGGCGGCTTCCCTGGAAATGCTTTACAGCTGTCCGTCTAATTTTTGATGACTGGGTCAAATATGTGCCACGTTATTCCGGCAATAGCGTCTCCAGTGTTGGCCTTTAGTTCTTCCAATGCAGTTGACGTGTAGTGTAGACCAAGGACTTGACGTAGCCCCAGACGTAGTGGTGTCAACGCTCGCCTTGAGATGACCCAGTCACCAATTTTTCTCCACAACTTCTAGTGTTTTGTCCCTTGAATGGCATGCAACGCCGTCTTATTGCAACCACAACTCGGATGTGTCGTTATTGTCGAGCCCTGGTCACAGAAAATCGGTTAACATTGCTCTATTCATGAGGCCGAATGACAGAAATCGTGTCTCCTTCCTCATCTCTAAAAAAATCGATGATGCCGGCATGCCATAAAGCGAACCACACAGTAACTCTATGCAAAATATTCAGCAAAGGTTCGTCGAACGTGTGTTTTTTTGGCAGAATCCGGATATCCGCCCAACATTTGCCGCCCCAAATTAGCAAACTTAGGACGTTGTTTATTGCGCTTCAATGCTAGCGTCAGCACAATCTTAAACAGATGTAGGCCCAAAACCAGTCGCAAAATAAGACGGTTCGACTCTTTGGCGATATCCAATTCTGTTAATCGACGTTAAATCGACATTTCTGGGTATTCTTCGAAACTGGTAGCTATCGTAAAAGTTTATCTGATAAGAATGTACTTAAATTCACTTACTTTATCTATATTTTTTTCCCCAAACATTCTGTGATAGATTATCTACACATGAAAGTATGTAAGAACCACAAAAAAAAAATCCAAAATAAGACAAAAACAATCACTTCTCATTAAACTCTATTCATCATTCGAACTATATCTTCTGAAACAATTTATATTTATTTGTTTTTTGTGTTTTTTTTTTTCCTTTTCCACAAACAGCTTACAAGAAGCATCAACAATTACAGCATCCTCAAAAAAATCAACTCCAATTGAAACCCCAAATTTTTATAGCGATTCATCATCCACTCCCGTCCCTACAACCACTTCCACCATCACAACCATCAATGAAACGAGTGAAGTCTCTTCAAATACGGATCCTAGTGTTGAAAGCGCTCCAAAGGATTCTCAGCGTACAAGTTCAATTCGCTTCAAGAAGTACAACGGATTAATTAACTCTTCTGATACATACTTCTTATCTAATGCATCAAAATACATATCATCATCATATCCTAAGTCATCATCATCATCGTTTTGTTTTAAAATTCCATCACATTCATCTGCAGAGTATACGTCAACAGATGTCACTATAAAAGGGCATAATAAAATTGACTTGATATCATCTTCTACTACCACTAGAGATAAATCTGAGTCCTTGAAGTATGACCAAATGGCTTACCTGTATTAAATCAGTGTTTTTTTGTTATTATTTTTCTTCTAATGTACTATATACTCTTGCATTTCCCTATGATTCATGTGTACATATTGTATGCATTTTATTTGTTTTTTGTTTTCTTTTTTCCACCTTAAATTAGTTTCCTCTTTCAATCGATCAATCTCTGTACGTGCGTACATGTCGTGGTGTGAGGAAACCCTAAGCCTTCCTTGCACCATGATACGTATGCATATCATCTTCATACTTTCACTATCATTTACTCTATTCAACCTAATTTGGAAGTTTGGGCTTATTTAATGCATGCATTTTTCAATTGCAAATAACATATTGTATGGAAATGTTCGTAGGTTCTTGGAATACAAAATTTATTTATCGTGCCAATTGCCTGCATGGAGGTTGTTTACACGGAACGATTTTGGTCGTAAGACATGGGAATGTGCTGGCAAGTTCGTCTGTGCGGACTGTTCGTCTTTTCGCCCTCCTTGCACAAGGACACACATTTCTCTGTCGGACCGATCGAATCGGTGGCGTGTAAACAGTCTCTTATGCAACTCAAATTAATCACACAATGAACAGATTCCAAGTCAACGCACGAATTATTTTTGTCAATCCAGCTTCTTCGTGTGTTACCAGCCACATTGAACGCTTCTTTTCATAACAAATCTCTTGCTCTTCCCTAGAACTTCACCGAAAGATTCATCTGTAGATGAACCGGATATCTTGCAACAGACGGAATTCCAATCAATTCTCGGGCGTATACCCGCAAATGGTCACAACGCTGAGTACACCAAGGGACCTGATGACACTCTTCTACTGTAAGCACAACAAATTCATATTCATTTGTCAAATAAATCGAAAATTAAAGAACATTTTACAGAGCTGACTATGTTACCTGGAATGGTGCAAATCCAGACATTTCCCTCGGCCGGAAGAACCTTGCTGTTGGCCCAGACACGAGCGTCATCACTGAGCGTTCATATACGGCTATAGGTCGCAATCCAGAATTGTGCAAAGGTCCACAAGCTGGTCTCGCAAAGGGAAGCATCTATTCGCAAATACAGTCATCAGCAAATACCAACATTAAATGCAATTAAACAAAAAAAAAAACTCTCAACTTTCTTGAAATTGAAACTCACATAGTCACTTAATGGCGTCAAATTTGAATAGAATTTAAATAGTGTGCCAAATCTATTTTTTTAGATGAAACGTATCAGTCCGTTTTAAACAACAATCTTTAATCCATCCGCAAACAAACCCTTAAAAGTGTGTATTTTTTTTTTTTTTTGTAGAGGAATACCTTAGTTTTGTAGGAGATTCCATTTGTTAAGCGAACCTAGACGCATCTTATGTGCAATAATTTGTATTCGTTTCTTGTCCCCGTACGATGATGCTAGACATATATTAGTACGCATCCAAAGACATCATTCCAATGAGTAGCATCATCATGTTTAACATTCAATGTAATCGAGTTGATAATTTTTGTTGATTTCTTTTTTATTACCTAGAGTATTTGATCATATCCCCCACTCAACTTTACGTACAATTCATGCTTTTAGCGAGCTTTTTTGTATTGTTTTCTTCTTATACAATAAATTGCAGATTTGTATTATTCTGTATAAATAAAAAAATGTTGTCTTATTTCTTAACAATTTCCTTTTTTTTATCCTCTTGGTGGTCCTGGATCACATGCAACAAGCTTGTCCAGCTGACGAGTTAAGATAGTTTTTCATCACAATTGCTCAACTGAAACAGATGAATTTGACATTTCCGGCAAACAAATCGAGTTCGTGAGTCGCATCCAGGTTTTTTGCATCGATGTTGTGCTCTGGGAAGTGGCCGTTGTGTCTGGCCGTACAGCCTTCTGTGGCAAATGAGTAACATTCATTCGATACGGAACGTTTCTTGCTCGACAGGTATACAACTTTGAAATGGAATAAAACAAAGATGATTTTTTTTAAATTGACATAAAATTTACTTTATTCGAAAGATAATCTTCTGGCATTATAATTTAAATATGATTTCTCTAATCTGGTGGTCCAATTTTGAATGATTTTTTCCAACATTTGTGGTCGTATAGCGACAATAACACGGCGAATGTTGTCCTCCAAGTGTCCAATCGTTTCGAGCTTATCGGCGTAGACTAGCGACATATCACATATCCCACAGAAAATAAAACAAATAAATCGCACGATCTTGGAGGTCAATTCACGGGTCGGTAACGTGAAACTATGCGGTTACCAAACGTTTCCTTCAATAAATCAATTGTGGCGCGAGCTGTGTGACATGTTGCGCCGTCTTGTTGAAACCACAGCTCCTGCACATCATGGTTGAAAAAAGTCAGTAATCATGGCTCTATAGCGGTTACCATTGACTGTAACGTTATGGCCAGCATAGTTTTTAAAGAATTACGGACCAATTATTCCACCAACCCATAAAGCACACCAAATTGAAATATCAGCTCCATATGCCTCCTCCACAAAAAAGGCGATCCTACCTCTTGCAATTACCTGCTCAACGTCGGCTAAAATATCCTGTCCAGCGTGTTGTGTGAACGTCTAAAGCCGTTATGAACAGCGCCAATCGGCACTTACCAGGTAAAGCGACATAGACCAAATTCTCGCAGTAGGTCAAATCTTGAAGAAGACCAGCCAGTTTCAAATCGATACGCACCACAATTTCATCGATTTTAAAGCCGCATACGACAGCATTTATCGCAAGGAACTATTCGATGCGATGGCCGAATTCGGGATCCCAGCAAAATTGATCCGGTTGTGTCGCACCACGCTAACACAAACGCGATGCACAGTGCAATTCGATTGCGGGACTTCCGAGCCGTTTAAAACCTGCACCGGATTTCTGCAAGGAGGTGCACTGTCGTGTGATTTCCTCAATCAGGTCCTGGAGAAGATAGTGCGGCTGGCAAGCGGTAAACACGGAAGGCATTATCTTCTACAAGTCGGTACAACTGTTGGGTTACGCAGATGAGATCGACAACGTCGTACGTTCTCAACATGCCATAGCGGAAGCTTTTACGGCGATTGAAGAAGAAGCGATACGAGCTGATCTTAATGTTAATGAGGATAAGACGAAATATATGCTGTCGAGCATGAAACGATACGCGCCACACCACCTAGGATAAAACATCACAATCGACAGGTACGACTTCGAGGTACTGAAGGAGTGGGGCAAACGTGAATTCCAAGAATGACATCTAAATGACATCTAACCGATGCTACTTCCGGCAACCACACAACTGGGCTAAGATTTCCTTACTTGAAGGACCAAAATCTTGCTCTACGGAACTCTTATTTTGCTAAGCAAAACTACAGAGCTGATTTTTGGTGCCTTCGAAAGAAAGATTCTAGGTCGGGTATATGGTCCCGTCTTCGCGGAATGGAGGAGAAAATACACCGCAAACTCTACAAGCTGGACCAGGATGTGGATGTACTCCGGAAGGCAAAAATTCGTCGACTGCATTGTCTCAACAACAACGCTCCAGCAAAGAGAGTCTTCGTATCTGAGCCTGCTAATTCGAGAAGGAGATGAACACCTAACCTCTGGTATTAAGACCAAGTCATCACGGACGCAAGACAGCTTGGTCTTGATGACTGGAAGCAGCGTGCCCAGGACCGTCAACGATGGACGGCAGCGGTATCTCATGCTCGGACCCTCCGTGGGTCGTAGGCCTGATAAGTAAGTGAGTAAGAAAGCAATAAATTAAGATCACTTCGCAGCAGTCTCTGAATATTTCGACAAATGCTGCTGATACTCACTCCTAATCCGTTTGCCAAATGATTGCCCGTGAAGCATGACTCTTATCGCATCTGGTTTGTCTTTCTCGAAGTCAATTGGTTTGCATAGATCAAATGTATCATCCGCCACATGTAGTGGTCGCATACTTCAATGTCACTTGGCACACATATTATGTGAAACAAAAAAAATATTCTTTTTGAGTTTTGGTCTACAAGTCGTCTAGCGCCTTTGCTGCTATTGTATTTGGAGAAAAGCTGCGGTATGGGATCCATTTCAAATGTCGGGTTTTGACGTAAAATTCTCGTTAATTCGATTAAACGATTGCCAAAGACTTAGAGCCCGAACACGCCGCACAGTGGTCTGGCAGCGAAAAATGTTATGTCTAAGTGCTCTTAAATAACCCTGGCTTATGATTTCGAAGTATTTTTTAGTATATATATACTATGCACTTATTTACAAGCCCTCAAAGTTAGTCAAGTTCAAGCTGCGAACCATATTTTCAACAAAAGCTTACATGTCTTTTTCCCAAGCTTCTTAAAATAAATTCTGTATTTTTGCACATCATTTTATTGGTCTATAGTTGACTATCTAAAGAGCAAACAAAAAATTAAAAATCTTCACGGAAGTCTCCGATAAGTAGCCTCAAACATAGGTTCTAGAACAAAAAGTGTAACAAAAAGTGTGAATACTTTTGGAGTTTTAAACTTAGCTAGGCCAAGCTACGCGTAGTGACGTATGCTTCATACTTTCAAGTTCCTGCATAGAAAAAATCAGGTACATATTCTTGTATATTTTGGTGTTATGATCAAATTTGTTTCGTTGGATTAGATTTTAAAAACACGCTTTTGACTTTGGTAAAGATATTGGACTTTATTTCTAGAGGAAATATAATATATTCAAAAATAAATGTGCGTTTCAATGTTTGGTGGACTGTAGAAAAAAAGCTTCAAGAGGCTTCAAAGGGGGACCTAGTTTATCTAAAAGCTGGAATCGTGCTTCTATACGATCTACAGACAATATTGGCCGCAAGATCCTTTTAAGTGTTGTAATATGTATTGGAGCTCCAGAGAGATTGTATTGATGCAAAATAGAATGGAATCAGATTTCAAATATTATAATCATTAATATGAAGATGATTTTATCTGTTGTCCGAAAGATGTTCGTTGGAAAATTGTCCGTGGGTTAAATTCCAACCAGATGAAAACAAATCAAGCTAGTCTTCATACCCAAAGCGGGAAAGAGCTCCCATGACCGATCAGTCTATTATCCTTACTTCTGAAAACGAATTGACCCAACCAAACTCTCGCAATCTCAATATGCGTTCAACAAAGGTAAATCCGTGGAAACGGCTATGTACACATTGATACGAAACATGAGATGAGAGATCACTTAATCATAAAGAATACACAATGGTCGATTTGCAAGGCATTGAAGGCGCCTTCCACAACATCTATCCACACGCAATTACACAGGCACTGGCAGAACTAAAGGTGGAAGCGGAACTAGTGGCATTAATAAAAATACTTACAAGTAGAGAAATTATCGAGAAATCCACGAAAATCTATACCAGAAGAGGTACATCTCAGGGAGGAGTACTATCGCCTCTTCTCTGGAACCTACCAGTAAATAAACTGCTACTAATACTGGAAGGGGCTGGTTGCGAAACGATTGCCTATGCGGATGATGTTGCCATAGCATTCTCGGGAAAGTACCCCCAAGTATTGAAAGTCTTAATACAACACGGTCTCACTCTACTCAATAACTTGGAGACTGTATATGGTCTGAGCTTAATCGCACAGAAAACCGAGAACGTCCTTTCCACTAAGAAATATAAAATACCTCATATCGACCCTCCCACCCTAAATGGCACCATTATCTTGCAATTCTAAAATTCTCAAAATCGGAAAAATCGTGCAAAAATTTGAGCAAACCGGGTCTGTAGGAGATTTGAAAACACCAGTGCATGCTGGTACAGCTCGTACTGCAGAAAATATTGCTGCTGTTCGCGATAGCTCGACTGCATTGTCTCAACAACAACGCTCCAGCAAAGAGAGTCTTCGTATCTGAGCCTGCTAATTCGAGAAGGAGATGAACACCTAACCTCTGGTATTAAGACCAAGTCATCACGGACGCAAGACAGCTTGGTCTTGATGACTGGAAGCAGCGTGCCCAGGACCGTCAACGATGGACGGCAGCGGTATCTCATGCTCGGACCCTCCGTGGGTCGTAGGCCTGATAAGTAAGTGAGTAAGAAAGCAATAAATTAAGATCACTTCGCAGCAGTCTCTGAATATTTCGACAAATGCTGCTGATACTCACTCCTAATCCGTTTGCCAAATGATTGCCCGTGAAGCATGACTCTTATCGCATCTGGTTTGTCTTTCTCGAAGTCAATTGGTTTGCATAGATCAAATGTATCATCCGCCACATGTAGTGGTCGCATACTTCAATGTCACTTGGCACACATATTATGTGAAACAAAAAAAATATTCTTTTTGAGTTTTGGTCTACAAGTCGTCTAGCGCCTTTGCTGCTATTGTATTTGGAGAAAAGCTGCGGTATGGGATCCATTTCAAATGTCGGGTTTTGACGTAAAATTCTCGTTAATTCGATTAAACGATTGCCAAAGACTTAGAGCCCGAACACGCCGCACAGTGGTCTGGCAGCGAAAAATGTTATGTCTAAGTGCTCTTAAATAACCCTGGCTTATGATTTCGAAGTATTTTTTAGTATATATATACTATGCACTTATTTACAAGCCCTCAAAGTTAGTCAAGTTCAAGCTGCGAACCATATTTTCAACAAAAGCTTACATGTCTTTTTCCCAAGCTTCTTAAAATAAATTCTGTATTTTTGCACATCATTTTATTGGTCTATAGTTGACTATCTAAAGAGCAAACAAAAAATTAAAAATCTTCACGGAAGTCTCCGATAAGTAGCCTCAAACATAGGTTCTAGAACAAAAAGTGTAACAAAAAGTGTGAATACTTTTGGAGTTTTAAACTTAGCTAGGCCAAGCTACGCGTAGTGACGTATGCTTCATACTTTCAAGTTCCTGCATAGAAAAAATCAGGTACATATTCTTGTATATTTTGGTGTTATGATCAAATTTGTTTCGTTGGATTAGATTTTAAAAACACGCTTTTGACTTTGGTAAAGATATTGGACTTTATTTCTAGAGGAAATATAATATATTCAAAAATAAATGTGCGTTTCAATGTTTGGTGGACTGTAGAAAAAAAGCTTCAAGAGGCTTCAAAGGGGGACCTAGTTTATCTAAAAGCTGGAATCGTGCTTCTATACGATCTACAGACAATATTGGCCGCAAGATCCTTTTAAGTGTTGTAATATGTATTGGAGCTCCAGAGAGATTGTATTGATGCAAAATAGAATGGAATCAGATTTCAAATATTATAATCATTAATATGAAGATGATTTTATCTGTTGTCCGAAAGATGTTCGTTGGAAAATTGTCCGTGGGTTAAATTCCAACCAGATGAAAACAAATCAAGCTAGTCTTCATACCCAAAGCGGGAAAGAGCTCCCATGACCGATCAGTCTATTATCCTTACTTCTGAAAACGAATTGACCCAACCAAACTCTCGCAATCTCAATATGCGTTCAACAAAGGTAAATCCGTGGAAACGGCTATGTACACATTGATACGAAACATGAGATGAGAGATCACTTAATCATAAAGAATACACAATGGTCGATTTGCAAGGCATTGAAGGCGCCTTCCACAACATCTATCCACACGCAATTACACAGGCACTGGCAGAACTAAAGGTGGAAGCGGAACTAGTGGCATTAATAAAAATACTTACAAGTAGAGAAATTATCGAGAAATCCACGAAAATCTATACCAGAAGAGGTACATCTCAGGGAGGAGTACTATCGCCTCTTCTCTGGAACCTACCAGTAAATAAACTGCTACTAATACTGGAAGGGGCTGGTTGCGAAACGATTGCCTATGCGGATGATGTTGCCATAGCATTCTCGGGAAAGTACCCCCAAGTATTGAAAGTCTTAATACAACACGGTCTCACTCTACTCAATAACTTGGAGACTGTATATGGTCTGAGCTTAATCGCACAGAAAACCGAGAACGTCCTTTCCACTAAGAAATATAAAATACCTCATATCGACCCTCCCACCCTAAATGGCACCATTATCTTGCAATTCTAAAATTCTCAAAATCGGAAAAATCGTGCAAAAATTTGAGCAAACCGGGTCTGTAGGAGATTTGAAAACACCAGTGCATGCTGGTACAGCTCGTACTGCAGAAAATATTGCTGCTGTTCGCGATAGTGTGGTTGAAGAGCCGTCCACCTCAACTCGTCGTTGTGCCTAACAATTGCACCTCTCACGCTAGTCGTTGATGAACATTATGGCATAAAGACTTGCATTTACACGCTTACAAGGTGCAATTGACTCAATAACTAAAGCCTCTTGACCATTTCAAGCGTCGTCAATGGTCAGAATGGTGGCAAGAAATGGCAACAGTGGATGGTTATTTCAATTTTCGAAGAAAATCATCTTCAGTGAGGAGGCACATTTTCACCTCAGTGGATTCGTCAATAAGCAGAATTGCCGCATTTGGGCGAATGATAATCTAAGAGTGATTGTCGGAAAACCAATACAACCACAAAGAGTGACTGTTTGGTGCGGTTTATGGGCTGGCGACATCATCGGGCCGTATAAAATTTGGCCGATACATTATTTCCTAAATAATTTGTGTTTTATTCAAAATCAACATCGGCCCTTAAAATTTAACCACATTTTATATGAGCAAAAAAGCCATCGGACAAAAAATAGGGCCTCCAACCCCATATGACACACTAGGTCTTCACTGCTGCGATCAGACCCAATCTCCTATATGGCGTAGCAGTATGGTGGCCCATACTCAACGTCGGCACTCATCTCAACACTCTAAGAAAGGTACAAAGACAAACTGTGAAGCTGACTAACTCGCAAAAATCGCCACCATACTGCCAGATGATGAAACCTTTTGTGACATAATTACCCCCCTAGCTACCTTTAAGTTACAACTCAACAATCAAATTAAACTTAAAATAAATGCCAGATGGAATACAGGCAACATTTGCCAAATCACCAAACAAATCTGGCATAATCTCGACCCTAAAAGATCTGACAGCCGGATCTCCCTTAAAAGATCCAAGATCAGCACCGCAATGGGGATAATCACTGCCTATTAGGTCTACACGCGAAACGACTAGGACTTCTGCAGAAGCTGTCTAGATGAAGAAGAGGAAGAAAATGTGCAACACCTTCTCTGCAGCTGCCATGCACTCTCCTCGACTAGGAAAGCCATAATGGGCTCTTACTCCTTTGACAAACTAAGTGACCTTAACGAATCACCAATTAAATCGTTACTGAAGTTCACTGACAAGTCTGGCTGGCTATCATAATCATCCGCCCCCAACCTTCCTTGTGAACCCACATGGCAGTATAATGGGCATATTTTTGGCCTAAGTGCACCCCCCTATTTAATGCCACTTATAACCTAACCTAACCTAACTATCAAATGAAGCCCAAGAAAGTAGCAGCAAAGATTATGGGCTTAATAGAATTTATAATACTAGGACGTGCTCCCGTTAAAATACAGATGATATTCATCAAATGCTGGCATCATCTGATCCCTGGATTACAAATTTAAGGCCTGAACTAAGAACGATAGATTTACATCCACTAAGCAATAAAGCGCAGGCCTTATTGGGCTAAATTATATAAAATAAAAAATATAAAATAATGCTATTGAAAAATGAATACAATGTATATATTCATCAATTGAAAGACTTAACTCTACATCAGAGATTTTTTTCTTGCGAGGGTAGGTGAAAATCATTATATGACATTGTGGGGACCGTTCCCATATAGCGAAAGGGATTTTTACCCAGTAAAAACACCTTCCTTCAAATAAAATCTATTTCCACTACAACTAAGTTTGACACTTATCCAGCAGTCTTACATTGTTGATTCAGACGCGTTTGGCAAGAGATTCTCCAATGAGAGTTGCTTGCTAAAACCGCAGCTAAGCGCGTGTTGAATTCACCGTGCTAGGTCAAGGGGTTTAGTCGTTTGAAGACGGCGGAAAGCGTTATTTTCGCCCATAGTTGTATACCATACGTCCAAACAGGTTTTAGCACTTGCTTGTATATAAGCAATTTGTTGTCAATGCTTAGCTTCGAATATTTTCCAATAAGCCAGTACATGTCTTCATATCTTCACGTTTCTTTTTGACGTGTTCCTTCCATTTAAGTTTTACATCGAGAGTTATGCCGAGGTATTTCGCTTCATTACCGAAGAGTATTTGAACATTACAGTCTAAGGATCTCATTTGAGCGAACCATGTTTAAGGCGTTTGTTCCAACTCTTAGCACAACCAGGTCAATGTCCGCTTGCGAGATAGTTCACAATTTTGAGATTTTTTTTCTATTTGTTTCACTTACTTCTAAAGGCTATAGAGCAGCTCCAAGTTGCTTGTAAGATCAATTAAGCGGGTAAATCAATTATGAGGGAATCAATTAACCTTGCAAATATCACTGTATTTATAAAAAAACGGGCAAGTTATTCACATTCTTATACGTAAAATTAATACGAACGGATTTAGCTTCCTTAAGCTCAATTTGTTGAGTGTTCGTCCATTCGTGTATCCGGTCTAAGGCACTATGCAATTTTTTCGTTGACTCTTCGACCGTTTTGGCAGTTACCAATATGGTGGTGTCGTCGGCAAATGTGCCTACGTCCTGCGGTATATCGCTGCTATACAGTAAGTAAAGGAGGTCACATCAGAGAAGAGATTAGAAAAATATTTTATAGATTTTCTATCTTAAATTTTACCACGAGGACCATGAGATAAACTCTTCCCATTTGCAATATATTCCAAATTTCTTTGAAATCGGTACACTGGTCACGACTCGATTTAATATACTTTTTTCCGCTTTCTCATACAAACCAACCCACTGTGCGCCGTTGCCTTAAAACGTATTTTTCACACACTAATTTCTCGCTGAAATCGACATCTACACACAAGAGTTAGTGGCGTCGCGTACATTAATTTCATTCCCTAACAATCACTCACGCACGTTTGGCGTGAGTAGCTGCTTGGTTGTGGACTATGGATCGAGAAATATATGTACGTAGATCCACATAAATATGATAGCATATTGAATTGAGTTAAAGCATGCTAGTATTGAATTAAGTAAATTGAACTGAAATTTGCTTGAAGGCCTGGCTAGATATTCAGAATGATTTGCACGCCACGAATGTGTCGAAATGCGAGCTGTTGCATTTGACCGGCTTAATTTTATTTAAATATGCATTACTAAATTGCAATAATAATAACAATTCATCGCCATGGGCATCGAGCGACAAAAAAATTCGCCTGGCACCGGGGCGGGAAGTCGTTAACTTTCCAAGTTCACATTCAGTCTACAGCTTGCAGACATTTCATCATATGTACACGGTTTTGAGCATAGACTGTTATCACCTTGTCTGCTTTTTAATCGTAGAATCAAACGTTTTATGGGACTACTACCTTATCGCGGACTCTTTATCTTTACTTTGAAGTGGAATATGCAACTTAGAATGTGCCTTATCATCATCATCCGAGCGATAAGCGTGTCTTAACTTTCTAACGAAATCGGAGGCGATTGTTGTATATAAACATTGTGTACCAACAAAAGCACCCTCGATTGACTATACACGGTGGGCGCAGTATACCGCTCACGTCTAATCTAATCATCAGAGCCACTTGCGGGTGTACGAATTGAAGTGGTATTCATAGCGCAGTGACAAGTGGGAAAGTCAGTGTTTGACGGGCGATACATTCGAAATGTTGTGTTTAATCGGTGCCGCATTTATTCTCCTCGCAAATGGAGTGCTGTCCCCAGTGGGCGGTGCGAACATCCTTGGCCTGATGGCCGTGCAGTCTCCCAGTCATCACATTTGGTAAGATCTCGTAGGTGTACCCATTTGCCTGATCTCACGCATCTTTCTCAAACAGGAACAGCGTCCTGATGCATAGGCTCGCCGAGGAGGGCCACAATGTGACGGTTCTGTCGGTTGATCTGCCGAAACCGAGTGAAAAACTTCCCTCCAACCTGTACTACATCCACCTCGAGGAGGGCTACGGAATGTTTGATGCCGGCGATGACAGCTTGAATATGAATGCATTTATTGGTATCGGCCCATTTACGATGATTTCGCAATTCTATGATTTCGGATTAGACTCTTGTACTTACGCACTGAAGTCCAAAGGCATGCAGGTCCTCCTCAACTATCCAGACGACTTTAAGTTCGATCTGATCGTCCATGACTACACTATGCATTCCTGTCTGCTGGGATTCGTGCACAAGTTCAAATACCCACCTCTAGTGGGAGTGTCTGCGTTCCACAATCCACCGAATACCATTGATGCGATGTCAAACCATGTGTTTCCTGCTTATGTCCCACACTATTCGACATCGCTTGCTCCAGAGATGAACTTCTGTCAGAGACTGGAGAATACCGTTCTCTTCATCTATGAAACGGCGTAGGTTCCAGCACGGTACTCCATTCTTCGAGACATTAATCGGCTTTCGTTTATTCAGATATCGTCGCCTGGTCGTTCGGCCAAAAACTAACGCCATCATGAAGAAGTATTTCCCTACGGATACACCGAGCGAAGACGACTTGATGCTGCATACCACCATATCGTTGGTTAACTCCCATCCTGCAATCAATTTCGTAGAGGCCGTGCCGCCGAATGTGATTGAAATCGGTGGACTGCAGATCTTAGATCCAAAACCATTGCCAGACGACTTGCAAGACTTTATGAGCAAGTCCAAGAATGGTGTGATCCTCGTTTCATTCGGAACCAACATGCGGAGCGAGTTCTTCACCGAGAAACACATTAAGGTGATTCTTGGAGCCATGTCTCAACTGCCGCAATACGATTTCCTCTGGAAGTTCGATTTGAAGTATTTAAAGCAAGAGCTACCCGCAAACGTGCTTGTTAAGCCATTCCTCCCGCAAAGAGATCTGCTCGGTAAGTTGCTGCCTCTTAGCACGTGAACTGCGCCCTTCACTATTCAGTTTCAGCTCATCCCAAGTTGAAGGCCTTTGTTACACATTGCGGCGGTCTAAGTTCACAGGAGGCAATATGGCGTGGAGTTCCCATGATCGGTGTACCTCTCTTTGGCGATCAGCACAGGGTAAGTCACTCAAATCCACCATCTCACCATGGGATATACATTATCTGTCGTTTCCCAGAATTTTCGCCTTTCCTTACGAGCGGGAGTGGCAAAGAAAGTAGATTTCCTCACCATGACCACCGCCGATCTGCGGGACACCATTAAGACAGTCGCCGAGGATCCGACGATTCGGGCAAATGCCAATGAGAAGGCGGCACAATTCCAGGACAGGCCAACAAGACCCCTTGACACAGCTGTCTGGTGGGTGGAGTACCTTCTCCGAAATCCCAATCCATCGCATCTGAAGTCGCCCGCAGCGAAGCTGAATATCTTCCAAGCGAACTCCTTGGACACACTGTTGGTGCTGTGGAGCGCATTTGCACTGCTTGTTTATCTTGCGGTGGTGCTGCTGTCAATGCTCTGGGGCATGTTCAGTAAAACGAAGAAGGAGCAGAGTGCGAAGAAAAGGAAAACTAACTGATATTTGCAGATAACCTGAATTTGTAAGCCTCCCTTTTACAACTCAAAATAAATGACAGTTAAGGACTATGTCATATATTTATTCCTTTTTAAGTGAACATAAGTGTCCTTTAGTAGAGAACCAGGAAAGCCAGGCTTTTCAAAAATGTGCGAGGAGTCTTGTTACTGACCCGCACTTAAAAGTCCAACAGTCACTAAAAAGCTGGTGTCCAGAAATTGATTTTTTTACTATTAACGACATCGCACACCTGTGATTATGTGTTCCTACCTGTATTAATCGAATTAGTAACACCGGACGGCAGGGTCCTTAGGTCTTTCTAGCTCATCTTCCAACTGCCACAGCGGCCCAACTATGCGTACCTACGACTTGTGTACACCTGTGGTTATGTGTTTAGATGTGTATTATTGAAATCCAAAGACTGGAGTGGATCCGACGACATCGAATTTTTCACATAAGAAAATTGACAGTGTTAAGGATTTTGGAGCCTTTTCAAGGCTCATCTTCCAACTGCCACAGCGGCCCAACTAGGTGTACCTATGACCTGTGTAAACCTGTGGCTATGTGCTCAGATGTGTATTATCGAAATTCAAAGACTGGAGTAGATCCGACGTCATCGAATTTTTCACCTAAACAAACTACGGTGTATAGTAAGGATTTTGGAAGCTTTTCATGGCTCATCTTCCAACTGCCACAGCAGCCCAACTAGGTGTACCTACGACCTGTGTACACCTGTGGTTATGTGTTTAGATGTGTATTATCGAAATCCAAAGACTGGAGTGGATACGACGACATCGAATTTTTCACCTAAAAAAATTTACAGTTTTAAGGATTGTAGAGCCTTTTTATGGCTCATCTTCCAACTGTCACAGCGGCCCAACTAAGTGTACCTACGACTTGTGTACACCTGTGGTTATGTGTTTAGATGTGTATTATCGAAATCCAATGACTGGAGTGGATCCGACGACATCGAATTTTTCACCTAAAAAAATTGACAGTTTTAAGGATTTTGGAGACTTTTCATGACTTATCTTCCCGCTGCCACAGCGGCCCAACTAGGCGTACCTATGACCTGTGTACACCTGTGGTCGTGTTTGTAGATGTGTATTATCGAAATCCAAAGACTGGAGTGGATCCGACGCCATGGAATTTTTCACCTAAAAAAATTGACAGTGTTAAGGATTTGGAGCGTTTTCATGGCTCATCTTCCAACTGCCACATCGGACCAACTAGGTGTACCCACGACCTGTGTACACCAGTGGTTATGTGTTTAGTTGTGTATTATCGAAATCCAAAGACTGGAGTGGATCCGACGCCATGGAATTTTTCACCTAAAAAAAACTACAGTGTATAGTAAGGATTGGAGAGCCTTTTCATGGCTCATCTTCCAACTGCCACAGCGGCCCAACTAGGTGTACCTACGACCTGTGTACACCTGTGGTTATGTGTTTAGATGTGTATTATCGAAATCCAAAGACTGGAGTGGATCCGACGACATCGAATTTTTCACCTAAAAAAATGTACAGTGTTAAGGCCTTTTCATGGCTCATCTCCCAACTGCCACAGCGACCCAACTAGGCGTACCTATGACCTGTGTACACCTGTGGTCGTGGTTTTAGATGTGTATTATCGAAATCCAAAGACTGGAGTGGATCCGACGACATCGAATTTTTCACCTAAAAAAATTGACAGTTTTAAGGATTTTGGAGACTTTTCATGACTTATCTTCCCGCTGCCACAGCGGCCCAACTAGGCGTGACTATGACCTGTGTACACCTGTGGTCGTGTTTGCAGATGTGTGTTTTTCCTCGATCTTCTTCCAACTGCCATAGCGGCGCAATATGACCTACCTAAGACTTCTGTACACCTCTGGCGATGTTGTCTCACGTGTATCCATCGAATCAGACACTTTGGAGTGAATTTGGAGACATCCAAATTTTCCACAAAAAATCGTATAGCCGGCATGGTCAAATTTGAGGTTTTTCCTCGTTCTTCTTCCAACTGCCATAGCGGCGCAATATGACCGACCTAAGACTTCTGTACACCTTTGGCGATGTTGTCTCACGTGTATCCATCGAATCAGACACTTTGGAGTGAATTTGGAGACATCCAAATTTTCCACAAAAAATCGTATAGCCGGGCATGGTCAAATTTGAGGTTTTTCCTCGTTCTTCTTCCAACTGCCATAGCGGCGCAATATGACCTACCTAAGACTTCTGTACACCTCTGGCGATGTTGCCTCACCTGTATCCATCGAATCAGACACTTTGGAGTGAATTTGGAGACATCCAAATTTTCCACAAAAAATCGTATAGCCGGCATGATCAAATTTGAGGTTTTTCCTCGTTCTTCTTCCAACTGCCATAGCGGCGCAATATGACCTACCTAAGACTTCTGTACACCTTTGGCGATGTTGTCTCACGTGTATCCATCGAATCAGACACTTTGGAGTGAGTTTGGAGACATCCAAATTTTCCACAAAAAATCATATAGCCGGCATGGTCAAATTTGACGTTTCTCCTCGTTCTTCTACCAACTGCCATAGCGGCGCAATATGACCTACCTAAGACTTCTGTACACCTCTGGCGATGTTGTCTCAAGTGTATCCATCGAATCAGACACCTTGGAGTGAATTTGGAGACATCCAAATTTTCCACAAAAAATCGTATAGTCAAATTTGAGGTTTTTCCTCGTTCTTCTACCAACTGCCATAGCGGCGCAATATGACCTACCTAAGACTTCTGTACACCTCTGGCGATGTTGTCTCACGTGTATCCATCCAATCAGACACTTTTGAGTGAATTTGGAGACATCCAAATTTTCCACAAAAAATCGTATAGCCGGCATGGTCAAATTTGAGGTTTTTCCTCGTTCTTCTTCCAACTGCCATAGCGGTGCAATATGACCTACCTAAGACTTCTGTACACCTCTGGCGATGTTGTCTCACGTGTATCCATCGAATCAGACACTTTGGAGTGAATTTGGAGACATCCACATTTTCCACAAAAAATCGTATAGCCGGCATGGTCAAATTTGACGTTTCTCCTCGATATTCTACCAACTGCCATAGCGGCGCAATATGACCTACCTAAGACTTCTGTACACCTCTGGCGATGTTGTCTCACGTGTATCCATCGAATCAGACACTTTGGAGTGAATTTGGAGACATCGATATTTTCCACAAAAAATCGTATAGTCAAATTTGAGGTTTTTCCTCGTTCTTCTACCAACTGCAATAGCGGCGCAATATGACCTACCTAAGACTTCTGTACACCTCTGGCGATGTTGTCTCACGTGTATCCATCGAATCAGACACTTTGGAGTGAATTTGGAGACATCCAAATTTTCCACAAAAAATCGTATAGCCGGCATGGTCAAATTTGAGGTTTTTCCTCGTTCTTCTACCAACTGCCATAGCGGCTCAATATGACCTACCTAAGACTTCTGTACACCTCTGGCGATGTTGTCTCACGTGTATCCATCGAATCAGACACTTTGGAGTGAATTTGGAGACATCCAAATTTTCCACAAAAAATCGTATAGCCGGCATGGTCAAATTTGAGGTTTTTCCTCGTTCTTCTACCAACTGCCATAGCGGCGCAATATGACCTACCTAAGACTTCTGTACACCTCTGGCGATGTTGTCTCACGTGTATCCATCGAATCAGACACTTTGGAGTGAATTTGGAGACATCCAAATTTTCCACAAAAAATCGTATAGCCGGCATGGTCAAATTTGAGGTTTTTCCTCGTTCTTCTTCCAACTGCCATAGCGGCGCAATATGACCTACCTAAGACTTCTGTACACCTCTGGCGATGTTGTCTCACGTGTATCCATCGAAACAAACACTTTGGAGTGAATTTGGAGACATCCAAATTTTCCACAAAAAATCGTATAGCCGGCATGGTCAAATTTGAGGTTTTTCCTCGTTCTTCTTCCAACTGCCATAGCGGCGCAATATGACCTACCTAAGACTTCTGTACACCTCTGGCGATGTGGTCTCACGTGTATCCATCGAATCAAACACATTGGAGTGAATTTGGAGACATCCAAATTTTCCACAAAAAATCGTATAGCCGGCATGGTAAAATTTGAGGTTTTTCCTCGTTCTTCTTCCAACTGCCATAGCGGCGCAATATGACCTACCTAAGACTTCTGTACACCTTTGGCGATATTGTCTCACTTGTATCCATCGAATCAGACACTTTGGAGTGAATTTGGAGACATCCAAATTTTCCACAAAAAATCGTATAGCCGGCATGGTCAAATTTGAGGTTTTTGCTCGTTCTTCTTCCAACTGCCATAGCTGCGCAATATGACCTACCTAAGACTTCTGTACACCTTTGGCGATGTTGTCTCACGTGTATCCATCGAATCAGACACTTTGGAGTGAATTTGGAGACATCGAAATTTTCCACAAAAAATCGTATAGCCGGCATGGTCAAATTTGAGGTTTTTCCTCGTTCTTCTACCAACTGCCATAGCGGCGCAATATGACCTACCTAAGACTTCTGTACACCTCTGGCGATGTTGTCTCACGTGTATCCATCGAATCAGACACTTTGGAGTGAATTTGGAGACATCCAAATTTTCCACAAAAAATCGTATAGCCGGCATGGTCAAATTTGAGGTTTTTGCTCGTTCTTCTTCCAACTGCCATAGCGGCGCAATATGACCTACCTAAGACTTCTGTACACCATTGGCGATGTTGTCTCACGTGTATCCATCGAATCAGACACTTTGGAGTGAATTTGGAGACATCGAAATTTTCCACAAAAAATCGTATACCGGCATGGTCAAATTTGAGGTTTTTCCTCGTTCTTCTACCAACTGCCATAGCGGCGCAATATGACCTACCTAAGACTTCTGTACACCTCTGGCGATGTTGTCTCACGTGTATCCATCGAATCAGACACTTTGGAGTGAATTTGGAGACATCCAAATTTTCCACAAAAAATCGTATAGCCGGCATGGTCAAATTTGAGGTTTTTCCTCGTTCTTCTTCCAACTGCCATAGCGGCGCAATATGACCTACCTAAGACTTCTGTACACCTTTGGGGATGTTGTCTCACGTGTATCCATCGAATCAGACACTTTGGAGTGAATTTGGAGACATCCAAATTTTCCACAAAAAATCGTATAGCCGGCATGGTCAAATTTGAGGTTTTTCCTCGTTCTTCTTCCAACTGCCATAGCGGCGCAATATGACCTACCTAAGACTTCTGTACACCTCTGGCGATGTTGTCTCACGTGTATCCATCGAAACAAACACTTTGGAGTGAATTTGGAGACATCCAAATTTTCCACAAAAAATCGTATAGCCGGCATGGTCAAATTTGAGGTTTTTCCTCGTTCTTCTTCCAACTGCCATAGCGGCGCAATATGACCTACCTAAGACTTCTGTACACCTCTGGCGATGTGGTCTCACGTGTATCCATCGAATCAAACACATTGGAGTGAATTTGGAGACATCCAAATTTTCCACAAAAAATCGTATAGCCGGCATGGTCAAATTTGAGGTTTTTCCTCGTTCTTCTTCCAACTGCCATAGCGGCGCAATATGACCTACCTAAGACTTCTGTACACCTTTGGCGATGTTGTCTCACGTGTATCCATCGAATCAGACACTTTGGAGTGAATTTGGAGACATCGAAATTTTCCACAAAAAATCGTATAGCCGGCATGGTCAAATTTGAGGTTTTTCCTCGTTCTTCTACCAACTGCCATAGCGGCGCAATATGACCTACCTAAGACTTCTGTACACCTCTGGCGATGTTGTCTCACGTGTATCCATCGAATCAGACACTTTGGAGTGAATTTGGAGACATCCAAATTTTCCACAAAAAATCGTATAGCCGGCATGGTCAAATTTGAGGTTTTTCCTCGTTCTTCTTCCAACTGCCATAGCGGCGCAATATGACCTACCTAAGACTTCTGTACACCTTTGGCGATGTTGTCTCACGTGTATCCATCGAATCAGACACTTTGGAGTGAATTTGGAGACATCGAAATTTTCCACAAAAAATCGTATAGCCGGCATGGTCAAATTTGAGGTTTTTCCTCGTTCTTCTACCAACTGCCATAGCGGCGCAATATGACCTACCTAAGACTTCTGTACACCTCTGGCGATGTTGTCTCACGTGTATCCATCGAATCAGACACTTTGGAGTGAATTTGGAGACATCCAAATTTTCCACAAAAAATCGTATAGCCGGCATGGTCAAATTTGAGGTTTTTGCTCGTTCTTCTTCCAACTGCCATAGCGGCGCAATATGACCTACCTAAGACTTCTGTACACCTTTGGCGATGTTGTCTCACGTGTATCCATCGAATCAGACACTTTGGAGTGAATTTGGAGACATCGAAATTTTCCACAAAAAATCGTATACCGGCATGGTCAAATTTGAGGTTTTTCCTCGTTCTTCTACCAACTGCCATAGCGGCGCAATATGACCTACCTAAGACTTCTGTACACCTCTGGCGATGTTGTCTCACGTGTATCCATCGAATCAGACACTTTGGAGTGAATTTGGAGACATCCAAATTTTCCACAAAAAATCGTATAGCAGGCATGGTCAAATTTGAGGTTTTTCCTCGTTCTTCTTCCAACTGCCATAGCGGCGCAATATGACCTACCTAAGACTTCTGTACACCTTTGGGGATGTTGTCTCACGTGTATCCATCGAATCAGACACTTTGGAGTGAATTTGGAGACATCCAAATTTTCCACAAAAAATCGTATAGCCGGCATGGTCAAATTTGAGGTTTTTCCTCGTTCTTCTTCCAACTGCCATAGCGGCGCAATATGACCTACCTAAGACTTCTGTACACCTCTGGCGATGTTGTCTCACGTGTATCCATCGAAACAAACACTTTGGAGTGAATTTGGAGACATCCAAATTTTCCACAAAAAATCGTATAGCCGGCATGGTCAAATTTGAGGTTTTTCCTCGTTCTTCTTCCAACTGCCATAGCGGCGCAATATGACCTACCTAAGACTTCTGTACACCTCTGGCGATGTGGTCTCACGTGTATCCATCGAATCAAACACATTGGAGTGAATTTGGAGACATCCAAATTTTCCACAAAAAATCGTATAGCCGGCATGGTCAAATTTGAGGTTTTTCCTCGTTCTTCTTCCAACTGCCATAGCGGCGCAATATGACCTACCTAAGACTTCTGTACACCTTTGGCGATGTTGTCTCACGTGTATCCATCGAATCAGACACTTTGGAGTGAATTTGGAGACATCCAAATTTTCCACAAAAAATCGTATAGCCGGGCATGGTCAAATTTGAGGTTTTTCCTCGTTCTTCTTCCAACTGCCATAGCGGCGCAATATGACCTACCTAAGACTTCTGTACACCTCTGGCGATGTTGCCTCACCTGTATCCATCGAATCAGACACTTTGGAGTGAATTTGGAGACATCCAAATTTTCCACAAAAAATCGTATAGCCGGCATGATCAAATTTGAGGTTTTTCCTCGTTCTTCTTCCAACTGCCATAGCGGCGCAATATGACCTACCTAAGACTTCTGTACACCTTTGGCGATGTTGTCTCACGTGTATCCATCGAATCAGACACTTTGGAGTGAGTTTGGAGACATCCAAATTTTCCACAAAAAATCGTATAGCCGGCATGGTCAAATTTGAGGTTTTTCCTCGTTCTTCTACCAACTGCCATAGCGGCGCAATATGACCTACCTAAGACTTCTGTACACCTCTGGCGATGTTGTCTCACGTGTATCCATCGAATCAGACACTTTGGAGTGAATTTGGAGACATCCAAATTTTCCACAAAAAATCGTATAGCCGGCATGGTCAAATTTGAGGTTTTTCCTCGTTCTTCTTCCAACTGCCATAGCGGCGCAATATGACCTACCTAAGACTTCTGTACACCTCTGGCGATGTTGTCTCACGTGTATCCATCGAAACAAACACTTTGGAGTGAATTTGGAGACATCCAAATTTTCCACAAAAAATCGTATAGCCGGCATGGTCAAATTTGAGGTTTTTCCTCGTTCTTCTTCCAACTGCCATAGCGGCGCAATATGACCTACCTAAGACTTCTGTACACCTCTGGCGATGTGGTCTCACGTGTATCCATCGAATCAAACACATTGGAGTGAATTTGGAGACATCCAAATTTTCCACAAAAAATCGTATAGCCGGCATGGTAAAATTTGAGGTTTTTCCTCGTTCTTCTTCCAACTGCCATAGCGGCGCAATATGACCTACCTAAGACTTCTGTACACCTTTGGCGATATTGTCTCACTTGTATCCATCGAATCAGACACTTTGGAGTGAATTTGGAGACATCCAAATTTTCCACAAAAAATCGTATAGCCGGCATGGTCAAATTTGAGGTTTTTGCTCGTTCTTCTTCCAACTGCCATAGCGGCGCAATATGACCTACCTAAGACTTCTGTACACCTTTGGCGATGTTGTCTCACGTGTATCCATCGAATCAGACACTTTGGAGTGAATTTGGAGACATCGAAATTTTCCACAAAAAATCGTATAGCCGGCATGGTCAAATTTGAGGTTTTTCCTCGTTCTTCTACCAACTGCCATAGCGGCGCAATATGACCTACCTAAGACTTCTGTACACCTCTGGCGATGTTGTCTCACGTGTATCCATCGAATCAGACACTTTGGAGTGAATTTGGAGACATCCAAATTTTCCACAAAAAATCGTATAGCCGGCATGGTCAAATTTGAGGTTTTTCCTCGTTCTTCTTCCAACTGCCATAGCGGCGCAATATGACCTACCTAAGACTTCTGTACACCTCTGGCGATATTGTCTCACTTGTATCCATCGAATCAGACACTTTGGAGTCAATTTGGAGACATCCAAATTTTCCACAAAAAATCGTATAGCCGGCATGGTCAAATTTGAGGTTTTTGCTCGTTCTTCTTCCAACTGCCATAGCGGCGCAATATGACCTACCTAAGACTTCTGTACACCTTTGGCGATGTTGTCTCACGTGTATCCATCGAATCAGACACTTTGGAGTGAATTTGGAGACATCGAAATTTTCCACAAAAAATCGTATACCGGCATGGTCAAATTTGAGGTTTTTCCTCGTTCTTCTACCAACTGCCATAGCGGCGCAATATGACCTACCTAAGACTTCTGTACACCTCTGGCGATGTTGTCTCACGTGTATCCATCGAATCAGACACTTTGGAGTGAATTTGGAGACATCCAAATTTTCCACAAAAAATCGTATAGCCGGCATGGTCAAATTTGAGGTTTTTCCTCGTTCTTCTTCCAACTGCCATAGCGGCGCAATATGACCTACCTAAGACTTCTGTACACCTTTGGGGATGTTATCTCACGTGTATCCATCGAATCAGACACTTTGGAGTGAATTTGGAGACATCCAAATTTTCCACAAAAAATCGTATAGCCGGCATGGTCAAATTTGAGGTTTTTCCTCGTTCTTCTTCCAACTGCCATAGCGGCGCAATATGACCTACCTAAGACTTCTGTACACCTCTGGCGATGTTGTCTCACGTGTATCCATCGAAACAAACACTTTGGAGTGAATTTGGAGACATCCAAATTTTCCACAAAAAATCGTATAGCCGGCATGGTCAAATTTGAGGTTTTTCCTCGTTCTTCTTCCAACTGCCATAGCGGCGCAATATGACCTACCTAAGACTTCTGTACACCTCTGGCGATGTGGTCTCACGTGTATCCATCGAATCAAACACATTGGAGTGAATTTGGAGACATCCAAATTTTCCACAAAAAATCGTATAGCCGGCATGGTCAAATTTGAGGTTTTTCCTCGTTCTTCTTCCAACTGCCATAGCGGCGCAATATGACCTACCTAAGACTTCTGTACACCTTTGGCGATGTTGTCTCACGTGTATCCATCGAATCAGACACTTTGGAGTGAATTTGGAGACATCGAAATTTTCCACAAAAAATCGTATAGCCGGCATGGTCAAATTTGAGGTTTTTCCTCGTTCTTCTACCAACTGCCATAGCGGCGCAATATGACCTACCTAAGACTTCTGTACACCTCTGGCGATGTTGTCTCACGTGTATCCATCGAATCAGACACTTTGGAGTGAATTTGGAGACATCCAAATTTTCCACAAAAAATCGTATAGCCGGCATGGTCAAATTTGAGGTTTTTCCTCGTTCTTCTACCAACTGCCATAGCGGCGCAATATGACCTACCTAAGACTTCTGTACACCTCTGGCGATGTTGTCTCACGTGTATCCATCGAATCAGACACTTTGGAGTGAATTTGGAGACATCCAAATTTTCCACAAAAAATCGTATAGCCGGCATGGTCAAATTTGAGGTTTTTCCTCGTTCTTCTTCCAACTGCCATAGCGGCGCAATATGACCTACCTAAGACTTCTGTACACCTCTGGCGATATTGTCTCACTTGTATCCATCGAATCAGACACTTTGGAGTGAATTTGGAGACATCCAAATTTTCCACAAAAAATCGTATAGCCGGCATGGTCAAATTTGAGGTTTTTGCTCGTTCTTCTTCCAACTGCCATAGCGGCGCAATATGACCTACCTAAGACTTATGTACACCTTTGGCGATGTTGTCTCACGTGTATCCATCGAATCAGACACTTTGGAGTGAATTTGGAGACATCCAAATTTTCCACAAAAAATCGTATAGCCGGCATGGTCAAATTTGAGGTTTTTCCTCGTTCTTCTTCCAACTGCCATAGCGGCGCAATATGACCTACCTAAGACTTCTGTACACCTCTGGCGATGTGGTCTCACGTGTATCCATCGAATCAAACACATTGGAGTGAATTTGGAGACATCCAAATTTTCCACAAAAAATCGTATAGCGGCATGGTCAAATTTGAGGTTTTTCCTCGTTCTTCTTCCAACTGCCATAGCGGCGCAATATGACCTACCTAAGACTTCTGTACACCTTTGGCGATGTTGTCTCACGTGTATCCATCGAATCAGACACTTTGGAGTGAATTTGGAGACATCGAAATTTTCCACAAAAAATCGTATAGCCGGCATGGTCAAATTTGAGGTTTTTCCTCGTTCTTCTACCAACTGCCATAGCGGCGCAATATGACCTACCTAAGACTTCTGTACACCTCTGGCGATGTTGTCTCACGTGTATCCATCGAATCAGACACTTTGGAGTGAATTTGGAGACATCCAAATTTTCCACAAAAAATCGTATAGCCGGCATGGTCAAATTTGAGGTTTTTCCTCGTTCTTCTTCCAACTGCCATAGCGGCGCAATATGACCTACCTAAGACTTCTGTACACCTTTGGCGATGTTGTCTCACGTGTATCCATCGAATCAGACACTTTGGAGTGAATTTGGAGACATCCAAATTTTCCACAAAAAATCGTATAGCCGGCATGGTCAAATTTGAGGTTTTTCCTCGTTCTTCTTCCAACTGCCATAGCGGCGCAATATGACCTACCTAAGACTTCTGTACACCTCTGGCGATGTTGTCTCACGTGTATCCATCGAAACAAACACTTTGGAGTGAATTTGGAGACATCCAAATTTTCCACAAAAAATCGTATAGCCGGCATGGTCAAATTTGAGGTTTTTCCTCGTTCTTCTTCCAACTGCCATAGCGGCGCAATATGACCTACCTAAGACTTCTGTACACCTCTGGCGATGTGGTCTCACGTGTATCCATCGAATCAAACACATTGGAGTGAATTTGGAGACATCCAAATTTTCCACAAAAAATCGTATAGCCGGCATGGTCAAATTTGAGGTTTTTCCTCGTTCTTCTTCCAACTGCCATAGCGGCGCAATATGACCTACCTAAGACTTCTGTACACCTTTGGCGATATTGTCTCACTTGTATCCATCGAATCAGACACTTTGGAGTGAATTTGGAGACATCCAAATTTTCCACAAAAAATCGTATAGCCGGCATGGTCAAATTTGAGGTTTTTCCTCGTTCTTCTACCAACTGCCATAGCGGCGCAATATGACCTACCTAAGACTTCTGTACACCTCTGGCGATGTTGTCTCACGTGTATCCATCGAATCAGACACTTTGGAGTGAATTTGGAGACATCCAAATTTTCCACAAAAAATCGTATAGCCGGCATGGTCAAATTTGAGGTTTTTCCTCGTTCTTCTACAAACTGCCATAGCGGCGCAATATGACCTACCTAAGACTTCTGTACACCTCTGGCGATGTTGTCTCACGTGTATCCATCGAATCAGACACTTTGGAGTGAATTTGGAGACATCCAAATTTTTCACAAAAAATCGTATAGCCGGCATGGTCAAATTTGAGGTTTTTCCTCGTTCTTCTTCCAACTGCCATAGCGGCGCAATATGACCTACCTAAGACTTCTGTACACCTTTGGCGATGTTGTCTCACGTGTATCCATCGAATCAGACACTTTGGAGTGAATTTGGAGACATCCAAATTTTCCACAAAAAATCGTATAGCCGGCATGGTCAAATTTGAGGTTTTTCCTCGTTCTTCTACCAAGTGCCATAGCGGCGCAATATGACCTACCTAAGACTTCTGTACAGCTCTGGCGATGTTGTCTCACGTGTATCCATCGAATCAGACACTTTGGAGTGAATTTGGAGACATCCAAATTTTCCACAAAAAATCGTATAGCCGGCATGGTCAAATTTGAGGTTTTTCCTCGTTCTTCTTCCAACTGCCATAGCGGCTCAATATGACCTACCTAAGACTTCTACACCTTTGGCGATGTTGTCTCACATGTATCCATAGAATCAGACACTTTGGAGTGAATTTGGAGACATCGAAATTTTCCACAAAAAATCGTATAGCCGGCATGGTCAAATTTGAGGTTTTTCCTCGTTCTTCTTCCAACTGCCATAGCGGCGCAATATGATCTACCTAAGACTTCTGTACACCTCTGGCGATGTTGTCTCACGTGTATCCATCGAATCAAACACTTTGGAGTGAATTTGGAGACATCCAAATTTTCCACAAAAAATCGTATAGCCGGCATGGTCAAATTTGAGGTTTTTCCTCGTTCTTCTACCAACTGCCATAGCGGCGCAATATGACCTACCTAAGACTTCTGTACACCTCTGGCGATGTTGTCTCACGTGTATCCATCGAATCAGACACTTTGGAGTGAATTTGGAGACATCCAAATTTTCCACAAAAAATCGTGTAGCCGGCATGATCAAATTTGAAGTTTTTCCTCGTTCTTCTTCCAACTGCCATAGCGGCGCAATATGACCTACCTAAGACTTCTGTACACCTCTGGCGATGTTGTCTCACGTGTATCCATCGAAACAAACACTTTGGAGTGAATTTGGAGACATCCAAATTTTCCACAAAAAATCGTATAGCCGGCATGGTCAAATTTGAGGTTTTTCCTCGTTCTTCTTCCAACTGCCATAGCGGCGCAATATGACCTACCTAAGACTTCTGTACACCTCTGGCGATGTGGTCTCACGTGTATCCATCGAATCAGACACTTTGGAGTGAATTTGGAGACATCCAAATTTTCCACAAAAAATCGTGTAGCCGGCATGATCAAATTTGAAGTTTTTCCTCGTTCTTCTTCCAACTGCCATAGCGGCGCAATATGACCTACCTAAGACTTCTGTACACCTCTGGCGATGTTGTCTCACGTGTATCCATCGAATCAGACACTTTGGAGTGAATTTGGAGACATCCAAATTTTCCACAAAAAATCGTATAGCCGGCATGGTCAAATTTGAGGTTTTTCCTCGTTCTTCTTCCAACTGCCATTGAGGCGCAATATGACCTACCTAAGACTTCTGTACACCTCTGGCGATGTTGTCTCACGTGTATCCATCGAATCAAACACTTTGGAGTGAATTTGGAGACATCCAAATTTTCCACAAAAAATCGTATAGCCGGCATGGTCAAATTTGAGGTTTTTCCTCGTTCTTCTACCAACTGCCATAGCGGCGCAATATGACCTACCTAAGACTTCTGTACACCTCTGGCGATGTTGTCTCACGTGTATCCATCGAATCAGACACTTTGGAGTGAATTTGGAGACATCCAAATTTTCCACAAAAAATCGTGTAGCCGGCATGGTCAAATTTGAGGTTTTTCCTCGTTCTTCTTCCAACTGCCATAGCGGCGCAATATGACCTACCTAAGACTTCTGTACACCTCTGGCGATGTTGTCTCACGTGTATCCATCGAATCAGACACTTTGGAGTGAATTTGGAGACATCCAAATTTTCCACAAAAAATCGTGTAGCCGGCATGGTCAAATTTGAGGTTTTTCCTCGTTCTTCTTCCAACTGCCATAGCGGCGCAATATGATCTACCTAAGACTTCTGTACACCTCTGGCGATGTTGTCTCACGTGTATCCATCGAATCAGACACTTTGGAGTGAATTTGGAGACATCCAAATTTTCCACAAAAAATCGTATAGCCGGCATGGTCAAATTTGAGGTTTTTCCTCGTTCTTCTTCCAACTGCCATAGCGGCGCAATATGATCTACCTAAGACTTCTGTACACCTCTGGCGATGTTGTCTCACGTGTATCCATCGAATCAGACACTTTGGAGTGAATTTGGAGACATCCAAATTTTCTACAAAAAATCGTATAGCCGGCATGGTCAAATTTGAGGTTTTTCCTCGTTCTTCTTCCAACTGCCATAGCGGCGCAATATGACCTACCTAAGACTTCTGTACACCTTTGGCGATGTTGTCTCACGTGTATCCATCGAATCAGACACTTTGGAGTGAATTTGGAGACATCCAAATTTTCCACAAAAAATCGTATAGCCGGCATGGTCAAATTTGAGGTTTTTCCTCGTTCTTCTACCAAGTGCCATAGCGGCGCAATATGACCTACCTAAGACTTCTGTACAGCTCTGGCGATGTTGTCTCACGTGTATCCATCGAATCAGACACTTTGGAGTGAATTTGGAGACATTCAAATTTTCCACAAAAAATCGTATAGCCGGCATGGTCAAATTTGAGGTTTTTCCTCGTTCTTCTTCCAACTGCCATAGCGGCGCAATATGACCTACCTAAGACTTCTGTACACCTCTGGCGATGTTGTCTCACGTGTATCCATCGAATCAGACACTTTGGAGTGAATTTGGAGACATCCAAATTTTCCACAAAAAATCGTGTAGCCGGCATGATCAAATTTGAAGTTTTTCCTCGTTCTTCTTCCAACTGCCATAGCGGCGCAATATGATCTACCTAAGACTTCTGTACACCTCTGGCGATGTTGTCTCACGTGTATCCATCGAATCAGACACTTTGGAGTGAATTTGGAGACATCCAAATTTTCCACAAAAAATCGTATAGCCGGCATGGTCAAATTTGAGGTTTTTCCTCGTTCTTCTACCAACTGCCATAGCGGCGCAATATGACCTACCTAAGACTTCTGTACACCTCTGGCGATGTTGTCTCACGTGTATCCATCGAATCAGACACTTTGGAGTGAATTTGGAGACATTCAAATTTTCCACAAAAAATCGTATAGCCGGCATGGTCAAATTTGAGGTTTTTTCTCGTTCTTCTTCCAACTGCCATAGCGGCGCAATATGATCTACCTAAGACTTCTGTACACCTCTGGCGATGTTGTCTCACGTGTATCCATCGAATCAGACACTTTGGAGTGAATTTGGAGACATCCAAATTTTCGACAAAAAATCGTATAGCCGGCATGGTCAAATTTGAGGTTTTTCCTCGTTCTTCTTCCAACTGCCATTGAGGCGCAATATGACCTACCTAAGACTTCTGTACACCTCTGGCGATGTTGTCTCACGTGTATCCATCGAATCAAACACTTTGGAGTGAATTTGGAGACATCCAATTTTTCCACAAAAAATCGTATAGCCGGCATGGTCAAATTTGAGGTTTTTCCTCGTTCTTCTACCAACTGCCATAGCGGCGCAATATGACCTACCTAAGACTTCTGTACACCTCTGGCGATGTTGTCTCACGTGTATCCATCGAATCAGACACTTTGGAGTGAATTTGGAGACATTCAAATTTTCCACAAAAAATCGTATAGCCGGCATGGTCAAATTTGAGGTTTTTCCTCGTTCTTCTTCCAACTGCCATAGCGGCGCAATATGACCTACCTAAGACTTCTGTACACCTCTGGCGATGTTGTCTCACGTGTATCCATCGAATCAGACACTTTGGAGTGAATTTGGAGACATCCAAATTTTCCACAAAAAATCGTGTAGCCGGCATGATCAAATTTGAAGTTTTTCCTCGTTCTTCTTCCAACTGCAATAGCGGAGCAATATGACCTACCTAAGACTTCTGTACACCTCTGGCGATGTTGTCTCACGTGTATCCATCGAATCAGACACTTTGGAGTGAATTTGGAGACATCCAAATTTTCCACAAAAAATCGTATAGCCGGCATGGTCAAATTTGAGGTTTTTCCTCGTTCTTCTTCCAACTGCCATAGCGGCGCAATATGATCTACCTAAGACTTCTGTACACCTCTGGCGATGTTGTCTCACGTGTATCCATCGAATCAGACACTTTGGAGTGAATTTGGAGACATCCAAATTTTCTACAAAAAATCGTATAGCCGGCATGGTCAAATTTGAGGTTTTTCCTCGTTCTTCTTCCAACTGCCATAGCGGCGCAATATGACCTACCTAAGACTTCTGTACACCTTTGGCGATGTTGTCTCACGTGTATCCATCGAATCAGACACTTTGGAGTGAATTTGGAGACATCCAAATTTTCCACAAAAAATCGTATAGCCGGCATGGTCAAATTTGAGGTTTTTCCTCGTTCTTCTACCAAGTGCCATAGCGGCGCAATATGACCTACCTAAGACTTCTGTACAGCTCTGGCGATGTTGTCTCACGTGTATCCATCGAATCAGACACTTTGGAGTGAATTTGGAGACATTCAAATTTTCCACAAAAAATCGTATAGCCGGCATGGTCAAATTTGAGGTTTTTCCTCGTTCTTCTTCCAACTGCCATAGCGGCGCAATATGACCTACCTAAGACTTCTGTACACCTCTGGCGATGTTGTCTCACGTGTATCCATCGAATCAGACACTTTGGAGTGAATTTGGAGACATCCAAATTTTCCACAAAAAATCGTATAGCCGGCATGGTCAAATTTGAGGTTTTTCCTCGTTCTTCTACCAACTGCCATAGCGGCGCAATATGACCTACCTAAGACTTCTGTACACCTCTGGCGATGTTGTCTCACGTGTATCCATCGAATCAGACACTTTGGAGTGAATTTGGAGACATTCAAATTTTCCACAAAAAATCGTATAGCCGGCATGGTCAAATTTGAGGTTTTTTCTCGTTCTTCTTCCAACTGCCATAGCGGCGCAATATGATCTACCTAAGACTTCTGTACACCTCTGGCGATGTTGTCTCACGTGTATCCATCGAATCAGACACTTTGGAGTGAATTTGGAGACATCCAAATTTTCCACAAAAAATCGTATAGCCGGCATGGTCAAATTTGAGGTTTTTCCTCGTTCTTCTTCCAACTGCCATAGCGGCGCAATATGATCTACCTAAGACTTCTGTACACCTCTGGCGATGTTGTCTCACGTGTATCCATCGAATCAGACACTTTGGAGTGAATTTGGAGACATCCAAATTTTCTACAAAAAATCGTATAGCCGGCATGGTCAAATTTGAGGTTTTTCCTCGTTCTTCTTCCAACTGCCATAGCGGCGCAATATGACCTACCTAAGACTTCTGTACACCTTTGGCGATGTTGTCTCACGTGTATCCATCGAATCAGACACTTTGGAGTGAATTTGGAGACATCCAAATTTTCCACAAAAAATCGTATAGCCGGCATGGTCAAATTTGAGGTTTTTCCTCGTTCTTCTACCAAGTGCCATAGCGGCGCAATATGACCTACCTAAGACTTCTGTACAGCTCTGGCGATGTTGTCTCACGTGTATCCATCGAATCAGACACTTTGGAGTGAATTTGGAGACATTCAAATTTTCCACAAAAAATCGTATAGCCGGCATGGTCAAATTTGAGGTTTTTCCTCGTTCTTCTTCCAACTGCCATAGCGGCGCAATATGACCTACCTAAGACTTCTGTACACCTCTGGCGATGTTGTCTCACGTGTATCCATCGAATCAGACACTTTGGAGTGAATTTGGAGACATCCAAATTTTCCACAAAAAATCGTGTAGCCGGCATGATCAAATTTGAAGTTTTTCCTCGTTCTTCTTCCAATTGCCATAGCGGCGCAATATGACCTACCTAAGACTTCTGTACACCTCTGGCGATGTTGTCTCACGTGTATCCATCGAATCAGACACTTTGGAGTGAATTTGGAGACATCCAAATTTTCCACAAAAAATCGTATAGCCGGCATGGTCAAATTTGAGGTTTTTTCTCGTTCTTCTTCCAACTGCCATAGCGGCGCAATATGATCTACCTAAGACTTCTGTACACCTCTGGCGATGTTGTCTCACGTGTATCCATCGAATCAGACACTTTGGAGTGAATTTGGAGACATCCAAATTTTCGACAAAAAATCGTATAGCCGGCATGGTCAAATTTGAGGTTTTTCCTCGTTCTTCTTCCAACTGCCATTGAGGCGCAATATGACCTACCTAAGACTTCTGTACACCTCTGGCGATGTTGTCTCACGTGTATCCATCGAATCAAACACTTTGGAGTGAATTTGGAGACATCCAAATTTTCCACAAAAAATCGTATAGCCGGCATGGTCAAATTTGAGGTTTTTCCTCGTTCTTCTACCAACTGCCATAGCGGCGCAATATGACCTACCTAAGACTTCTGTACACCTCTGGCGATGTTGTCTCACGTGTATCCATCGAATCAGACACTTTGGAGTGAATTTGGAGACATCCAAATTTTCCACAAAAAATCGTGTAGCCGGCATGATCAAATTTGAAGTTTTTCCTCGTTCTTCTTCCAACTGCCATAGCGGCGCAATATGACCTACCTAAGACTTCTGTACACCTCTGGCGATGTTGTCTCACGTGTATCCATCGAATCAGACACTTTGGAGTGAATTTGGAGACATCCAAATTTTCTACAAAAAATCGTATAGCCGGCATGGTCAAATTTGAGGTTTTTCCTCGTTCTTCTTCCAACTGCCATAGCGGCGCAATATGACCTACCTAAGACTTCTGTACACCTTTGGCGATGTTGTCTCACGTGTATCCATCGAATCAGACACTTTGGAGTGAATTTGGAGACATCCAAATTTTCCACAAAAAATCGTATAGCCGGCATGGTCAAATTTGAGGTTTTTCCTCGTTCTTCTTCCAAGTGCCATAGCGGCGCAATATGACCTACCTAAGACTTCTGTACAGCTCTGGCGATGTTGTCTCACGTGTATCCATCGAATCAGACACTTTGGAGTGAATTTGGAGAAATTCAAATTTTCCCACAAAAAATCGTATAGCCGGCATGGTCAAATTTGAGGTTTTTCCTCGTTCTTCTTCCAACTGCCATAGCGGCGCAATATGACCTACCTAAGACTTCTGTACACCTCTGGCGATGTTGTCTCACGTGTATCCATCGAATCAGACACTTTGGAGTGAATTTGGAGACATCCAAATTTTCCACAAAAAATCGTATAGCCGGCATGGTCAAATTTGAGGTTTTTTCTTCGTTCTTCTTCCAACTGCCATAGCGGCGCAATATGATCTACCTAAGACTTCTGTACACCTCTGGCGATGTTGTCTCACGTGTATCCATCGAATCAGACACTTTGGAGTGAATTTGGAGACATCCAAATTTTCCACAAAAAATCGTATAGCCGGCATGGTCAAATTTGAGGTTTTTCCTCGTTCTTCTTCCAACTGCCATAGCGGCGCAATATGATCTACCTAAGACTTCTGTACACCTCTGGCGATGTTGTCTCACGTGTATCCATCGAATCAGACACTTTGGAGTGAATTTGGAGACATCCAAATTTTCTACAAAAAATCGTATAGCGGCATGGTCAAATTTGAGGTTTTTCCTCGTTCTTCTTCCAACTGCCATAGCGGCGCAATATGACCTACCTAAGACTTCTGTACACCTTTGGCGATGTTGTCATCGAATCAGACACTTTGGAGTGAATTTGGAGACATCCAAATTTTCCACAAAAAATCGTATAGCCGGCATGGTCAAATTTGAGGTTTTTCCTCGTTCTTCTACCAAGTGCCATAGCGGCGCAATATGACCTACCTAAGACTTCTGTACAGCTCTGGCGATGTTGTCTCACGTGTATCCATCGAATCAGACACTTTGGAGTGAATTTGGAGACATCCAAATTTTCCACAAAAAATCGTATAGCCGGCATGGTCAAATTTGAGGTTTTTCCTCGTTCTTCTTCCAACTGCCATAGCGGCGCAATATGACCTACCTAAGACTTCTGTACACCTCTGGCGATGTTGTCTCACGTGTATCCATCGAATCAGACACTTTGGAGTGAATTTGGAGACATCCAAATTTTCCACAAAAAATCGTATAGCCGGCATGGTCAAATTTGAGGTTTTTCCTCGTTCTTCTACCAACTGCCATAGCGGCGCAATATGACCTACCTAAGACTTCTGTACACCTCTGGCGATGTTGTCTCACGTGTATCCATCGAATCAGACACTTTGGAGTGAATTTGGAGACATTCAAATTTTCCACAAAAAATCGTATAGCCGGCATGGTCAAATTTGAGGTTTTTTCTCGTTCTTCTTCCAACTGCCATAGCGGCGCAATATGATCTACCTAAGACTTCTGTACACCTCTGGCGATGTTGTCTCACGTGTATCCATCGAATCAGACACTTTGGAGTGAATTTGGAGACATCCAAATTTTCCACAAAAAATCGTATAGCCGGCATGGTCAAATTTGAGGTTTTTCCTCGTTCTTCTTCCAACTGCCATAGCGGCGCAATATGATCTACCTAAGACTTCTGTACACCTCTGGCGATGTTGTCTCACGTGTATCCATCGAATCAGACACTTTGGAGTGAATTTGGAGACATCCAAATTTTCTACAAAAAATCGTATAGCCGGCATGGTCAAATTTGAGGTTTTTCCTCGTTCTTCTTCCAACTGCCATAGCGGCGCAATATGACCTACCTAAGACTTCTGTACACCTTTGGCGATGTTGTCTCACGTGTATCCATCGAATCAGACACTTTGGAGTGAATTTGGAGACATCCAAATTTTCCACAAAAAATCGTATAGCCGGCATGGTCAAATTTGAGGTTTTTCCTCGTTCTTCTACCAAGTGCCATAGCGGCGCAATATGACCTACCTAAGACTTCTGTACAGCTCTGGCGATGTTGTCTCACGTGTATCCATCGAATCAGACACTTTGGAGTGAATTTGGAGACATTCAAATTTTCCACAAAAATCGTATAGCCGGCATGGTCAAATTTGAGGTTTTTCCTCGTTCTTCTTCCAACTGCCATAGCGGCGCAATATGACCTACCTAAGACTTCTGTACACCTCTGGCGATGTTGTCTCACGTGTATCCATCGAATCAGACACTTTGGAGTGAATTTGGAGACATCCAAATTTTCCACAAAAAATCGTGTAGCCGGCATGATCAAATTTGAAGTTTTTCCTCGTTCTTCTTCCAATTGCCATAGCGGCGCAATATGACCTACCTAAGACTTCTGTACACCTCTGGCGATGTTGTCTCACGTGTATCCATCGAATCAGACACTTTGGAGTGAATTTGGAGACATCCAAATTTTCCACAAAAAATCGTATAGCCGGCATGGTCAAATTTGAGGTTTTTTCTCGTTCTTCTTCCAACTGCCATAGCGGCGCAATATGATCTACCTAAGACTTCTGTACACCTCTGGCGATGTTGTCTCACGTGTATCCATCGAATCAGACACTTTGGAGTGAATTTGGAGACATCCAAATTTTCGACAAAAAATCGTATAGCCGGCATGGTCAAATTTGAGGTTTTTCCTCGTTCTTCTTCCAACTGCCATTGAGGCGCAATATGACCTACCTAAGACTTCTGTACACCTCTGGCGATGTTGTCTCACGTGTATCCATCGAATCAAACACTTTGGAGTGAATTTGGAGACATCCAAATTTTCCACAAAAAATCGTATAGCCGGCATGGTCAAATTTGAGGTTTTTCCTCGTTCTTCTACCAACTGCCATAGCGGCGCAATATGACCTACCTAAGACTTCTGTACACCTCTGGCGATGTTGTCTCACGTGTATCCATCGAATCAGACACTTTGGAGTGAATTTGGAGACATCCAAATTTTCCACAAAAAATCGTGTAGCCGGCATGATCAAATTTGAAGTTTTTCCTCGTTCTTCTTCCAACTGCCATAGCGGCGCAATATGACCTACCTAAGACTTCTGTACACCTCTGGCGATGTTGTCTCACGTGTATCCATCGAATCAGACACTTTGGAGTGAATTTGGAGACATCCAAATTTTCTACAAAAAATCGTATAGCCGGCATGGTCAAATTTGAGGTTTTTCCTCGTTCTTCTTCCAACTGCCATAGCGGCGCAATATGACCTACCTAAGACTTCTGTACACCTTTGGCGATGTTGTCTCACGTGTATCCATCGAATCAGACACTTTGGAGTGAATTTGGAGACATCCAAATTTTCCACAAAAAATCGTATAGCCGGCATGGTCAAATTTGAGGTTTTTCCTCGTTCTTCTACCAAGTGCCATAGCGGCGCAATATGACCTACCTAAGACTTCTGTACAGCTCTGGCGATGTTGTCTCACGTGTATCCATCGAATCAGACACTTTGGAGTGAATTTGGAGACATTCAAATTTTCCACAAAAAATCGTATAGCCGGCATGGTCAAATTTGAGGTTTTTCCTCGTTCTTCTTCCAACTGCCATAGCGGCGCAATATGACCTACCTAAGACTTCTGTACACCTCTGGCGATGTTGTCTCACGTGTATCCATCGAATCAGACACTTTGGAGTGAATTTGGAGACATCCAAATTTTCCACAAAAAATCGTGTAGCCGGCATGATCAAATTTGAAGTTTTTCCTCGTTCTTCTTCCAACTGCCATAGCGGCGCAATATGACCTACCTAAGACTTCTGTACACCTCTGGCGATGTTGTCTCACGTGTATCCATCGAATCAGACACTTTGGAGTGAATTTGGAGACATCCAAATTTTCCACAAAAAATCGTATAGCCGGCATGGTCAAATTTGAGGTTTTTTCTCGTTCTTCTTCCAACTGCCATAGCGGCGCAATATGATCTACCTAAGACTTCTGTACACCTCTGGCGATGTTGTCTCACGTGTATCCATCGAATCAGACACTTTGGAGTGAATTTGGAGACATCCAAATTTTCGACAAAAAATCGTATAGCCGGCATGGTCAAATTTGAGGTTTTTCCTCGTTCTTCTTCCAACTGCCATTGAGGCGCAATATGACCTACCTAAGACTTCTGTACACCTCTGGCGATGTTGTCTCACGTGTATCCATCGAATCAAACACTTTGGAGTGAATTTGGAGACATCCAAATTTTCCACAAAAAATCGTATAGCCGGCATGGTCAAATTTGAGGTTTTTCCTCGTTCTTCTACCAACTGCCATAGCGGCGCAATATGACCTACCTAAGACTTCTGTACACCTCTGGCGATGTTGTCTCACGTGTATCCATCGAATCAGACACTTTGGAGTGAATTTGGAGACATCCAAATTTTCCACAAAAAATCGTGTAGCCGGCATGATCAAATTTGAAGTTTTTCCTCGTTCTTCTTCCAACTGCCATAGCGGCGCAATATGACCTACCTAAGACTTCTGTACACCTCTGGCGATGTTGTCTCACGTGTATCCATCGAATCAGACACTTTGGAGTGAATTTGGAGACATCCAAATTTTCCACAAAAAATCGTATAGCCGGCATGGTCAAATTTGAGGTTTTTCCTCGTTCTTCTTCCAACTGCCATAGCGGCGCAATATGACCTACCTAAGACTTCTGTACACCTCTGGCGATGTTGTCTCACGTGTATCCATCGAATCAGACACTTTGGAGTGAATTTGGAGACATCCAAATTTTCCACAAAAAATCGTATAGCCGGCATGGTCAAATTTGAGGTTTTTCCTCGTTCTTCTTGCAACTACCATAGCGGCGCAATATGACCTACCTAAGACTTCTGTACACCTCTGGCGATGTTGTCTCACGTGTATCCATCGAATCAAACACTTTGGAGTGAATTTGGAGACATCCAAATTTTCCACAAAAAATCGTATAGCCGGCATGGTCAAATTTGAGGTTTTTCCTCGTTCTTCTTCCAACTGCCATAGCGGCGCAATATGACCTACCTAAGACTTCTGTACACCTCTGGCGATGTTGTCTCACGTGTATCCATCGAATCAGACACTTTGGGGTGAATTTGGAAACATCCAAATTTTCCACAAAAAATCGTATAGCCGGCATGGTCAAATTTGAGGTTTTTCCTCGTTCTTCTTCCAACTGCCATAGCGGCGCAATATGACCTACCCAAGACTTCTGTACACCTTTGGCGATGTTGTCTCACGTGTATCCATCGAATCAGACACTTTGGAGTGAATTTGGAGACATCCAAATTTTCCACAAAAAATCGTATAGCCGACATGATCAAATTTGAGGTTTTTCCTCGTTCTTCTTTCAACTGCCATAGCGGCGCAATATGACCTACCTAAGACTTCTGTACACCTTTGGCGATGTTGTCTCACGTGTATCCATCGAATCAGACACTTTGGAGTGAATTTGGAGACATCCAAATTTTCCACAAAAAATCGTATAGCCGGCATGGTCAAATTTGAGGTTTTTCCTCGTTCTTCTTCCAACTGCCATAGCGGCGCAATATGACCTACCTAAGACTTCTGTACACCTTTGGCGATGTTGTCTCACGTGTATCCATCGAATCAGACACTTTGGAGTGAATTTGGAGACATCCAAATTTTCCACAAATAATCGTATAGCCGGCATGGTCAAATTTGAGGTTTTTCCTCGTTCTTCTACCAAGTGCCATAGCGGCGCAATATGACCTACCTTAGACTTCTGTACACCTTTGGCGATGTTGTCTCACGTGTATCCATCGAATCAGACACTTTGGAGTGAATTTGGAGACATCCAAATTTTCCACAAATAATCGTATAGCCGGCATGGTCAAATTTGAGGTTTTTCCTCGTTCTTCTTCCAACTACCATAGCGGCGCAATATGACCTACCTAAGACTTCTGTACACCTCTGGCGATGTTGTCTCACGTGTATCCATCGAATCAAACACTTTGGAGTGAATTTGGAGACATCCACATTTTCCACAAAAAATCGTATAGCCGGCATGGTCAAATTTGAGGTTTTTCCTCGTTCTTCTTCCAACTGCCATAGCGGCGCAATATGACCTACCTAAGACTTCTGTACACCTCTGGCGATGTTGTCTCACGTGTATCCATCGAATCAGACACTTTGGGGTGAATTTGGAGACATCCAAATTTTCCACAAAAAATCGTATAGCCGGCATGGTCAAATTTGAGGTTTTTCCTCGTTCTTCTTCCAACTGCCATAGCGGCGCAATATGACCTACACAAGACTTCTGTACACCTTTGGCGATGTTGTCTCACGTGTATCCATCGAATCAGACACTTTGGAGTGAATTTGGAGACATCCAAATTTTCCACAAAAAATCGTATAGCCGGCATGGTCAAATTTGAGGTTTTTCCTCGTTCTTCTTCCAACTGCCATAGCGGCGCAATATGACCTACCTAAGACTTCTGTACACCTTTGGCGATGTTGTCTCACGTGTATCCATCGAATCAGACACTTTGGAGTGAATTTGGAGACATCCAAATTTTCCACAAATAATCGTATAGCCGGCATGGTCAAATTTGAGGTTTTTCCTCGTTCTTCTACCAAGTGCCATAGCGGCGCAATATGACCTACCTAAGACTTCTGTACACCTTTGGCGATGTTGTCTCACGTGTATCCATCGAATCAGACACTTTGGAGTGAATTTGGAGACATCCAAATTTTCCACAAATAATCGTATATGGTCATGGTCAAATTTGAGGTTTTTCCTCGTTCTTCTTTCAACTGCCATAGCGGCGCAATATGAGCTACCTAAGACTTCTGTACACCTTTGGCGATGTTGTCTCACGTGTATCCATCGAATCAGACACTTTGGAGTGAATTTGGAGACATCCAAATTTTCCACAAAAAATCGTATAGCCGGCATGGTCAAATTTGAGGTTTTTCCTCGTTCTTCTACCAAGTGCCATAGCGGCGCAATATGACCTACCTAAGACTTCTGTACACCTTTGGCGATGTTGTCTCACGTGTATCCATCGAATCAGACACTTTGGAGTGAATTTGGAGACATCCAAATTTTGCACAAAAAATCGTATAGCCGGCATGGTCAAATTTGAGGTTTTTCCTCGTTCTTCTTCCAACTGCCATAGCGGCGCAATATGACCTACCTAAGACTTCTGTACACCTCTGGCGATGTTGTCTCACGTGTATCCATCGAATCAGACACTTTGGAGTGAATTTGGAGACATCCAAATTTTCCACAAAAAATCGTATAGCCGGCATGGTCAAATTTGAGGTTTTTCCTCGTTCTTCTTCCAACTGCCATAGCGGCGCACTATGACCTACCTAAGACTTCTGTACACCTCTGGCGATGTTGTCTCACGTGTATCCATCGAATCAAACACTTTGGAGTGAATTTGGAGACATCCAAATTTTCCACAAAAAATCGTATAGCCGGCATGATCAAATTTGAAGTTTTTCCTCGTTCTTCTTCCAACTGCCATAGAGGCGCAATATGACCTACCTAAGACTTCTGTACACATCTGGCGATGTTGTCTCACGTGTATCCATCGAATCAGACACTTTGGGGTGAATTTGGAGACATCCAAATTTTCCACAAAAAATCGTATAGCCGGCATGGTCAAATTTGAGGTTTTTCCTCGTTCTTCTTCCAACTGCCATAGCGGCGCAATATGACCTACACAAGACTTCTGTACACCTTTGGCGATGTTGTCTCACGTGTATCCATCGAATCAGACACTTTGGAGTGAATTTGGAGACATCCAAATTTTCCACAAAAAATCGTATAGCCGGCATGGTCAAATTTGAGGTTTTTCCTCGTTCTTCTTCCAACTGCCATAGCGGCGCAATATGACCTACCTAAGACTTCTGTACACCTTTGGCGATGTTGTCTCACGTGTATCCATCGAATCAGACACTTTGGAGTGAATTTGGAGACATCCAAATTTTCCACAAATAATCGTATAGCCGGCATGGTCAAATTTGAGGTTTTTCCTCGTTCTTCTACCAAGTGCCATAGCGGCGCAATATGACCTACCTAAGACTTCTGTACACCTTTGGCGATGTTGTCTCACGTGTATCCATCGAATCAGACACTTTGGAGTGAATTTGGAGACATCCAAATTTTCCACAAATAATCGTATAGCCGGCATGGTCAAATTTGAGGTTTTTCCTCGTTCTTCTACCAAGTGCCATAGCGGCGCAATATGACCTACCTAAGACTTCTGTACACCTTTGGCGATGTTGTCTCACGTGTATCCATCGAATCAGACACTTTGGAGTGAATTTGGAGACATCCAAATTTTCCACAAAAAATCGTATAGCCGACATGATCAAATTTGAGGTTTTTCCTCGTTCTTCTTTCAACTGCCATAGCGGCGCAATATGACCTACCTAAGACTTCTGTACACCTTTGGCGATGTTGTCTCACGTGTATCCATCGAATCAGACACTTTGGAGTGAATTTGGAGACATCCAAATTTTCCACAAAAAATCGTATAGCCGGCATGGTCAAATTTGAGGTTTTTCCTCGTTCTTCTACCAAGTGCCATAGCGGCGCAATATGACCTACCTAAGACTTCTGTACACCTTTGGCGATGTTGTCTCACGTGTATCCATCGAATCAGACACTTTGGAGTGAATTTGGAGACATCCAAATTTTGCACAAAAAATCGTATAGCCGGCATGGTCAAATTTGAGGTTTTTCCTCGTTCTTCTTCCAACTGCCATAGCGGCGCAATATGACCTACCTAAGACTTCTGTACACCTCTGGCGATGTTGTCTCACGTGTATCCATCGAATCAGACACTTTGGAGTGAATTTGGAGACATCCAAATTTTCCACAAAAAATCGTATAGCCGGCATGGTCAAATTTGAGGTTTTTCCTCGTTCTTCTTCCAACTGCCATAGCGGCGCACTATGACCTACCTAAGACTTCTGTACACCTCTGGCGATGTTGTCTCACGTGTATCCATCGAATCAAACACTTTGGAGTGAATTTGGAGACATCCAAATTTTCCACAAAAAATCGTATAGCCGGCATGATCAAATTTGAAGTTTTTCCTCGTTCTTCTTCCAACTGCCATAGAGGCGCAATATGACCTACCTAAGACTTCTGTACACCTCTGGCGATGTTGTCTCACGTGTATCCATCGAATCAGACACTTTGGGGTGAATTTGGAGACATCCAAATTTTCCACAAAAAATCGTATAGCCGGCATGGTCAAATTTGAGGTTTTTCCTCGTTCTTCTTCCAACTGCCATAGCGGCGCAATATGACCTACCTAAGACTTCTGTACACCTTTGGCGATGTTGTCTCACGTGTATCCATCGAATCAGACACTTTGGAGTGAATTTGGAGACATCCAAATTTTCCACAAAAAATCGTATAGCCGGCATGGTCAAATTTGAGGTTTTTCCTCGTTCTTCTTCCAACTACCATAGCGGCGCAATATGACCTACCTAAGACTTCTGTACACCTCTGGCGATGTTGTCTCACGTGTATCCATCGAATCAAACACTTTGGAGTGAATTTGGAGACATCCAAATTTTCCACAAAAAATCGTATAGCCGGCATGATCAAATTTGAAGTTTTTCCTCGTTCTTCTTCCAACTGCCATAGCCGCGCAATATGACCTACCCAAGACTTCTGTACACCTTTGGCGATGTTGTCTCACGTGTATCCATCGAATCAGACACTTTGGAGTGAATTTGGAGACATCCAAATTTTCCACAAGAAATCGTATAGCCGACATGATCAAATTTGAGGTTTTTCCTCGTTCTTCTTTCAACTGCCATAGCGGCGCAATATGACCTACCTAAGACTTCTGTACACCTTTGGCGATGTTGTCTCACGTGTATCCATCGAATCAGACACTTTGGAGTGAATTTGGAGACATCCAAATTTTCCACAAAAAATCGTATAGCCGACATGGTCAAATTTGAGGTTTTTCCTCGTTCTTCTACCAAGTGCCATAGCGGCGCAATATGACCTACCTAAGACTTCTGTACACCTTTGGCGATGTTGTCTCACGTGTATCCATCGAATCAGACACTTTGGAGTGAATTTGGAGACATCCAAATTTTCCACAAAAAATCGTATAGCCGGCATGGTCAAATTTGAGGTTTTTCCTCGTTCTTCTTCCAACTGCCATAGCGGCGCAATATGACCTACCTAAGACTTCTGTACACCTCTGGCGATGTTGTCTCACGTGTATCCATCGAATCAGACACTTTGGAGTGAATTTGGAGACATCCAAATTTTCCACAAAAAATCGTATAGCCGACATGATCAAATTTGAGGTTTTTCCTCGTTCTTCTTTCAACTGCCATAGCGGCGCAATATGACCTACCTAAGACTTCTGTACACCTTTGGCGATGTTGTCTCACGTGTATCCATCGAATCAGACACTTTGGAGTGAATTTGGAGACATCGAAATTTTCCACAAAAAATCGTATAGCCGGCATGGTCAAATTTGAGGTTTTTTCTCGTTCTTCTTCCAACTGCCATAGCGGCGCAATATGACCTACCTAAGACTTCTGTACACCTTTGGCGATGTTGTCTCACGTGTATCCATCGAATCAGACACTTTGGAGTGAATTTGGAGACATCGATATTTTCCACAAAAAATCGTATAGCCGGCATGATCAAATTTGAAGTTTTTCCTCGTTCTTCTTCCAACTGCCATAGCGGCGCAATATGACCTACCCCAGACTTCTGTACACCTTTGGCGATGTTGTCTCACGTGTATCCATCGAATCAGACACTTTGGAGTGAATTTGGAGACATCCAAATTTTCCACAAAAAATCGTATAGCCGACATGATCAAATTTGAGGTTTTTCCTCGTTCTTCTTTCAACTGCCATAGCGGCGCAATATGACCTACCTAAGACTTCTGTACACCTTTGGCGATGTTGTCTCACGTGTATCCATCGAATCAGACACTTTGGAGTGAATTTGGAGACATCCAAATTTTCCACAAAAAATCGTATAGCCGGCATGGTCAAATTTGAGGTTTTTTCTCGTTCTTCTTCCAACTGGCATAGCGGCGCAATATGACCTACCTAAGATTTCTGTACACCTTTGGCGATGTTGTCTCACGTGTATCCATCGAATCAGACACTTTGGAGTGAATTTGGAGACATCGATATTTTCCACAAAAAAACGTATAGCCGGCATGGTCAAATTTGAGGTTTTTCCTCGTTCTTCTACCAACTGCCATAGCGGCGCAATATGACCTACCTAAGACTTCTGTACACCTCTGGCGATGTTGTTTCACGTGTATCCATCGAATCAGACACTTTGGAGTGAATTTGGAGACATCCAAATTTTCCACAAAAAATCGTATAGCCGGCATGGTCAAATTTGAGGTTTTTCCTCGTTCTTCTTCCAACTGCCATAGCGGCGCAATATGACCTACCTAAGACTTCTGTACACCTTTGGCGATGTTGTCTCACGTGTATCCATCGAATCAGACACTTTGGAGTGAATTTGGAGACATCCAAATTTTCCACAAAAAATCGTATAGCCGACATGATCAAATTTGAGGTTTTTCCTCGTTCTTCTTTCAACTGCCATAGCGGCGCAATATGACCTACCTAAGACTTCTGTACACCTTTGGCGATGTTGTCTCACGTGTATCCATCGAATCAGACACTTTGGAGTGAATTTGGAGACATCCAAATTTTCCACAAAAAATCGTATAGCCGGCATGGTCAAATTTGAGGTTTTTTCTCGTTCTTCTTCCAACTGCCATAGCGGCGCAATATGACCTACCTAAGATTTCTGTACACCTTTGGCGATGTTGTCTCACGTGTATCCATCGAATCAGACACTTTGGAGTGAATTTGGAGACATCGATATTTTCCACAAAAAAACGTATAGCCGGCATGGTCAAATTTGAGGTTTTTCCTCGTTCTTCTACCAACTGCCATAGCGGCGCAATATGACCTACCTAAGACTTCTGTACACCTCTGGCGATGTTGTTTCACGTGTATCCATCGAATCAGACACTTTGGAGTGAATTTGGAGACATCCAAATTTTCCACAAAAAATCGTATAGTCGACCTACCTAAGACTTCTGTACACCTTTGGCGATGTTGTCTCACGTGTATCCATCGAATCAGACACTTTGGAGTGAATTTGGAGACATCCAAATTTTCCACAAAAAATCGTATAGCCGGCATGGTCAAATTTGAGGTTTTTCCTCGTTCTTCTACCAAGTGCCATAGCGGCGCAATATGACCTACCTAAGACTTCTGTACACCTCTGGCGATGTTGTCTCACGTGTATCCATCGAATCAGACACTTTGGAGTGAATTTGGAGACATCCAAATTTTCCACAAAAAATCGTATAGCCGGCATGGTCAAATTTGAGGTTTTTCCTCGTTCTTCTTCCAACTGCCATAGCGGCGCAATATGACCTACCCCAGACTTCTGTACACCTTTGGCGATGTTGTCTCACGTGTATCCATCGAATCAGACACTTTGGAGTGAATTTGGAGACATCCAAATTTTCCACAAAAAATCGTATAGCCGGCATGGTCAAATTTGCAATATGACCTACCTAAGACTTCTGTACACCTTTGGCGATGTTGTCTCACGTGTATCCATCGAATCAGACACTTTGGAGTGAATTTGGAGACATCCAAATTTTCCACAAAAAATCGTATAGCCGGCATGGTCAAATTTGAGGTTTTTCCTCGTTCTTCTACCAAGTGCCATAGCGGCGCAATATGACCTACCTAAGACTTCTGTACACCTCTGGCGATGTTGTCTCACGTGTATCCATCGAATCAGACACTTTGGAGTGAATTTGGAGACATCCAAATTTTCCACAAAAAATCGTATAGCCGGCATGGTCAAATTTGAGGTTTTTCCTCGTTCTTCTTCCAACTGCCATAGCGGCGCAATATGACCTACCCCAGACTTCTGTACACCTTTGGCGATGTTGTCTCACGTGTATCCATCGAATCAGACACTTTGGAGTGAATTTGGAGACATCCAAATTTTCCACAAAAAATCGTATAGCCGGCATGGTCAAATTGGAGGTTTTTCCTCGTTCTTCTACCAAGTGCCATAGCGGCGCAATATGACCTACCTAAGACTTCTGTACACCTTTGGCGATGTTGTCTCACGTGTATCCATCGAATCAGACACTTTGGAGTGAATTTGGAGACATCCAAATTTTCCACAAAAAATCGTATAGCCGGCATGGTCAAATTTGAGGTTTTTCCTCGTTCTTCTTCCAACTGCCATAGCGGCGCAATATGACCTACCTAAGACTTCTGTACACCTTTGGCGATGTTGTCTCACGTGTATCCATCGAATCAGACACTTTGGAGTGAATTTGGAGACATCCAAATTTTCCACAAAAAATCGTATAGCCGGCATGGTCAAATTTGAGGTTTTTCCTCGTTCTTCTACCAAGTGCCATAGCGGCGCAATATGACCTACCTAAGACTTCTGTACACCTCTGGCGATGTTGTCTCACGTGTATCCATCGAATCAGACACTTTGGAGTGAATTTGGAGACATCCAAATTTTCCACAAAAAATCGTATAGCCGGCATGGTCAAATTTGAGGTTTTTCCTCGTTCTTCTTCCAACTGCCATAGCGGCGCAATATGACCTACCCCAGACTTCTGTACACCTTTGGCGATGTTGTCTCACGTGTATCCATCGAATCAGACACTTTGGAGTGAATTTGGAGACATCCAAATTTTCCACAAAAAATCGTATAGCCGACATGATCAAATTTGAGGTTTTTCCTCGTTCTTCTTTCAACTGCCATAGCGGCGCAATATGACCTACCTAAGACTTCTGTACACCTTTGGCGATGTTGTCTCACGTGTATCCATCGAATCAGACACTTTGGAGTGAATTTGGAGACATCGATATTTTCCACAAAAAAACGTATAGCCGGCATGGTCAAATTTGAGGTTTTTCCTCGTTCTTCTACCAACTGCCATAGCGGCGCAATATGACCTACCTAAGACTTCTGTACACCTCTGGCGATGTTGTCTCACGTGTATCCATCGAATCAAACACTTTGGAGTGAATTTGGAGACATCCAAATTTTCCACAAAAAATCGTATAGCCGGCATGATCAAATTTGAAGTTTTTCCTCGTTCTTCTTCCAACTGCCATAGCCGCGCAATATGACCTACCCAAGACTTCTGTACACCTTTGGCGATGTTGTCTCACGTGTATCCATCGAATCAGACACTTTGGAGTGAATTTGGAGACATCCAAATTTTCCACAAGAAATCGTATAGCCGACATGATCAAATTTGAGGTTTTTCCTCGTTCTTCTTTCAACTGCCATAGCGGCGCAATATGACCTACCTAAGACTTCTGTACACCTTTGGCGATGTTGTCTCACGTGTATCCATCGAATCAGACACTTTGGAGTGAATTTGGAGACATCCAAATTTTCCACAAAAAATCGTATAGCCGACATGGTCAAATTTGAGGTTTTTCCTCGTTCTTCTACCAAGTGCCATAGCGGCGCAATATGACCTACCTAAGACTTCTGTACACCTTTGGCGATGTTGTCTCACGTGTATCCATCGAATCAGACACTTTGGAGTGAATTTGGAGACATCCAAATTTTCCACAAAAAATCGTATAGCCGGCATGGTCAAATTTGAGGTTTTTCCTCGTTCTTCTTCCAACTGCCATAGCGGCGCAATATGACCTACCTAAGACTTCTGTACACCTCTGGCGATGTTGTCTCACGTGTATCCATCGAATCAGACACTTTGGAGTGAATTTGGAGACATCCAAATTTTCCACAAAAAATCGTATAGCCGACATGATCAAATTTGAGGTTTTTCCTCGTTCTTCTTTCAACTGCCATAGCGGCGCAATATGACCTACCTAAGACTTCTGTACACCTTTGGCGATGTTGTCTCACGTGTATCCATCGAATCAGACACTTTGGAGTGAATTTGGAGACATCCAAATTTTCCACAAAAAATCGTATAGCCGGCATGGTCAAATTTGAGGTTTTTTCTCGTTCTTCTTCCAACTGCCATAGCGGCGCAATATGACCTACCTAAGACTTCTGTACACCTTTGGCGATGTTGTCTCACGTGTATCCATCGAATCAGACACTTTGGAGTGAATTTGGAGACATCGATATTTTCCACAAAAAATCGTATAGCCGGCATGATCAAATTTGAAGTTTTTCCTCGTTCTTCTTCCAACTGCCATAGCGGCGCAATATGACCTACCCCAGACTTCTGTACACCTTTGGCGATGTTGTCTCACGTGTATCCATCGAATCAGACACTTTGGAGTGAATTTGGAGACATCCAAATTTTCCACAAAAAATCGTATAGCCGACATGATCAAATTTGAGGTTTTTCCTCGTTCTTCTTTCAACTGCCATAGCGGCGCAATATGACCTACCTAAGACTTCTGTACACCTTTGGCGATGTTGTCTCACGTGTATCCATCGAATCAGACACTTTGGAGTGAATTTGGAGACATCCAAATTTTCCACAAAAAATCGTATAGCCGGCATGGTCAAATTTGAGGTTTTTTCTCGTTCTTCTTCCAACTGCCATAGCGGCGCAATATGACCTACCTAAGATTTCTGTACACCTTTGGCGATGTTGTCTCACGTGTATCCATCGAATCAGACACTTTGGAGTGAATTTGGAGACATCGATATTTTCCACAAAAAAACGTATAGCCGGCATGGTCAAATTTGAGGTTTTTCCTCGTTCTTCTACCAACTGCCATAGCGGCGCAATATGACCTACCTAAGACTTCTGTACACCTTTGGCGATGTTGTCTCACGTGTATCCATCGAATCAGACACTTTGGAGTGAATTTGGAGACATCCAAATTTTCCACAAAAAATCGTATAGCCGACATGATCAAATTTGAGGTTTTTCCTCGTTCTTCTTTCAACTGCCATAGCGGCGCAATATGACCTACCTAAGACTTCTGTACACCTTTGGCGATGTTGTCTCACGTGTATCCATCGAATCAGACACTTTGGAGTGAATTTGGAGACATCCAAATTTTCCACAAAAAATCGTATAGCCGGCATGGTCAAATTTGAGGTTTTTTCTCGTTCTTCTTCCAACTGCCATAGCGGCGCAATATGACCTACCTAAGATTTCTGTACACCTTTGGCGATGTTGTCTCACGTGTATCCATCGAATCAGACACTTTGGAGTGAATTTGGAGACATCGATATTTTCCACAAAAAAACGTATAGCCGGCATGGTCAAATTTGAGGTTTTTCCTCGTTCTTCTACCAACTGCCATAGCGGCGCAATATGACCTACCTAAGACTTCTGTACACCTCTGGCGATGTTGTTTCACGTGTATCCATCGAATCAGACACTTTGGAGTGAATTTGGAGACATCCAAATTTTCCACAAAAAATCGTATAGTCGACCTACCTAAGACTTCTGTACACCTCTGGCGATGTTGTCTCACGTGTATCCATCGAATCAGACACTTTGGAGTGAATTTGGAGACATCCAAATTTTCCACAAAAAATCGTATAGCCGGCATGGTCAAATTTGAGGTTTTTCCTCGTTCTTCTACCAAGTGCCATAGCGGCGCAATATGACCTACCTAAGACTTCTGTACACCTCTGGCGATGTTGTCTCACGTGTATCCATCGAATCAGACACTTTGGAGTGAATTTGGAGACATCCAAATTTTCCACAAAAAATCGTATAGCCGGCATGGTCAAATTTGAGGTTTTTCCTCGTTCTTCTTCCAACTGCCATAGCGGCGCAATATGACCTACCCCAGACTTCTGTACACCTTTGGCGATGTTGTCTCACGTGTATCCATCGAATCAGACACTTTGGAGTGAATTTGGAGACATCCAAATTTTCCACAAAAAATCGTATAGCCGGCATGGTCAAATTTGCAATATGACCTACCTAAGACTTCTGTACACCTTTGGCGATGTTGTCTCACGTGTATCCATCGAATCAGACACTTTGGAGTGAATTTGGAGACATCCAAATTTTCCACAAAAAATCGTATAGCCGGCATGGTCAAATTTGAGGTTTTTCCTCGTTCTTCTACCAAGTGCCATAGCGGCGCAATATGACCTACCTAAGACTTCTGTACACCTCTGGCGATGTTGTCTCACGTGTATCCATCGAATCAGACACTTTGGAGTGAATTTGGAGACATCCAAATTTTCCACAAAAAATCGTATAGCCGGCATGGTCAAATTTGAGGTTTTTCCTCGTTCTTCTTCCAACTGCCATAGCGGCGCAATATGACCTACCCCAGACTTCTGTACACCTTTGGCGATGTTGTCTCACGTGTATCCATCGAATCAGACACTTTGGAGTGAATTTGGAGACATCCAAATTTTCCACAAAAAATCGTATAGCCGGCATGGTCAAATTGGAGGTTTTTCCTCGTTCTTCTACCAAGTGCCATAGCGGCGCAATATGACCTACCTAAGACTTCTGTACACCTTTGGCGATGTTGTCTCACGTGTATCCATCGAATCAGACACTTTGGAGTGAATTTGGAGACATCCAAATTTTCCACAAAAAATCGTATAGCCGGCATGGTCAAATTTGAGGTTTTTCCTCGTTCTTCTTCCAACTGCCATAGCGGCGCAATATGACCTACCTAAGACTTCTGTACACCTTTGGCGATGTTGTCTCACGTGTATCCATCGAATCAGACACTTTGGAGTGAATTTGGAGACATCCAAATTTTCCACAAAAAATCGTATAGCCGGCATGGTCAAATTTGAGGTTTTTCCTCGTTCTTCTACCAAGTGCCATAGCGGCGCAATATGACCTACCTAAGACTTCTGTACACCTCTGGCGATGTTGTCTCACGTGTATCCATCGAATCAGACACTTTGGAGTGAATTTGGAGACATCCAAATTTTCCACAAAAAATCGTATAGCCGGCATGGTCAAATTTGAGGTTTTTCCTCGTTCTTCTTCCAACTGCCATAGCGGCGCAATATGACCTACCCCAGACTTCTGTACACCTTTGGCGATGTTGTCTCACGTGTATCCATCGAATCAGACACTTTGGAGTGAATTTGGAGACATCCAAATTTTCCACAAAAAATCGTATAGCCGACATGATCAAATTTGAGGTTTTTCCTCGTTCTTCTTTCAACTGCCATAGCGGCGCAATATGACCTACCTAAGACTTCTGTACACCTTTGGCGATGTTGTCTCACGTGTATCCATCGAATCAGACACTTTGGAGTGAATTTGGAGACATCCAAATTTTCCACAAAAAATCGTATAGCCGGCATGGTCAAATTGGAGGTTTTTCCTCGTTCTTCTACCAAGTGCCATAGCGGCGCAATATGACCTACCTAAGACTTCTGTACACCTTTGGCGATGTTGTCTCACGTGTATCCATCGAATCAGACACTTTGGAGTGAATTTGGAGACATCCAAATTTTCCACAAAAAATCGTATAGCCGGCATGGTCAAATTTGAGGTTTTTCCTCGTTCTTCTTCCAACTGCCATAGCGGCGCAATATGACCTAACTAAGACTTCTGTACACCTTTGGCGATGTTGTCTCACGTGTATCCATCGAATCAGACACTTTGGAGTGAATTTGGAGACATCCAAATTTTCCACAAAAAATCGTATAGCCGGCATGGTCAAATTTGAGGTTTTTCCTCGTTCTTCTACCAAGTGCCATAGCGGCGCAATATGACCTACCTAAGACTTCTGTACACCTCTGGCGATGTTGTCTCACGTGTATCCATCGAATCAGACACTTTGGAGTGAATTTGGAGACATCCAAATTTTCCACAAAAAATCTTATAGCCGGCATGGTCAAATTTGAGGTTTTTCCTCGTTCTTCTTCCAACTGCCATAGCGGCGCAATATGACCTACCCCAGACTTCTGTACACCTTTGGCGATGTTGTCTCACGTGTATCCATCGAATCAGACACTTTGGAGTGAATTTGGAGACATCCAAATTTTCCACAAAAAATCGTATAGCCGGCATGGTCAAATTTGAGGTTTTTCCTCGTTCTTCTACCAACTGCCATAGCGGCGCAATATGACCTACCTAAGACTTCTGTACACCTCTGGCGATGTTGTCTCACGTGTATCCATCGAATCAGACACTTTGGAGTGAATTTGGAGACATCCAAATTTTCCACAAAAAATCGTATAGCCGGCATGGTCAAATTTGAGGTTTTTCCTCGTTCTTCTTCCAACTGCCATAGCGGCGCAATATGACCTACCTAAGACTTCTGTACACCTCTGGCGATGTTGTCTCACGTGTATCCATCGAATCAGACACTTTGGAGTGAATTTGGAGACATCCAAATTTTCCACAAATAATCGTATAGCCGGCATGGTCAAATTGGAGGTTTTTCCTCGTTCTTCTACCAAGTGCCATAGCGGCGCAATATGACCTACCTAAGACTTCTGTACACCTTTGGCGATGTTGTCTCACGTGTATCCATCGAATCAGACACTTTGGAGTGAATTTGGAGACATCCAAATTTTCCACAAAAAATCGTATAGCCGGCATGGTCAAATTTGAGGTTTTTCCTCGTTCTTCTTCCAACTGCCATAGCGGCGCAATATGACCTACCTAAGACTTCTGTACACCTCTGGCGATGTTGTCTCACGTGTATCCATCGAATCAGACACTTTGGAGTGAATTTGGAGACATCCAAATTTTCCACAAAAAATCGTATAGCCGGCATGGTCAAATTTGAGGTTTTTCCTCGTTCTTCTACCAAGTGCCATAGCGGCGCAATATGACCTACCTAAGACTTCTGTACACCTCTGGCGATGTTGTCTCACGTGTATCCATCGAATCAGACACTTTGGAGTGAATTTGGAGACATCGAAATTTTCCACAAAAAATCGTATAGCCGGCATGGTCAAATTTGAGGTTTTTCCTCGTTCTTCTTCCAACTGCCATAGCGGCGCAATATGACCTACCTAAGACTTCTGTACACCTTTGGCGATGTTGTGTATCGTTGTGTATCGAGACACTTTGGAGTGAATTTGGAGACATCCAAATTTTCCACAAAAAATCGTATAGCCGGCATGGTCAAATTTGAGGTTTTTCCTCGTTCTTCTTCCAACTGCCATAGCGGCGCAATATGACCTACCTAAGACTTCTGTACACCTCTGGCGATGTTGTCTCACGTGTATCCATCGAATCAGACACTTTGGAGTGAATTTGGAGACATCCAAATTTTCCACAAAAAATCGTTAGCCGGCATGGTAAAATTTGAGGTTTTTCCTCGTTCTTCCAACTGCCATAGCGGCGCAATATGACCTACCTAAGACTTCTGTACACCTCTGGCGATGTTGTCTCACGTGTATCCATCGAATCAGACACTTTGGAGTGAATTTGGAGACATCGAAATTTTCCACAAAAAATCGTATAGCCGGCATGGTCAAATTTGAGGTTTTTCCTCGTTCTTCTACCAAGTGCCATAGCGGCGCAATATGACCTACCTAAGACTTCTGTACACCTCTGGCGATGTTGTCTCACGTGTATCCATCGAATCAGACACTTTGGAGTGAATTTGGAGACATCGAAATTTTCCACAAAAAATCGTATAGCCGGCATGGTCAAATTTGAGGTTTTTCCTCGTTCTTCTACCAAGTGCCATAGCGGCGCAATATGACCTACTTAAGACTTCTGTACACCTTTGGCGATATTGTCTCACGTGTATCCATCGAATCAGACACTTTGGAGTGAATTTGGAGACATCCAAATTTTCCACAAAAAATCGTATAGCCGGCATGGTCAAATTTGAGGTTTTTCCTCGTTCTTCTTCCAACTGCCATAGCGGCGCAATATGATCTACCTAAGACTTCTGTACACCTCTGGCGATGTTGTCTCACGTGTATCCATCGAATCAGACACTTTGGAGTGAATTTGGAGACATCCAAATTTTCCACAAAAAATCGTTAGCCGGCATGGTAAAATTTGAGGTTTTTCCTCGTTCTTCTTCCAACTGCCATAGCGGCGCAATATGACCTACCTAAGACTTCTGTACACCTCTGGCGATGTTGTCTCACGTGTATCCATCGAATCAGACACTTTGGAGTGAATTTGGAGACATCGAAATTTTCCACAAAAAATCGTATAGCCGGCATGGTCAAATTTGAGGTTTTTCCTCGTTCTTCTTCCAACTGCCATAGCCTCGCAATATGACCTACCTAAGACTTCTGTACACCTCTGGCGATGTTGTCTCACGTGTATCCATCGAATCAGACACTTTGGAGTGAATTTGGAGACATCGAAATTTTCCACAAAAAATCGTATAGCCGGCATGGTAAAATTTGAGGTTTTTCCTCGTTCTTCTTCCAACTGCCATAGCGGCGCAATATGACCTACCTAAGACTTCTGTACACCTCTGGCGATGTTGTCTCACGTGTATCCATCGAATCAGACACTTTGGAGTGAATTTGGAGACATCGAAATTTTCCACAAAAAATCGTTAGCCGGCATGGTAAAATTTGAGGTTTTTCCTCGTTCTTCCAACTGCCATAGCGGCGCAATATGACCTACCTAAGACTTCTGTACACCTCTGGCGATGTTGTCTCACGTGTATCCATCGAATCAGACACTTTGGAGTGAATTTGGAGACATCCAAATTTTCCACAAAAAATCGTATAGCCGGCATGGTCAAATTTGAGGTTTTTCCTCGTTCTTCTTCCAACTGCCATAGCGGCGCAATATGACCTACCTAAGACTTCTGTACACCTCTGGCGATGTTGTCTCACGTGTATCCATCGAATCAGACACTTTGGAGTGAATTTGGAGACATCGAAATTTTCCACAAAAAATCGTATAGCCGGCATGGTCAAATTTGAGGTTTTTCCTCGTTCTTCTACCAAGTGCCATAGCGGCGCAATATGACCTACCTAAGACTTCTGTACACCTCTGGCGATGTTGTCTCACGTGTATCCATCGAATCAGACACTTTGGAGTGAATTTGGAGACATCGAAATTTTCCACAAAAAATCGTATAGCCGGCATGGTCAAATTTGAGGTTTTTCCTCGTTCTTCTACCAAGTGCCATAGCGGCGCAATATGACCTACTTAAGACTTCTGTACACCTTTGGCGATATTGTCTCACGTGTATCCATCGAATCAGACACTTTGGAGTGAATTTGGAGACATCCAAATTTTCCACAAAAAATCGTATAGCCGGCATGGTCAAATTTGAGGTTTTTCCTCGTTCTTCTTCCAACTGCCATAGCGGCGCAATATGATCTACCTAAGACTTCTGTACACCTCTGGCGATGTTGTCTCACGTGTATCCATCGAATCAGACACTTTGGAGTGAATTTGGAGACATCCAAATTTTCCACAAAAAATCGTATAGCCGGCATGGTCAAATTTGAGGTTTTTCCTCGTTCTTCTACCAAGTGCCATAGCGGCGCAATATGACCTACCTAAGACTTCTGTACACCTCTGGCGATGTTGTCTCACGTGTGTCCATCGAATCAGACACTTTGGAGTGAATTTGGAGACATCGAAATTTTCCACAAAAAATCGTTAGCCGGCATGGTAAAATTTGAGGTTTTTCCTCGTTCTTCTTCCAACTGCCATAGCGGCGCAATATGACCTACCTAAGACTTCTGTACACCTCTGGCGATGTTGTCTCACGTGTATCCATCGAATCAGACACTTTGGAGTGAATTTGGAGACATCGAAATTTTCCACAAAAAATCGTATAGCCGGCATGGTCAAATTTGAGGTTTTTCCTCGTTCTTCTACCAAGTGCCATAGCGGCGCAATATGACCTACCTAAGACTTCTGTACACCTCTGGCGATGTTGTCTCACGTGTATCCATCGAATCAGACACTTTGGAGTGAATTTGGAGACATCGAAATTTTCCACAAAAAATCGTTAGCCGGCATGGTAAAATTTGAGGTTTTTCCTCGTTCTTCCAACTGCCATAGCGGCGCAATATGACCTACCTAAGACTTCTGTACACCTCTGGCGATGTTGTCTCACGTGTATCCATCGAATCAGACACTTTGGAGTGAATTTGGAGACATCCAAATTTTCCACAAAAAATCGTATAGCCGGCATGGTCAAATTTGAGGTTTTTCCTCGTTCTTCTTCCAACTGCCATAGCGGCGCAATATGACCTACCTAAGACTTCTGTACACCTCTGGCGATGTTGTCTCACGTGTATCCATCGAACCAGACACTTTGGAGTGAATTTGGAGACATCGAAATTTTCCACAAAAAATCGTATAGCCGGCATGGTCAAATTTGAGGTTTTTCCTCGTTCTTCTACCAAGTGCCATAGCGGCGCAATATGACCTACCTAAGACTTCTGTACACCTCTGGCGATGTTGTCTTACGTGTATCCATCGAATCAGACACTTTGGAGTGAATTTGGAGACATCGAAATTTTCCACAAAAAATCGTATAGCCGGCATGGTCAAATTTGAGGTTTTTCCTCGTTCTTCTACCAAGTGCCATAGCGGCGCAATATGACCTACTTAAGACTTCTGTACACCTTTGGCGATGTTGTCTCACGTGTATCCATCGAATCAGACACTTTGGAGTGAATTTGGAGACATCCAAATTTTCCACAAAAAATCGTATAGCCGGCATGGTCAAATTTGAGGTTTTTCCTCGTTCTTCTTCCAACTGCCATAGCGGCGCAATATGATCTACCTAAGACTTCTGTACACCTCTGGCGATGTTGTCTCACGTGTATCCATCGAATCAGACACTTTGGAGTGAATTTGGAGACATCCAAATTTTCCACAAAAAATCGTATAGCCGGCATGGTCAAATTTGAGGTTTTCCCTCGTTCTTCTACCAAGTGCCATAGCGGCGCAATATGACCTACCTAAGACTTCTGTACACCTCTGGCGATGTTGTCTCACGTGTGTCCATCGAATCAGACACTTTGGAGTGAATTTGGAGACATCGAAATTTTCCACAAAAAATCGTTAGCCGGCATGGTAAAATTTGAGGTTTTTCCTCGTTCTTCTTCCAACTGCCATAGCGGCGCAATATGACCTACCTAAGACTTCTGTACACCTCTGGCGATGTTGTCTCACGTGTATCCATCGAATCAGACACTTTGGAGTGAATTTGGAGACATCGAAATTTTCCACAAAAAATCGTATAGCCGGCATGGTCAAATTTGAGGTTTTTCCTCGTTCTTCTTCCAACTGCCATAGCCTCGCAATATGACCTACCTAAGACTTCTGTACACCTCTGGCGATGTTGTCTCACGTGTATCCATCGAATCAGACACTTTGGAGTGAATTTGGAGACATCGAAATTTTCCACAAAAAATCGTATAGCCGGCATGGTAAAATTTGAGGTTTTTCCTCGTTCTTCTTCCAACTGCCATAGCGGCGCAATATGACCTACCTAAGACTTCTGTACACCTCTGGCGATGTTGTCTCACGTGTATCCATCGAATCAGACACTTTGGAGTGAATTTGGAGACATCCAAATTTTCCACAAAAAATCGTATAGCCGGCATGGTCAAATTTGAGGTTTTTCCTCGTTCTTCTACCAAGTGCCATAGCGGCGCAATATGACCTACCTAAGACTTCTGTACACCTCTGGCGATGTTGTCTCACGTGTATCCATCGAATCAGACACTTTGGAGTGAATTTGGAGATATCCAAATTTTCCACAAAAAATCGTATAGCCGGCATGGTCAAATTTGAGGTTTTTCCTCGTTCTTCTACCAAGTGCCATAGCGGCGCAATATGACCTACCCCAGACTTCTGTACACCTTTGGCGATGTTGTCTCACGTGTATCCATCGAATCAGACACTTTGGAGTGAATTTGGAGACATCCAAATTTTCCACAAAAAATCGTATAGCCGGCATGGTCAAATTTGAGGTTTTTCCTCGTTCTTCTACCAAGTGCCATAGCGGCGCAATATGACCTACCCCAGACTTCTGTACACCTCTGGCGATGTTGTCTCACGTGTATCCATCGAATCAGACACTTTGGAGTGAATTTGGAGACATCCAAATTTTCCACAAAAAATCGTATAGCCGGCATGGTCAAATTTGAGGTTTTTCCTCGTTCTTCTACCAAGTGCCATAGCGGCGCAATATGACCTACCCCAGACTTCTGTACACCTTTGGCGATGTTGTCTCACGTGTATCCATCGAATCAGACACTTTGGAGTGAATTTGGAGACATCCAAATTTTCCACAAAAAATCGTATAGCCGACATGATCAAATTTGAGGTTTTTCCTCGTTCTTCTTTCAACTGCCATAGCGGCGCAATATGACCTACCTAAGACTTCTGTACACCTTTGGCGATGTTGTCTCACGTGTATCCATCGAATCAGACACTTTGGAGTGAATTTGGAGACATCGATATTTTCCACAAAAAATCGTATAGCCGGCATGGTCAAATTTGAGGTTTTTCCTCGTTCTTCTACCAACTGCCATAGCGGCGCAATATGACCTACCTAAGACTTCTGTACACCTTTGGCGATGTTGTCTCACGTGTATCCATCGAATCAGACACTTTGGAGTGAATTTGGAGACATCCAAATTTTCCACAAATAATCGTATAGCCGGCATGGTCAAATTTGAGGTTTTTCCTCGTTCTTCTACCAAGTGCCATAGCGGCGCAATATGACCTACCTAAGACTTCTGTACACCTTTGGCGATGTTGTCTCACGTGTATCCATCGAATCAGACACTTTGGAGTGAATTTGGAGACATCCAAATTTTCCACAAAAAATCGTATAGCCGGCATGGTCAAATTTGAGGTTTTTCCTCGTTCTTCTACCAAGTGCCATAGCGGCGCAATATGACCTACCTAAGACTTCTGTACACCTCTGGCGATGTTGTCTCACGTGTATCCATCGAATCAGACACTTTGGAGTGAATTTGGAGACATCCAAATTTTCCACTAAAAATCGTATAGCCGGCATGGTCAAATTTGAGGTTTTTCCTCGTTCTTCTTCCAACTGCCATAGCGGCGCAATATGACCTACCTAAGACTTCTGTACACCTCTGGCGATGTTGTCTCACGTGTATCCATCGAATCAGACACTTTGGAGTGAATTTGGAGACATCCAAATTTTCCACAAAAAATCGTATAGCCGGCATGGTCAAATTTGAGGTTTTTCCTCGTTCTTCTACCAAGTGCCATAGCGGCGCAATATGACCTACCTAAGACTTCTGTACACCTTTGGCGATGTTGTCTCACGTGTATCCATCGAATCAGACACTTTGGAGTGAATTTGGAGACATCGAAATTTTCCACAAAAAATCGTTAGCTGGCATGGTAAAATTTGAGGTTTTTCCTCGTTCTTCCAACTGCCATAGCGGCGCAATATGACCTACCTAAGACTTCTGTACACCTCTGGCGATGTTGTCTCACGTGTATCCATCGAATCAGACACTTTGGAGTGAATTTGGAGACATCCAAATTTTCCACAAAAAATCGTATAGCCGGCATGGTCAAATTTGAGGTTTTTCCTCGTTCTTCTACCAAGTGCCATAGCGGCGCAATATGACCTACCTAAGACTTCTGTACACCTCTGGCGATGTTGTCTCACGTGTATCCATCGAATCAGACACTTTGGAGTGAATTTGGAGACATCCAAATTTTCCACAAAAAATCGTATAGCCGGCATGGTCAAATTTGAGGTTTTTCCTCGTTCTTCTACCAAGTGCCATAGCGGCGCAATATGACCTACCCCAGACTTCTGTACACCTTTGGCGATGTTGTCTCACGTGTATCCATCGAATCAGACACTTTGGAGTGAATTTGGAGACATCCAAATTTTCCACAAAAAATCGTATAGCCGACATGATCAAATTTGAGGTTTTTCCTCGTTCTTCTTTCAACTGCCATAGCGGCGCAATATGACCTACCTAAGACTTCTGTACACCTTTGGCGATGTTGTCTCACGTGTATCCATCGAATCAGACACTTTGGAGTGAATTTGGAGACATCCAAATTTTCCACAAAAAATCGTATAGCCGGCATGGTCAAATTTGAGGTTTTTCCTCGTTCTTCTTCCAACTGCCATAGCGGCGCAATATGACCTACCTAAGACTTCTGTACACCTTTGGCGATGTTGTCTCACGTGTATCCATCGAATCAGACACTTTGGAGTGAATTTGGAGACATCCAAATTTTCCACAAAAAATCGTATAGCCGCATGGTCAAATTTGAGGTTTTTCCTCGTTCTTTTTCCAACTGCCATAGCGGCGCAATATGACCTACCTAAGACTTCTGTACACCTTTGGCGATGTTGTCTCACGTGTATCCATCGAATCAGACACTTTGGAGTGAATTTGGAGACATCCAAATTTTTCACAAAAAATCGTATAGCCGGCATGGTCAAATTTGAGGTTTTTCCTCGTTCTTCTACCAAGTGCCATAGCGGCGCAATATGACCTACCTAAGACTTCTGTACACCTCTGGCGATGTTGTCTCACGTGTATCCATCGAATCAGACACTTTGGAGTGAATTTGGAGACATCGAAATTTTCCACAAAAAATCGTATAGCCTACCTAAGACTTCTGTACACCTTTGGCGATGTTGTCTCACGTGTATCCATCGAATCAGACACTTTGGAGTGAATTTGGAGACATCCAAATTTTCCACAAAAAATCGTATAGCCGGCATGGTCAAATTTGAGGTTTTTCCTCGTTCTTCTTCCAACTGCCATAGCGGCGCAATATGACCTACCTAAGACTTCTGTACACCTCTGGCGATGTTGTCTCACGTGTATCCATCGAATCAGACACTTTGGAGTGAATTTGGAGACATCCAAATTTTCCACAAAAAATCGTATAGCCGGCATGGTCAAATTTGAGGTTTTTCCTCGTTCTTCTACCAAGTGCCATAGCGGCGCAATATGACCTACCTAAGACTTCTGTACACCTCTGGCGATGTTGTCTCACGTGTATCCATCGAATCAGACACTTTGGAGTGAATTTGGAGACATCGAAATTTTCCACAAAAAATCGTTAGCCGGCATGGTAAAATTTGAGGTTTTTTCCTCGTTCTTCCAACTGCCATAGCGGCGCAATATGACCTACCTAAGACTTCTGTACACCTCTGGCGATGTTGTCTCACGTGTATCCATCGAATCAGACACTTTGGAGTGAATTTGGAGACATCCAAATTTTCCACAAAAAATCGTATAGCCGGCATGGTCAAATTTGAGGTTTTTCCTCGTTCTTCTACCAAGTGCCATAGCGGCGCAATATGACCTACCTAAGACTTCTGTACACCTCTGGCGATGTTGTCTCACGTGTATCCATCGAATCAGACACTTTGGAGTGAATTTGGAGACATCGAAATTTTCCACAAAAAAATCGTTAGCCGGCATGGTAAAATTTGAGGTTTTTCCTCGTTCTTCCAACTGCCATAGCGGCGCAATATGACCTACCTAAGACTTCTGTACACCTCTGGCGATGTTGTCTCACGTGTATCCATCGAATCAGACACTTTGGAGTGAATTTGGAGACATCGAAATTTTCCACAAAAAATCGTATAGCCTACCTAAGACTTCTGTACACCTTTGGCGATGTTGTCTCACGTGTATCCATCGAATCAGACACTTTGGAGTGAATTTGGAGACATCCAAATTTTCCACAAAAAATCGTATAGCCGGCATGGTCAAATTTGAGGTTTTTCCTCGTTCTTCTTCCAACTGCCATAGCGGCGCAATATGACCTACCTAAGACTTCTGTACACCTCTGGCGATGTTGTCTCACGTGTATCCATCGAATCAGACACTTTGGAGTGAATTTGGAGACATCCAAATTTTCCACAAAAAATCGTATAGCCGGCATGGTCAAATTTGAGGTTTTTCCTCGTTCTTCTACCAAGTGCCATAGCGGCGCAATATGACCTACCTAAGACTTCTGTACACCTCTGGCGATGTTGTCTCACGTGTGTCCATCGAATCAGACACTTTGGAGTGAATTTGGAGACATCCAAATTTTCCACAAAAAATCGTATAGCCGGCATGGTCAAATTTGAGGTTTTTCCTCGTTCTTCTTCCAACTGCCATAGCCTCGCAATATGACCTACCTAAGACTTCTGTACACCTCTGGCGATGTTGTCTCACGTGTATCCATCGAATCAGACACTTTGGAGTGAATTTGGAGACATCGAAATTTTCCACAAAAAATCGTATAGCCGGCATGGTAAAATTTGAGGTTTTTCCTCGTTCTTCTTCCAACTGCCATAGCGGCGCAATATGACCTACCTAAGACTTCTGTACACCTCTGGCGATGTTGTCTCACGTGTATCCATCGAATCAGACACTTTGGAGTGAATTTGGAGACATCCAAATTTTCCACAAAAAATCGTATAGCCGGCATGGTCAAATTTGAGGTTTTTCCTCGTTCTTCTACCAAGTGCCATAGCGGCGCAATATGACCTACCTAAGACTTCTGTACACCTCTGGCGATGTTGTCTCACGTGTATCCATCGAATCAGACACTTTGGAGTGAATTTGGAGACATCGAAATTTTCCACAAAAAATCGTATAGCCGGCATGGTCAAATTTGAGGTTTTTCCTCGTTCTTCTTCCAACTGCCATAGCGGCGCAATATGACCTACCTAAGACTTCTGTACACCTCTGGCGATGTTGTCTCACGTGTATCCATCGAATCAGACACTTTGGAGTGAATTTGGAGACATCCAAATTTTCCACAAAAAATCGTATAGCCGGCATGGTCAAATTTGAGGTTTTTCCTCGTTCTTCTACCAAGTGCCATAGCGGCGCAATATGACCTACCTAAGACTTCTGTACACCTCTGGCGATGTTGTCTCACGTGTATCCATCGAATCAGACACTTTGGAGTGAATTTGGAGACATCGAAATTTTCCACAAAAAATCGTATAGCCTCTGGCGATGTTGTCTCACGTGTATCCATCGAATCAGACACTTTGGAGTGAATTTGGAGACATCCAAATTTTCCACAAAAAATCGTATAGCCGGCATGGTCAAATTTGAGGTTTTTCCTCGTTCTTCTTCCAACTGCCATAGCGGCGCAATATGACCTACCTAAGACTTCTGTACACCTCTGGCGATGTTGTCTCACGTGTATCCATCGAATCAGACACTTTGGAGTGAATTTGGAGACATCCAAATTTTCCACAAAAAATCGTATAGCCGGCATGGTCAAATTTGAGGTTTTTCCTCGTTCTTCTACCAAGTGCCATAGCGGCGCAATATGACCTACCTAAGACTTCTGTACACCTCTGGCGATGTTGTCTCACGTGTATCCATCGAATCAGACACTTTGGAGTGAATTTGGAGACATCGAAATTTTCCACAAAAAATCGTTAGCCGGCATGGTAAAATTTGAGGTTTTTCCTCGTTCTTCCAACTGCCATAGCGGCGCAATATGACCTACCTAAGACTTCTGTACACCTCTGGCGATGTTGTCTCACGTGTATCCATCGAATCAGACACTTTGGAGTGAATTTGGAGACATCCAAATTTTCCACACAAAATCGTATAGCCGGCATGGTCAAATTTGAGGTTTTTCCTCGTTCTTCTACCAAGTGCCATAGCGGCGCAATATGACCTACCTAAGACTTCTGTACACCTCTGGCGATGTTGTCTCACGTGTATCCATCGAATCAGACACTTTGGAGTGAATTTGGAGACATCGAAATTTTCCACAAAAAATCGTATAGCCGGCATGGTCAAATTTGAGGTTTTTCCTCGTTCTTCTACCAAGTGCCATAGCGGCGCAATATGACCTACTTAAGACTTCTGTACACCTTTGGCGATGTTGTCTCACGTGTATCCATCGAATCAGACACTTTGGAGTGAATTTGGAGACATCCAAATTTTCCACAAAAAATCGTATAGCCGGCATGGTCAAATTTGAGGTTTTTCCTCGTTCTTCTTCCAACTGCCATAGCGGCGCAATATGACCTACCTAAGACTTCTGTACACCTCTGGCGATGTTGTCTCACGTGTATCCATCGAATCAGACACTTTGGAGTGAATTTGGAGACATCCAAATTTTCCACAAAAAATCGTATAGCCGGCATGGTCAAATTTGAGGTTTTTCCTCGTTCTTCTACCAAGTGCCATAGCGGCGCAATATGACCTACCTAAGACTTCTGTACACCTCTGGCGATGTTGTCTCACGTGTGTCCATCGAATCAGACACTTTGGAGTGAATTTGGAGACATCGAAATTTTCCACAAAAAATCGTTAGCCGGCATGGTAAAATTTGAGGTTTTTCCTCGTTCTTCTTCCAACTGCCATAGCGGCGCAATATGACCTACCTAAGACTTCTGTACACCTCTGACGATGTTGTCTCACGTGTATCCATCGAATCAGACACTTTGGAGTGAATTTGGAGACATCGAAATTTTCCACAAAAAATCGTATAGCCGGCATGGTCAAATTTGAGGTTTTTCCTCGTTCTTCTTCCAACTGCCATAGCCTCGCAATATGACCTACCTAAGACTTCTGTACACCTCTGGCGATGTTGTCTCACGTGTATCCATCGAATCAGACACTTTGGAGTGAATTTGGAGACATCGAAATTTTCCACAAAAAATCGTATAGCCGGCATGGTAAAATTTGAGGTTTTTCCTCGTTCTTCTTCCAACTGCCATAGCGGCGCAATATGACCTACCTAAGACTTCTGTACACCTCTGGCGATGTTGTCTCACGTGTATCCATCGAATCAGACACTTTGGAGTGAATTTGGAGACATCCAAATTTTCCACAAAAAATCGTATAGCCGACATGATCAAATTTGAGGTTTTTCCTCGTTCTTCTTTCAACTGCCATAGCGGCGCAATATGACCTACCTAAGACTTCTGTACACCTTTGGCGATGTTGTCTCACGTGTATCCATCGAATCAGACACTTTGGAGTGAATTTGGAGACATCCAAATTTTCCACAAAAAATCGTATAGCCGGCATGGTCAAATTTGAGGTTTTTCCTCGTTCTTCTTCCAACTGCCATAGCGGCGCAATATGACCTACCTAAGACTTCTGTACACCTTTGGCGATGTTGTCTCACGTGTATCCATCGAATCAGACACTTTGGAGTGAATTTGGAGACATCCAAATTTTCCACAAAAAATCGTATAGCCGCATGGTCAAATTTGAGGTTTTTCCTCGTTCTTCTTCCAACTGCCATAGCGGCGCAATATGACCTACCTAAGACTTCTGTACACCTTTGGCGATGTTGTCTCACGTGTATCCATCGAATCAGACACTTTGGAGTGAATTTGGAGACATCCAAATTTTTCACAAAAAATCGTATAGCCGGCATGGTCAAATTTGAGGTTTTTCCTCGTTCTTCTACCAAGTGCCATAGCGGCGCAATATGACCTACCTAAGACTTCTGTACACCTCTGGCGATGTTGTCTCACGTGTATCCATCGAATCAGACACTTTGGAGTGAATTTGGAGACATCCAAATTTTCCACAAAAAATCGTATAGCCTACCTAAGACTTCTGTACACCTTTGGCGATGTTGTCTCACGTGTATCCATCGAATCAGACACTTTGGAGTGAATTTGGAGACATCCAAATTTTCCACAAAAAATCGTATAGCCGGCATGGTCAAATTTGAGGTTTTTCCTCGTTCTTCTTCCAACTGCCATAGCGGCGCAATATGACCTACCTAAGACTTCTGTACACCTCTGGCGATGTTGTCTCACGTGTATCCATCGAATCAGACACTTTGGAGTGAATTTGGAGACATCCAAATTTTCCACAAAAAATCGTATAGCCGGCATGGTCAAATTTGAGGTTTTTCCTCGTTCTTCTACCAAGTGCCATAGCGGCGCAATATGACCTACCTAAGACTTCTGTACACCTCTGGCGATGTTGTCTCACGTGTATCCATCGAATCAGACACTTTGGAGTGAATTTGGAGACATCGAAATTTTCCACAAAAAATCGTTAGCCGGCATGGTAAAATTTGAGGTTTTTCCTCGTTCTTCCAACTGCCATAGCGGCGCAATATGACCTACCTAAGACTTCTGTACACCTCTGGCGATGTTGTCTCACGTGTATCCATCGAATCAGACACTTTGGAGTGAATTTGGAGACATCCAAATTTTCCACAAAAAATCGTATAGCCGGCATGGTCAAATTTGAGGTTTTTCCTCGTTCTTCTACCAAGTGCCATAGCGGCGCAATATGACCTACCTAAGACTTCTGTACACCTCTGGCGATGTTGTCTCACGTGTATCCATCGAATCAGACACTTTGGAGTGAATTTGGAGACATCGAAATTTTCCACAAAAAATCGTTAGCCGGCATGGTAAAATTTGAGGTTTTTCCTCGTTCTTCCAACTGCCATAGCGGCGCAATATGACCTACCTAAGACTTCTGTACACCTCTGGCGATGTTGTCTCACGTGTATCCATCGAATCAGACACTTTGGAGTGAATTTGGAGACATCGAAATTTTCCACAAAAAATCGTATAGCCTACCTAAGACTTCTGTACACCTTTGGCGATGTTGTCTCACGTGTATCCATCGAATCAGACACTTTGGAGTGAATTTGGAGACATCCAAATTTTCCACAAAAAATCGTATAGCCGGCATGGTCAAATTTGAGGTTTTTCCTCGTTCTTCTTCCAACTGCCATAGCGGCGCAATATGACCTACCTAAGACTTCTGTACACCTCTGGCGATGTTGTCTCACGTGTATCCATCGAATCAGACACTTTGGAGTGAATTTGGAGACTTCGAAATTTTCCACAAAAAATCGTATAGCCGGCATGGTCAAATTTGAGGTTTTTCCTCGTTCTTCTACCAAGTGCCATAGCGGCGCAATATGACCTACTTAAGACTTCTGTACACCTTTGGCGATGTTGTCTCACGTGTATCCATCGAATCAGACACTTTGGAGTGAATTTGGAGACATCCAAATTTTCCACAAAAAATCGTATAGCCGGCATGGTCAAATTTGAGGTTTTTCCTCGTTCTTCTTCCAACTGCCATAGCGGCGCAATATGACCTACCTAAGACTTCTGTACACCTCTGGCGATGTTGTCTCACGTGTATCCATCGAATCAGACACTTTGGAGTGAATTTGGAGACATCCAAATTTTCCACAAAAAATCGTATAGCCGGCATGGTCAAATTTGAGGTTTTTCCTCGTTCTTCTACCAAGTGCCATAGCGGCGCAATATGACCTACCTAAGACTTCTGTACACCTCTGGCGATGTTGTCTCACGTGTGTCCATCGAATCAGACACTTTGGAGTGAATTTGGAGACATCGAAATTTTCCACAAAAAATCGTATAGCCGGCATGGTCAAATTTGAGGTTTTTCCTCGTTCTTCTTCCAACTGCCATAGCCTCGCAATATGACCTACCTAAGACTTCTGTACACCTCTGGCGATGTTGTCTCACGTGTATCCATCGAATCAGACACTTTGGAGTGAATTTGGAGACATCGAAATTTTCCACAAAAAATCGTATAGCCGGCATGGTAAAATTTGAGGTTTTTCCTCGTTCTTCTTCCAACTGCCATAGCGGCGCAATATGACCTACCTAAGACTTCTGTACACCTCTGGCGATGTTGTCTCACGTGTATCCATCGAATCAGACACTTTGGAGTGAATTTGGAGACATCCAAATTTTCCACAAAAAATCGTATAGCCGGCATGGTCAAATTTGAGGTTTTTCCTCGTTCTTCTACCAAGTGCCATAGCGGCGCAATATGACCTACCTAAGACTTCTGTACACCTCTGGCGATGTTGTCTCACGTGTATCCATCGAATCAGACACTTTGGAGTGAATTTGGAGACATCGAAATTTTCCACAAAAAATCGTATAGCCGGCATGGTCAAATTTGAGGTTTTTCCTCGTTCTTCTTCCAACTGCCATAGCGGCGCAATATGACCTACCTAAGACTTCTGTACACCTCTGGCGATGTTGTCTCACGTGTATCCATCGAATCAGACACTTTGGAGTGAATTTGGAGACATCCAAATTTTCCACAAAAAATCGTATAGCCGGCATGGTCAAATTTGAGGTTTTTCCTCGTTCTTCTACCAAGTGCCATAGCGGCGCAATATGACCTACCTAAGACTTCTGTACACCTCTGGCGATGTTGTCTCACGTGTATCCATCGAATCAGACACTTTGGAGTGAATTTGGAGACATCGAAATTTTCCACAAAAAATCGTATAACCTACCTAAGACTTCTGTACACCTCTGGCGATGTTGTCTCACGTGTATCCATCGAATCAGACACTTTGGAGTGAATTTGGAGACATCCAAATTTTCCACAAAAAATCGTATAGCCGGCATGGTCAAATTTGAGGTTTTTCCTCGTTCTTCTTCCAACTGCCATAGCGGCGCAATATGACCTACCTAAGACTTCTGTACACCTCTGGCGATGTTGTCTCACGTGTATCCATCGAATCAGACACTTTGGAGTGAATTTGGAGACATCCAAATTTTCCACAAAAAATCGTATAGCCGGCATGGTCAAATTTGAGGTTTTTCCTCGTTCTTCTACCAAGTGCCATAGCGGCGCAATATGACCTACCTAAGACTTCTGTACACCTCTGGCGATGTTGTCTCACGTGTATCCATCGAATCAGACACTTTGGAGTGAATTTGGAGACATCGAAATTTTCCACAAAAAATCGTATAGCCGGCATGGTCAAATTTGAGGTTTTTCCTCGTTCTTCTACCAAGTGCCATAGCGGCGCAATATGACCTACCTAAGACTTCTGTACACCTCTGGCGATGTTGTCTCACGTGTGTCCATCGAATCAGACACTTTGGAGTGAATTTGGAGACATCGAAATTTTCCACAAAAAATCGTTAGCCGGCATGGTAAAATTTGAGGTTTTTCCTCGTTCTTCTTCCAACTGCCATAGCGGCGCAATATGACCTACCTAAGACTTCTGTACACCTCTGACGATGTTGTCTCACGTGTATCCATCGAATCAGACACTTTGGAGTGAATTTGGAGACATCGAAATTTTCCACAAAAAATCGTATAGCCGGCATGGTCAAATTTGAGGTTTTTCCTCGTTCTTCTTCCAACTGCCATAGCCTCGCAATATGACCTACCTAAGACTTCTGTACACCTCTGGCGATGTTGTCTCACGTGTATCCATCGAATCAGACACTTTGGAGTGAATTTGGAGACATCGAAATTTTCCACAAAAAATCGTATAGCCGGCATGGTAAAATTTGAGGTTTTTCCTCGTTCTTCTTCCAACTGCCATAGCGGCGCAATATGACCTACCTAAGACTTCTGTACACCTCTGGCGATGTTGTCTCACGTGTATCCATCGAATCAGACACTTTGGAGTGAATTTGGAGACATCCAAATTTTCCACAAAAAATCGTATAGCCGGCATGGTCAAATTTGAGGTTTTTCCTCGTTCTTCTACCAAGTGCCATAGCGGCGCAATATGACCTACCTAAGACTTCTGTACACCTCTGGCGATGTTGTCTCACGTGTATCCATCGAATCAGACACTTTGGAGTGAATTTGGAGACATCGAAATTTTCCACAAAAAATCGTATAGCCGGCATGGTCAAATTTGAGGTTTTTCCTCGTTCTTCTTCCAACTGCCATAGCGGCGCAATATGACCTACCTAAGACTTCTGTACACCTCTGGCGATGTTGTCTCACGTGTATCCATCGAATCAGACACTTTGGAGTGAATTTGGAGACATCCAAATTTTCCACAAAAAATCGTATAGCCGGCATGGTCAAATTTGAGGTTTTTCCTCGTTCTTCTACCAAGTGCCATAGCGGCGCAATATGACCTACCTAAGACTTCTGTACACCTCTGGCGATGTTGTCTCACGTGTATCCATCGAATCAGACACTTTGGAGTGAATTTGGAGACATCGAAATTTTCCACAAAAAATCGTATAGCCGGCATGGTCAAATTTGAGGTTTTTCCTCGTTCTTCTTCCAACTGCCATAGCGGCGCAATATGACCTACCTAAGACTTCTGTACACCTCTGGCGATGTTGTCTCACGTGTATCCATCGAATCAGACACTTTGGAGTGAATTTGGAGACATCCAAATTTTCCACAAAAAATCGTATAGCCGGCATGGTCAAATTTGAGGTTTTTCCTCGTTCTTCTACCAAGTGCCATAGCGGCGCAATATGACCTACCTAAGACTTCTGTACACCTCTGGCGATGTTGTCTCACGTGTATCCATCGAATCAGACACTTTGGAGTGAATTTGGAGACATCGAAATTTTCCACAAAAAATCGTATAGCCGGCATGGTAAAATTTGAGGTTTTTCCTCGTTCTTCTTCCAACTGCCATAGCGGCGCAATATGACCTACCTAAGACTTCTGTACACCTCTGGCGATGTTGTCTCACGTGTATCCATCGAATCAGACACTTTGGAGTGAATTTGGAGACATCGAAATTTTCCACAAAAAATCGTATAGCCGGCATGGTAAAATTTGAGGTTTTTCCTCGTTCTTCTTCCAACTGCCATAGCGGCGCAATATGACCTACCTAAGACTTCTGTACACCTCTGGCGATGTTGTCTCACGTGTATCCATCGAATCAGACACTTTGGAGTGAATTTGGAGACATCCAAATTTTCCACAAAAAATCGTATAGCCGGCATGGTCAAATTTGAGGTTTTTCCTCGTTCTTCTACCAAGTGCCATAGCGGCGCAATATGACCTACCTAAGACTTCTGTACACCTCTGGCGATGTTGTCTCACGTGTATCCATCGAATCAGACACTTTGGAGTGAATTTGGAGACATCCAAATTTTCCACAAAAAATCGTATAGCCGGCATGGTCAAATTTGAGGTTTTTCCTCGTTCTTCTACCAAGTGCCATAGCGGCGCAATATGACCTACCTAAGACTTCTGTACACCTTTGGCGATGTTGTCTCACGTGTATCCATCGAATCAGACACTTTGGAGTGAATTTGGAGACATCCAAATTTTCCACAAAAAATCGTATAGCCGGCATGGTCAAATTTGAGGTTTTTCCTCGTTCTTCTTCCAACTGCCATAGCGGCGCAATATGACCTACCTAAGACTTCTGTACACCTCTGGCGATGTTGTCTCACGTGTATCCATCGAATCAGACACTTTGGAGTGAATTTGGAGACATCCAAATTTTCCACAAAAAATCGTATAGCCGGCATGGTCAAATTTGAGGTTTTTCCTCGTTCTTCTACCAAGTGCCATAGCGGCGCAATATGACCTACCTAAGACTTCTGTACACCTCTGGCGATGTTGTCTCACGTGTATCCATCGAATCAGACACTTTGGAGTGAATTTGGAGACATCCAAATTTTCCACAAAAAATCGTTAGCCGGCATGGTAAAATTTGAGGTTTTTCCTCGTTCTTCTTCCAACTGCCATAGCGGCGCAATATGACCTACCTAAGACTTCTGTACACCTCTGGCGATGTTGTCTCACGTGTATCCATCGAATCAGACACTTTGGAGTGAATTTGGAGACATCCAAATTTTCCACAAAAAATCGTATAGCCGGCATGGTCAAATTTGAGGTTTTTCCTCGTTCTTCTACCAAGTGCCATAGCGGCGCAATATGACCTACCTAAGACTTCTGTACACCTCTGGCGATGTTGTCTCACGTGTATCCATCGAATCAGACACTTTGGAGTGAATTTCGAGACATCGAAATTTTCCACAAAAAATCGTATAGCCGGCATGGTCAAATTTGAGGTTTTTCCTCGTTCTTCTTCCAACTGCCATAGCGGCGCAATATGACCTACCTAAGACTTTTGTACACCTCTGGCGATGTTGTCTCACGTGTATCCATCGAATCAGACACTTTGGAGTGAATTTGGAGACATCGATATTTTCCACAAAAAATCGTATAGCCGGCATGGTCAAATTTGAGGTTTTTCCTCGTTCTTCTTCCAACTGCCATAGCGGCGCAATATGACCTACCTAAGACTTCTGTACACCTTTGGCGATGTTGTCTCACGTGTATCCATCGAATCAGACACTTTGGAGTGAATTTGGAGACATCCAAATTTTCCACAAATAATCGTATAGCCGGCATGGTCAAATTTGAGGTTTTTCCTCGTTCTTCTACCAACTGCCATAGCGGCGCAATATGACCTACCTAAGACTTCTGTACACCTCTGGCGATGTTGTCTCACGTGTATCCATCGAATCAGACACTTTGGAGTAAATTTGGAGACATCGAAATTTTCCACAAAAAATCGTTAGCCGGCATGGTAAAATTTGAGGTTTTTCCTCGTTCTTCTCCCAACTGCCATAGCGGCGCAATATGACCTACCTAAGACTTCTGTACACCTCTGGCGATGTTGTCTCACGTGTATCCATCGAATCAGACACTTTGGAGTGAATTTGGAGACATCCAAATTTTCCACAAAAAATCGTATAGCCGGCATGGTCAAATTTGAGGTTTTTCCTCGTTCTTCTACCAAGTGCCATAGCGGCGCAATATGACCTACCTAAGACTTCTGTACACCTCTGGCGATGTTGTCTCACGTGTATCCATCGAATCAGACACTTTGGAGTGAATTTGGAGACATCGAAATTTTCCACAAAAAATCGTTAGCCGGCATGGTAAAATTTGAGGTTTTTCCTCGTTCTTCTTCCAACTGCCATAGCGGCGCAATATGACCTACCTAAGACTTCTGTACACCTCTGGCGATGTTGTCTCACGTGTATCCATCGAATCAGACACTTTGGAGTGAATTTGGAGACATCGAAATTTTCCACAAAAAATCGTATAGCCGGCATGGTCAAATTTGAGGTTTTTCCTCGTTCTTCTTCCAACTGCCATAGCGGCGCAATATGACCTACCTAAGACTTCTGTACACCTCTGGCGATGTTGTCTCACGTGTATCCATCGAATCAGACACTTTGGAGTGAATTTGGAGACATCGATATTTTCCACAAAAAATCGTATAGCCGGCATGGTTAAATTTGAGGTTTTTCCTCGTTCTTCTTCCAACTGCCATAGCGGCGCAATATGACCTACCTAAGACTTCTGTACACCTTTGGCGATGTTGTCTCACGTGTATCCATCGAATCAGACACTTTGGAGTGAATTTGGAGACATCGAAATTTTCCACAAAAAATCGTATAGCCGGCATGGTCAAATTTGAGGTTTTTCCTCGTTCTTCTTCCAACTGCCATAGCGGCGCAATATGACCTACCTAAGACTTCTGTACACCTCTGGCGATGTTGTCTCACGTGTATCCATCGAATCAGACACTTTGGAGTGAATTTGGAGACATCCAAATTTTCCACAAAAAATCGTATAGCCGGCATGGTCAAATTTGAGGTTTTCCTCGTTCTTCTACCAAGTGCCATAGCGGCGCAATATGACCTACCTAAGACTTCTGTACACCTCTGGCGATGTTGTCTCACGTGTATCCATCGAATCAGACACTTTGGAGTGAATTTGGAGACATCGAAATTTTCCACAAAAAATCGTATAGCCGGCATGGTCAAATTTGAGGTTTTTCCTCGTTCTTCTTCCAACTGCCATAGCCTCGCAATATGACCTACCTAAGACTTCTGTACACCTCTGGCGATGTTGTCTCACGTGTATCCATCGAATCAGACACTTTGGAGTGAATTTAGAGACATCGAAATTTTCCACAAAAAATCGTATAGCCGGCATGGTTAAATTTGAGGTTTTTCCTCGTTCTTCTTCCAACTGCCATAGCGGCGCAATATGACCTACCTAAGACTTCTGTACACCTTTGGCGATGTTGTCTCACGTGTATCCATCGAATCAGACACTTTGGAGTGAATTTGGAGACATCGAAATTTTCCACAAAAAATCGTATAGCCGGCATGGTTAAATTTGAGGTTTTTCCTCGTTCTTCTTCCAACTGCCATAGCGGCGCAATATGACCTACCTAAGACTTCTGTACACCTTTGGCGATGTTGTCTCACGTGTATCCATCGAATCAGACACTTTGGAGTGAATTTGGAGACATCGAAATTTTCCACAAAAAATCGTATAGCCGGCATGGTCAAATTTGAGGTTTTTCCTCGTTCTTCTTCCAACTGCCATAGCGGCGCAATATGACCTACCTAAGACTTCTGTACACCTCTGGCGATGTTGTCTCACGTGTATCCATCGAATCAGACACTTTGGAGTGAATTTGGAGACATCGAAATTTTCCACAAAAAATCGTATAGCCGGCATGGTCAAATTTGAGGTTTTTCCTCGTTCTTCTTCCAACTGCCATAGCCTCGCAATATGACCTACCTAAGACTTCTGTACACCTCTGGCGATGTTGTCTCACGTGTATCCATCGAATCAGACACTTTGGAGTGAATTTAGAGACATCGAAATTTTCCACAAAAAATCGTATAGCCGGCATGGTCAAATTTGAGGTTTTTCCTCGTTCTTCTTCCAACTGCCATAGCGGCGCAATATGACCTACCTAAGACTTCTGTACACCTCTGGCGATGTTGTCTCACGTGTATCCATCGAATCAGACACTTTGGAGTGAATTTGGAGACATCCAAATTTTCCACAAAAAATCGTATAGCCGGCATGGTCAAATTTGAGGTTTTCCTCGTTCTTCTACCAAGTGCCATAGCGGCGCAATATGACCTACCTAAGACTTCTGTACACCTCTGGCGATGTTGTCTCACGTGTATCCATCGAATCAGACACTTTGGAGTGAATTTGGAGACATCGAAATTTTCCACAAAAAATCGTTAGCCGGCATGGTCAAATTTGAGGTTTTTCCTCGTTCTTCTTCCAACTGCCATAGCGGCGCAATATGACCTACCTAAGACTTCTGTACACCTCTGGCGATGTTGTCTCACGTGTATCCATCGAATCAGACACTTTGGAGTGAATTTGGAGACATCGAAATTTTCCACAAAAAATCGTATAGCCGGCATGGTCAAATTTGAGGTTTTTCCTCGTTCTTCTTCCAACTGCCATAGCCTCGCAATATGACCTACCTAAGACTTCTGTACACCTCTGGCGATGTTGTCTCACGTGTATCCATCGAATCAGACACTTTGGAGTGAATTTAGAGACATCGAAATTTTCCACAAAAAATCGTATAGCCGGCATGGTCAAATTTGAGGTTTTTCCTCGTTCTTCTTCCAACTGCCATAGCGGCGCAATATGACCTACCTAAGACTTCTGTACACCTTTGGCGATGTTGTCTCACGTGTATCCATCGAATCAGACACTTTGGAGTGAATTTGGAGACATCCAAATTTTCCACAAATAATCGTATAGCCGGCATGGTCAAATTTGAGGTTTTTCCTCGTTCTTCTTCCAACTGCCATAGCGGCGCAATATGACCTACCTAAGACTTCTGTACACCTCTGGCGATGTTGTCTCACGTGTATCCATCGAATCAGACACTTTGGAGTGAATTTGGAGGCATCGAAATTTTCCACAAAAAATCGTATAGCCGGCATGGTCAAATTTGAGGTTTTTCCTCGTTCTTCTTCCAACTGCCATAGCGGCGCAATATGACCTACCTAAGACTTCTGTACACCTCTGGCGATGTTGTCTCACGTGTATTCATCGAATCAGACACTTTGGGGTGAATTTGGAGACATCGAAATTTTCCACAAAAAATCGTATAGCCGGCATGGTCAAATTTGAGGTTTTTCCTCGTTCTTCTTCCAACTGCCATAGCGGCGCAATATGACCTACCTAAGACTTCTGTACACCTTTGGCGATGTTGTCTCACGTGTATCCATCGAATCAGACACTTTGGAGTGAATTTGGAGACATCGATATTTTCCACAAATAATCGTATAGCCGGCATGGTCAAATTTGAGGTTTTTCCTCGTTCTTCTTCCAACTGCCATAGCGGCGCAATATGACCTACCTAAGACTTCTGTACACCTCTGGCGATGTTGTCTCACGTGTATCCATCGAATCAGACACTTGGGAGTGAATTTGGAGACATCGAAATTTTCCACAAAAAATCGTATAGCCGGCATGGTCAAATTTGAGGTTTTTCCTCGTTCTTCTTCCAACTGCCATAGCGGCGCAATATGACCTACCTAAGAATTCTGTACACCTCTGGCGATGTTGTCTCACGTGTATTCATCGAATCAGACACTTTGGGGTGAATTTGGAGACATCGAAATTTTCCACAAAAAATCGTATAGCCGGCATGGTCAAATTTGAGGTTTTTCCTCGTTCTTCTTCCAACTGCCATAGCGGCGCAATATGACCTACCTAAGACTTCTGTACACCTTTGGCGATGTTGTCTCACGTGTATCCATCGAATCAGACACTTTGGAGTGAATTTGGAGACATCGATATTTTCCACAAATAATCGTATAGCCGGCATGGTCAAATTTGAGGTTTTTCCTCGTTCTTCTTCCAACTGCCATAGCGGCGCAATATGACCTACCTAAGACTTCTGTACACCTCTGGCGATGTTGTCTCACGTGTATCCATCGAATCAGACACTTGGGAGTGAATTTGGAGACATCGAAATTTTCCACAAAAAATCGTATAGCCGGCATGGTCAAATTTGAGGTTTTTCCTCGTTCTTCTTCCAACTGCCATAGCGGCGCAATATGACCTACCTAAGACTTCTGTACACCTCTGACGATGTTGTCTCACGTGTATTCATCGAATCAGACACTTTGGAGTGAATTTGGAGACATCCAAATTTTCCACAAAAAATCGTATAGCCGGCATGGTCAAATTTGAGGTTTTTCCTCGTTCTTCTACCAAGTGCCATAGCGGCGCAATATGACCTACCTAAGACTTCTGTACACCTCTGGCGATGTTGTCTCACGTGTATCCATCGAATCAGACACTTTGGAGTGAATTTGGAGACATCGATATTTTCCACAAAAAATCGTATAGCCGGCATGGTCAAATTTGAGGTTTTTCCTCGTTCTTCTTCCAACTGCCATAGCGGCGCAATATGACCTACCTAAGACTTCTGTACACCTCTGGCGATGTTGTCTCACGTGTATCCATCGAATCAGACACTTTGGAGTAAATTTGGAGACATCGAAATTTTCCACAAAAAATCGTTAGCCGGCATGGTAAAATTTGAGGTTTTTCCTCGTTCTTCTTCCAACTGCCATAGCGGCGCAATATGACCTACCTAAGACTTCTGTACACCTCTGGCGATGTTGTCTCACGTGTATCCATCGAATCAGACACTTTGGAGTGAATTTGGAGACATCGATATTTTCCACAAAAAATCGTATATGGTCAAATTTGAGGTTTTTCCTCGTTCTTCTTCCAACTCCCATAGCGGCGCAATATGACCTACCTAAGACTTCTGTACACCTCTGGCGATGTTGTCTCACGTGTATCCATCGAATCAGACACTTTGGAGTGAATTTCGAGACATCGAAATTTTCCACAAAAAATCGTATAGCCGGCATGGTCAAATTTGAGGGTTTTCCTCGTTCTTCTTCCAACTGCCATAGCGGCGCAATATGACCTACCTAAGACTTCTGTACACCTCTGGCGATGTTGTCTCACGTGTATCCATCGAATCAGACACTTTGGAGTGAATTTGGAGACATCCAAATTTTCCACAAAAAATCGTATAGCCGGCATGGTCAAATTTGAGGTTTTTCCTCGTTCTTCTTCCAACTGCCATAGCGGCGCAATATGACCTACCAAAGACTTCTGTACACCTCTGGCGATGTTGTCTCACGTGTATCCATCGAATCAGACACTTTGGAGTAAATTTGGAGACATCGAAATTTTCCACAAAAAATCGTTAGCCGGCATGGTAAAATTTGAGGTTTTTCCTCGTTCTTCTTCCAACTGCCATAGCGGCGCAATATGACCTACCTAAGACTTCTGTACACCTCTGGCGATGTTGTCTCACGTGTATCTATCTAATCAGACACTTTGGAGTGAATTTGGAGACATCCAAATTTTCCACAAAAAATCGTATAGCCGGCATGGTCAAATTTGAGGTTTTTCCTCGTTCTTCTTCCAACTGCCATAGCAGCGCAATATGACCTACCTAAGACTACTGTACACCTCTGGCGATGTTGTCTCACGTGTATCTATCTAATCAGACACTTTGGAGTGAATTTGGAGACATCCAAATTTTCCACAAAAAATCGTATAGCCGGCATGGTCAAATTTGAGGTTTTTCCTCGTTCTCCTTCCAACTGCCATAGCGGCGCAATATGACCTACCTAAGACTTCTGTACACCTCTGGCGATGTTGTCTCACGTGTATCCATCGAATCAGACACTTTGGAGTAAATTTGGAGACATCGAAATTTTCCACAAAAAATCGCCGGCATGGTAAAATTTGAGTTTTTTCCTCGTTCTTCTTCCAACTGCCATAGCGGCGCAATATGACCTACCTAAGACTTCTGTACACCTCTGGCGATGTTGTCTCACGTGTATCCATCGAATCAGACACTTTGGAGTGAATTTGGAGACATCGATATTTTCCACAAAAAATCGTATAGCCGGCATGGTCAAATTTGAGGTTTTTCCTCGTTCTTCTTCCAACTGCCATAGCGGCGCAATATGACCTACCTAAGACTTCTGTACACCTCTGGCGATGTTGTCTCACGTGTATCCATCGAATCAGACACTTTGGAGTAAATTTGGAGACATCGAAATTTTCCACAAAAAATCGTTAGCCGGCATGGTAAAATTTGAGGTTTTTCCTCGTTCTTCTTCCAACTGCCATAGCGGCGCAATATGACCTACCTAAGACTTCTGTACACCTCTGGCGATGTTGTCTCACGTGTATCCATCGAATCAGACACTTTGGAGTGAATTTGGAGACATCGATATTTTCCACAAAAAATCGTATATGGTCAAATTTGAGGTTTTTCCTCGTTCTTCTTCCAACTCCCATAGCGGCGCAATATGACCTACCTAAGACTTCTGTACACCTCTGGCGATGTTGTCTCACGTGTATCCATCGAATCAGACACTTTGGAGTGAATTTCGAGACATCGAAATTTTCCACAAAAAATCGTATAGCCGGCATGGTCAAATTTGAGGTTTTTCCTCGTTCTTCTTCCAACTGCCATAGCGGCGCAATATGACCTACCTAAGACTTCTGTACACCTCTGGCGATGTTGTCTCACGTGTATCCATCGAATCAGACACTTTGGAGTAAATTTGGAGACATCGAAATTTTCCACAAAAAATCGTTAGCCGGCATGGTAAAATTTGAGGTTTTTCCTCGTTCTTCTTCCAACTGCCATAGCGGCGCAATATGACCTACCTAAGACTTCTGTACACCTCTGGCGATGTTGTCTCACGTGTATCCATCGAATCAGACACTTTGGAGTGAATTTCGAGACATCGAAATTTTCCACAAAAAATCGTATAGCCGGCATGGTCAAATTTGAGGTTTTTCCTCGTTCTTCTTCCAACTGCCATAGCGGCGCAATATGACCTACCTAAGACTTCTGTACACCTCTGGCGATGTTGTCTCACGTGTATCCATCGAATCAGACACTTTGGAGTAAATTTGGAGACATCGAAATTTTCCACAAAAAATCGTTAGCCGGCATGGTAAAATTTGAGGTTTTTCCTCGTTCTTCTTCCAACTGCCATAGCGGCGCAATATGACCTACCTAAGACTTCTGTACACATTTGGCGATGTTGTCTCACGTGTATCCATCGAATCAGACACTTTGGAGTGAATTTGGAGACATCCAAATTTTCCACAAAAAATCGTATAGCCGGCATGGTCAAATTTGAGGTTTTTCCTCGTTCTTCTACCAAGTGCCATAGCGGCGCAATATGACCTACCTAAGACTTCTGTACACCTCTGGCGATGTTGTCTCACGTGTATCCATCGAATCAGACACTTTGGAGTAAATTTGGAGACATCGAAATTTTCCACAAAAAATCGTTAGCCGGCATGGTAAAATTTGAGGTTTTTCCTCGTTCTTCTTCCAACTGCCATAGCGGCGCAATATGACCTACCTAAGACTTCTGTACACCTCTGGCGATGTTGTCTCACGTGTATCCATCGAATCAGACACTTTGGAGTGAATTTGGAGACATCGATATTTTCCACAAAAAATCGTATAGCCGGCATGGTCAAATTTGAGGTTTTTCCTCGTTCTTCTTCCAACTGCCATAGCGGCGCAATATGACCTACCTAAGACTTCTGTACACCTCTGGCGATGTTGTCTCACGTGTATCCATCGAATCAGACACTTTGGAGTGAATTTGGAGACATCCAAATTTTCCACAAAAAATCGTATAGCCGGCATGGTCAAATTTGAGGTTTTTCTTCGTTCTTCTTCCAACTGCCATAGCGGCGCAATATGACCTACCTAAGACTTCTGTACACCTCTGGCGATGTTGTCTCACGTGTATCCATCGAATCAGACACTTTGGAGTGAATTTCGAGACATCGAAATTTTCCACAAAAAATCGTTAGCCGGCATGGTAAAATTTGAGGTTTTTCCTCGTTCTTCTACCAAGTGCCATAGCGGCGCAATATGACCTACCTAAGACTTCTGTACACCTCTGGCGATGTTGTCTCACGTGTATCCATCGAATCAGACACTTTGGAGTGAATTTGGAGACATCGATATTTTCCACAAAAAATCGTATAGCCGGCATGGTCAAATTTGAGGTTTTTCCTCGTTCTTCTTCCAACTCCCATAGCGGCGCAATATGACCTACCTAAGACTTCTGTACACCTCTGGCGATGTTGTCTCACGTGTATCCATCGAATCAGACACTTTGGAGTGAATTTCGAGACATCGAAATTTTCCACAAAAAATCGTATAGCCGGCATGGTCAAATTTGAGGTTTTTCCTCGTTCTTCTTCCAACTGCCATAGCGGCGCAATATGACCTACCTAAGACTTCTGTACACCTCTGGCGATGTTGTCTCACGTGTATCCATCGAATCAGACACTTTGGAGTGAATTTGGAGACATCCAAATTTTCCACAAAAAATCTTATAGCCGGCATGGTCAAATTTGAGGTTTTTCCTCGTTCTTCTTCCAACTGCCATAGCGGCGCAATATGACCTACCTAAGACTTCTGTACACCTCTGGCGATGTTGTCTCACGTGTATCCATCGAATCAGACACTTTGGAGTGAATTTGGAGACATCGAAATTTTTCACAAAAAATCGTATAGCCGGCATGGTCAAATTTGAGGTTTTTCCTCGTTCTTCTTCCAACTGCCATAGCGGCGCAATATGACCTACCTAAGACTTCTGTACACCTTTGGCGATGTTGTCTCACGTGTATCCATCGAATCAGACACTTTGGAGTGAATTTGGAGACATCCAAATTTTCCACAAATAATCGTATAGCCGGCATGGTCAAATTTGAGGTTTTTCCTCGTTCTTCTTCCAACTGCCATAGCGGCGCAATATGACCTACCTAAGACTTCTGTACACCTCTGGCGATGTTGTCTCACGTGTATTCATCGAATCAGACACTTTGGAGTGAATTTGGAGACATCCAAATTTTCCACAAAAAATCGTATAGCCGGCATGGTCAAATTTGAGGTTTTTCCTCGTTCTTCTACCAAGTGCCATAGCGGCGCAATATGACCTACCTAAGACTTCTGTACACCTCTGGCGATGTTGTCTCACGTGTATCCATCGAATCAGACACTTTGGAGTGAATTTGGAGACATCGATATTTTCCACAAAAAATCGTATAGCCGGCATGGTCAAATTTGAGGTTTTTCCTCATTCTTCTTCCAACTGCCATAGCGGCGCAATATGACCTACCTAAGACTTCTGTACACCTCTGACGATGTTTTCTCACGTGTATCCATCGAATCAGACACTTTGGAGTGAATTTGGAGACATCGAAATTTTTCACAAAAAATCGTCCGGCATGGTCAAATTTGAGGTTTTTCCTCGTTCTTCTTCCAACTGCCATAGCGGCGCAATATGACCTAAATAAGACTTCTGTACACCTTTGGCGATGTTGTCTCACGTGTATCCATCGAATCAGACACTTTGGAGTGAATTTGGAGACATCCAAATTTTCCACAAAAAATCGTATAGCCGGCATGGTCAAATTTGAGGTTTTTCCTCGTTCTTCTTCCAACTGCCATAGCGGCGCAATATGACCTACCTAAGACTTCTGGACACCTCTGGCGATGTTGTCTCACGTGTATTCATCGAATCAGACACTTTGGAGTGAATTTGGAGACATCCAAATTTTCCACAAAAAATCGTATAGCCGGCATGGTCAAATTTGAGGTTTTTCCTCGTTCTTCTACCAAGTGCCATAGCGGCGCAATATGACCTACCTAAGACTTCTGTACACCTCTGGCGATGTTGTCTCACGTGTATCCATCGAATCAGACACTTTGGAGTGAATTTGGAGACATCGATATTTTCCACAAAAAATCGTATAGCCGGCATGGTCAAATTTGAGGTTTTTCCTCGTTCTTCTTCCAACTCCCATAGCGGCGCAATATGACCTACCTAAGACTTCTGTACACCTCTGGCGATGTTGTCTCACGTGTATCCATCGAATCAGACACTTTGGAGTGAATTTCGAGACATCGAAATTTTCCACAAAAAATCGTATAGCCGGCATGGTCAAATTTGAGGTTTTTCCTCGTTCTTCTTCCAACTGCCATAGCGGCGCAATATGACCTACCTAAGACTTCTGTACACCTCTGGCGATGTTGTCTCACGTGTATCCATCGAATCAGACACTTTGGAGTGAATTTGGAGACATCCAAATTTTCCACAAAAAATCGTATAGCCGGCATGGTCAAATTTGAGGTTTTTCTTCGTTCTTCTTCCAACTGCCATAGCGGCGCAATATGACCTACCTAAGACTTCTGTACACCTCTGGCGATGTTGTCTCACGTGTATCCATCGAATCAGACACTTTGGAGTGAATTTCGAGACATCGAAATTTTCCACAAAAAATCGTTAGCCGGCATGGTAAAATTTGAGGTTTTTCCTCGTTCTTCTACCAAGTGCCATAGCGGCGCAATATGACCTACCTAAGACTTCTGTACACCTCTGGCGATGTTGTCTCACGTGTATCCATCGAATCAGACACTTTGGAGTGAATTTGGAGACATCGATATTTTCCACAAAAAATCGTATAGCCGGCATGGTCAAATTTGAGGTTTTTCCTCGTTCTTCTTCCAACTCCCATAGCGGCGCAATATGACCTACCTAAGACTTCTGTACACCTCTGGCGATGTTGTCTCACGTGTATCCATCGAATCAGACACTTTGGAGTGAATTTCGAGACATCGAAATTTTCCACAAAAAATCGTATAGCCGGCATGGTCAAATTTGAGGTTTTTCCTCGTTCTTCTTCCAACTGCCATAGCGGCGCAATATGACCTACCTAAGACTTCTGTACACCTCTGGCGATGTTGTCTCACGTGTATCCATCGAATCAGACACTTTGGAGTGAATTTGGAGACATCCAAATTTTCCACAAAAAATCTTATAGCCGGCATGGTCAAATTTGAGGTTTTTCCTCGTTCTTCTTCCAACTGCCATAGCGGCGCAATATGACCTACCTAAGACTTCTGTACACCTTTGGCGATGTTGTCTCACGTGTATCCATCGAATCAGACACTTTGGAGTGAATTTGGAGACATCCAAATTTTCCACAAATAATCGTATAGCCGGCATGGTCAAATTTGAGGTTTTTCCTCGTTCTTCTTCCAACTGCCATAGCGGCGCAATATGACCTACCTAAGACTTCTGTACACCTCTGGCGATGTTGTCTCACGTGTATTCATCGAATCAGACACTTTGGAGTGAATTTGGAGACATCCAAATTTTCCACAAAAAATCGTATAGCCGGCATGGTCAAATTTGAGGTTTTTCCTCGTTCTTCTACCAAGTGCCATAGCGGCGCAATATGACCTACCTAAGACTTCTGTACACCTCTGGCGATGTTGTCTCACGTGTATCCATCGAATCAGACACTTTGGAGTGAATTTGGAGACATCGATATTTTCCACAAAAAATCGTATAGCCGGCATGGTCAAATTTGAGGTTTTTCCTCATTCTTCTTCCAACTGCCATAGCGGCGCAATATGACCTACCTAAGACTTCTGTACACCTCTGACGATGTTTTCTCACGTGTATCCATCGAATCAGACACTTTGGAGTGAATTTGGAGACATCGAAATTTTTCACAAAAAATCGTCCGGCATGGTCAAATTTGAGGTTTTTCCTCGTTCTTCTTCCAACTGCCATAGCGGCGCAATATGACCTAAATAAGACTTCTGTACACCTTTGGCGATGTTGTCTCACGTGTATCCATCGAATCAGACACTTTGGAGTGAATTTGGAGACATCCAAATTTTCCACAAAAAATCGTATAGCCGGCCAAAAAATCGTATAGCCGGCATGGTCAAATTTGAGGTTTTTCCTCGTTCTTCTTCCAACTGCCATAGCGGCGCAATATGACCTACCTAAGACTTCTGTACACCTCTGGCGATGTTGTCTCACGTGTATCCATCGAATCAGACACTTTGGAGTGAATTTGGAGACATACAAATTTTCCACAAAAAATCGTATAGCCGGCATGGTAAAATTTGAGGTTTTTCCTCGTTCTTCTTCCAACTGCCATAGCGGCGCAATATGACCTACCTAAGACTTCTGTACACCTCTGGCGATGTTGTCTCACGTGTATCCATCGAATCAGACACTTTGGAGTGAATTTGGAGACATCCAAATTTTCCACAAAAAATCGTATAGCCGGCATGGTCAAATTTGAGGTTTTTCCTCGTTCTTCTTCCAACTGCCATAGCGGCGCAATATGACCTACCTAAGACTTCTGTACACCTCTGGCGATGTTGTCTCACGTGTATCCATCGAATCAGACACTTTGGAGTGAATTTGGAGACATCCAAATTTTCCACAAAAAATCGTATAGCCGGCATGGTCAAATTTGAGGTTTTTCCTCGTTCTTCTTCTCTCTACCTAAGACTTCTGTACACCTCTGGCGATGTTGTCTCACGTGTATCCATCGAATCAGACACTTTGGAGTGAATTTGGAGACATCCAAATTTTCCACAAAAAATCGTATAGCCGGCATGGTAAAATTTGAGGTTTTTCCTCGTTCTTCTTCCAACTGCCATAGCGGCGCAATATGACCTACCTAAGACTTCTGTACACCTCTGGCGATGTTGTCTCACGTGTATCCATCGAATCAGACACTTTGGAGTGAATTTGGAGACATCCAAATTTTCCACAAAAAATCGTATAGCCGGCATGGTCAAATTTGAGGTTTTTCCTCGTTCTTCTTCCAACTGCCATAGCGGCGCAATATGACCTACCTAAGACTTCTGTACACCTCTGGCGATGTTGTCTCACGTGTATCCATCGAATCAGACACTTTGGAGTGAATTTGGAGACATCCAAATTTTCCACAAAAAATCGTATAGCCGGCATGGTCAAATTTGAGGTTTTTCCTCGTTCTTCTTCCAACTGCCATAGCGGCGCAATATGACCTACCTAAGACTTGTGTACACCTCTGGCGATGTTGTCTCACGTGTATCCATCGAATCAGACACTTTGGAGTGAATTTGGAGACATCCAAATTTTCCACAAAAAATCGTATAGCCGGCATGGTCAAATTTGAGGTTTTTCCTCGTTCTTCTTCCAACTGCCATAGCGGCGCAATATGACCTACCTAAGACTTCTGTACACCTCTGGCGATGTTGTCTTACGTGTATCCATCGAATCAGACACTTTGGAGTGAATTTGGAGACATCCAAATTTTCCACAAAAAATCGTATAGCCGGCATGGTCAAATTTGAGGTTTTTCCTCGTTCTTCTTCCAACTGCCATAGCGGCGCAATATGACCTACCTAAGACTTCTGTACACCTCTGGCGATGTTGTCTCACGTGTATCCATCGAATCAGACACTTTGGAGTGAATTTGGAGACATCCAAATTTTCCACAAAAAATCGTATAGCCGGCATGGTCAAATTTGAGGTTTTTCCTCGTTCTTCTTCCAACTGCCATAGCGGCGCAATATGACCTACCTAAGACTTCTGTACACCTCTGGCGATGTTGTCTTACGTGTATCCATCGAATCAGACACTTTGGAGTGAATTTGGAGACATCCAAATTTTCCACAAAAAATCGTATAGCCGGCATGGTCAAATTTGAGGTTTTTCCTCGTTCTTCTTCCAACTGCCATAGCGGCGCAATATGACCTACCTAAGACTTCTGTACACCTCTGGCGATGTTGTCTCACGTGTATCCATCGAATCAGACACTTTGGAGTGAATTTGGAGACATCCAAATTTTCCACTAAAAATCGTATAGCCGGCATGGTCAAATTTGAGGTTTTTCCTCGTTCTTCTTCCAACTGCCATAGCGGCGCAATATGACCTACCTAAGACTTCTGTACACCTCTGGCGATGTTGTCTCACGTGTATCCATCGAATCAGACACTTTGGGGTGAATTTGGAGACATCCAAATTTTCCACAAAAAATCGTATAGCCGGCATGGTCAAATTTGAGGTTTTTCCTCGTTCTTCTTCCAACTGCCATAGAGGCGCAATATGACCTACCTAAGACTTCTGTACACCTCTGGCGATGTTGTCTCACGTGTATCCATCGAATCAGACACTTTGGAGTGAATTTGGAGACATCCAAATTTTCCACAAAAAATCGTATAGCCGGCATGGTCAAATTTGAGGTTTTTCCTCGTTCTTCTTCCAACTGCCATAGCGGCGCAATATGACCTACCTAAGACTTCTGTACACCTCTGGCGATGTTGTCTCACGTGTATCCATCGAATCAGACACTTTGGAGTGAATTTGGAGACATCCAAATTTTCCACAAAAAATCGTATAGCCGGCAGGTCAAATTTGAGGTTTTTCCTCGTTCTTCTTCCAACTGCCATAGCGGCGCAATATGACCTACCTAAGACTTCTGTACACCTCTGGCGATGTTGTCTCACGTGTATCCATCGAATCAGACACTTTGGAGTGAATTTGGAGACATCCAAATTTTCCACTAAAAATCGTATAGCCGGCATGGTCAAATTTGAGGTTTTTCCTCGTTCTTCTTCCAACTGCCATAGCGGCGCAATATGACCTACCTAAGACTTCTGTACACCTCTGGCGATGTTGTCTCACGTGTATCCATCGAATCAGACACTTTGGGGTGAATTTGGAGACATCCAAATTTTCCACAAAAAATCGTATAGCCGGCATGGTCAAATTTGAGGTTTTTCCTCGTTCTTCTTCCAACTGCCATAGCGGCGCAATATGACCTACCTAAGACTTCTGTACACCTCTGGCGATGTTGTCTCACGTGTATCCATCGAATCAGACACTTTGGAGTGAATTTGGAGACATCCAAATTTTCCACAAAAAATCGTATAGCCGGCATGGTAAAATTTGAGGTTTTTCCTCGTTCTTCTTCCAACTGCCATAGCGGCGCAATATGACCTACCTAAGACTTCTGTACACCTCTGGCGATGTTGTCTCACGTGTATCCATCGAATCAGACACTTTGGAGTGAATTTGGAGACATCCAAATTTTCCACAAAAAATCGTATAGCCGGCATGGTCAAATTTGAGGTTTTTCCTCGTTCTTCTTCCAACTGCCATAGAGGCGCAATATGACCTACCTAAGACTTCTGTACACCTCTGGCGATGTTGTCTCACGTGTATCCATCGAATCAGACACTTTGGAGTGAATTTGGAGACATCCAAATTTTCCACAAAAAATCGTATAGCCGGCATGGTCAAATTTGAGGTTTTTCCTCGTTCTTCTTCCAACTGCCATAGCGGCGCAATATGACCTACCTAAGACTTCTGTACACCTCTGGCGATGTTGTCTCACGTGTATCCATCGAATCAGACACTTTGGAGTGAATTTGGAGACATCCAAATTTTCCACAAAAAATCGTATAGCCGGCAGGTCAAATTTGAGGTTTTTCCTCGTTCTTCTTCCAACTGCCATAGCGGCGCAATATGACCTACCTAAGACTTCTGTACACCTCTGGCGATGTTGTCTCACGTGTATCCATCGAATCAGACACTTTGGAGTGAATTTGGAGACATCCAAATTTTCCACTAAAAATCGTATAGCCGGCATGGTCAAATTTGAGGTTTTTCCTCGTTCTTCTTCCAACTGCCATAGCGGCGCAATATGACCTACCTAAGACTTCTGTACACCTCTGGCGATGTTGTCTCACGTGTATCCATCGAATCAGACACTTTGGGGTGAATTTGGAGACATCCAAATTTTCCACAAAAAATCGTATAGCCGGCATGGTCAAATTTGAGGTTTTTCCTCGTTCTTCTTCCAACTGCCATAGCGGCGCAATATGACCTACCTAAGACTTCTGTACACCTCTGGCGATGTTGTCTCACGTGTATCCATCGAATCAGACACTTTGGAGTGAATTTGGAGACATCCAAATTTTCCACAAAAAATCGTATAGCCGGCATGGTAAAATTTGAGGTTTTTCCTCGTTCTTCTTCCAACTGCCATAGCGGCGCAATATGACCTACCTAAGACTTCTGTACACCTCTGGCGATGTTGTCTCACGTGTATCCATCGAATCAGACACTTTGGAGTGAATTTGGAGACATCCAAATTTTCCACAAAAAATCGTATAGCCGGCATGGTCAAATTTGAGGTTTTTCCTCGTTCTTCTTCCAACTGCCATAGCGGCGCAATATGACCTACCTAAGACTTCTGTACACCTCTGGCGATGTTGTCTCACGTGTATCCATCGAATCAGACACTTTGGAGTGAATTTGGAGACATCCAAATTTTCCACAAAAAATCGTATAGCCGGCATGGTCAAATTTGAGGTTTTTCCTCGTTCTTCTTCCAACTGCCATAGCGGCGCAATATGACCTACCTAAGACTTCTGTACACCTCTGGCGATGTTGTCTCACGTGTATCCATCGAATCAGACACTTTGGAGTGAATTTGGAGACATCCAAATTTTCCACAAAAAATCGTATAGCCGGCATGGTCAAATTTGAGGTTTTTCCTCGTTCTTCTTCCAACTGCCATAGCGGCGCAATATGACCTACCTAAGACTTCTGTACACCTCTGGCGATGTTGTCTCACGTGTATCCATCGAATCAGACACTTTGGAGTGAATTTGGAGACATCCAAATTTTCCACAAAAAATCGTATAGCCGGCATGGTCAAATTTGAGGTTTTTCCTCGTTCTTCTTCCAACTGCCATAGCGGCGCAATATAACCTACCTAAGACTTCTGTACACCTCTGGCGATGTTGTCTCACGTGTATCCATCGAATCAGACACTTTGGAGTGAATTTGGAGACATCCAAATTTTCCACAAAAAATCGTATAGCCGGCATGGTCAAATTTGAGGTTTTTCCTCGTTCTTCTTCCAACTGCCATAGCGGCGCAATATGACCTACCTAAGACTTCTGTACACCTCTGGCGATGTTGTCTCACGTGTATCCATCGAATCAGACACTTTGGAGTGAATTTGGAGACATCCAAATTTTCCACAAAAAATCGTATAGCCGGCATGGTCAAATTTGAGGTTTTTCCTCGTTCTTCTTCCAACTGCCATAGCGGCGCAATATGACCTACCTAAGACTTCTGTACACCTCTGGCGATGTTGTCTCACGTGTATCCATCGAATCAGACACTTTGGAGTGAATTTGGAGACATCCAAATTTTCCACAAAAAATCGTATAGCCGGCATGGTCAAATTTGAGGTTTTTCCTCGTTCTTCTTCCAACTGCCATAGCGGCGCAATATGACCTACCTAAGACTTCTGTACACCTCTGGCGATGTTGTCTCACGTGTATCCATCGAATCAGACACTTTGGAGTGAATTTGGAGACATCCAAATTTTCCACAAAAAATCGTATAGCCGGCATGGTCAAATTTGAGGTTTTTCCTCGTTCTTCTTCCAACTGCCATAGCGGCGCAATATGACCTACCTAAGACTTCTGTACACCTCTGGCGATGTTGTCTCACGTGTATCCATCGAATCAGACACTTTGGAGTGAATTTGGAGACATCCAAATTTTCCACAAAAAATCGTATAGCCGGCATGGTCAAATTTGAGGTTTTTCCTCGTTCTTCTTCCACCTGCCATAGCGGCGCAATATGACCTACCTAAGACTTCTGTACACCTCTGGCGATGTTGTCTCACGTGTATCCATCGAATCAGACACTTTGGAGTGAATTTGGAGACATCCAAATTTTCCACAAAAAATCGTATAGCCGGCATGGTCAAATTTGAGGTTTTTCCTCGTTCTTCTTCCAACTGCCATAGCGGCGCAATATGACCTACCTAAGACTTCTGTACACCTCTGGCGATGTTGTCTCACGTGTATCCATCGAATCAGACACTTTGGAGTGAATTTGGAGACATCCAAATTTTCCACAAAAAATCGTATAGCCGGCATGGTCAAATTTGAGGTTTTTCCTCGTTCTTCTTCCAACTGCCATAGCGGCGCAATATGACCTACCTAAGACTTCTGTACACCTCTGGCGATGTTGTCTCACGTGTATCCATCGAATCAGACACTTTGGAGTGAATTTGGAGACATCCAAATTTTCCACAAAAAATCGTATAGCCGGCATGGTCAAATTTGAGGTTTTTCCTCGTTCTTCTTCCAACTGCCATAGCGGCGCAATATGACCTACCTAAGACTTCTGTACACCTCTGGCGATGTTGTCTCACGTGTATCCATCGAATCAGACACTTTGGAGTGAATTTGGAGACATCAAAATTTTCCACAAAAAATCGTATAGCCGGCATGGTAAAATTTGAGGTTTTTCCTCGTTCTTCTTCCAACTGTTATAGCGGCGCAGTATGACCTACCTAAGACTTCTGTACACCTCTGGCGATGTTGTCTCACGTGTATCCATCGAATCAGACACTTTGGAGTGAATTTGGAGACATCCAAATTTTCCACAAAAAATCGTATAGCCGGCATGGTCAAATTTGAGGTTTTTCCTCGTTCTTCTTCCAACTGCCATAGCGGCGCAATATGACCTACCTAAGACTTCTGTACACCTCTGGCGATGTTGTCTCACGTGTATCCATCGAATCAGACACTTTGGAGTGAATTTGGAGACATCCAAATTTTCCACAAAAAATCGTATAGCCGGCATGGTCAAATTTGAGGTTTTTCCTCGTTCTTCTTCCAACTGCCATAGCGGCGCAATATGACCTACCTAAGACTTCTGTACACCTCTGGCGATGTTGTCTCACGTGTATCCATCGAATCAGACACTTTGGAGTGAATTTGGAGACATCCAAATTTTCTACAAAAAATCGTATAGCCGGCATGGTCAAATTTGAGGTTTTTCCTCGTTCTTCTTCCAACTGCCATAGCGGCGCAATATGACCTACCTAAGACTTCTGTACACCTCTGGCGATGTTGTCTCACGTGTATCCATCGAATCAGACACTTTGGAGTGAATTTGGAGACATCCAAATTTTCCACAAAAAATCGTATAGCCGGCATGGTCAAATTTGAGGTTTTTCCTCGTTCTTCTTCCAACTGCCATAGCGGCGCAATATGACCTACCTAAGACTTCTGTACACCTCTGGCGATGTTGTCTCACGTGTATCCATCGAATCAGACACTTTGGAGTGAATTTGGAGACATCCAAATTTGCCACAAAAAATCGTATAGCCGGCATGGTCAAATTTGAGGTTTTTCCTCGTTCTTCTTCCAACTGCCATAGCGGCGCAATATGACCTACCTAAGACTTCTGTACACCTCTGGCGATGTTGTCTCACGTGTATCCATCGAATCAGACACTTTGGAGTGAATTTGGAGACATCCAAATTTTCCACAAAAAATCGTATAGTAGGCATGGTCAAATTTGAGGTTTTTCCTCGTTCTTCTTCCAACTGCCATAGCGGCGCAATATGACCTACCTAAGACTTCTGTACACCTCTGGCGATGTTGTCTCACGTGTATCCATCGAATCAGACACTTTGGAGTGAATTTGGAGACATCCAAATTTTCCACAAAAAATCGTATAGCCGGCATGGTCAAATTTGAGGTTTTTCCTCGTTCTTCTTCCAACTGCCATAGCGGCGCAATATGACCTTCCTAAGACTTCTGTACACCTCTGGCGATGTTGTCTCACGTGTATCCATCGAATCAGACACTTTGGAGTGAATTTGGAGACATCCAAATTTTCCACAAAAAATCGTATAGCCGGCATGGTCAAATTTGAGGTTTTTCCTCGTTCTTCTTCCAACTGCCATAGCGGCGCAATATGACCTACCTAAGACTTCTGTACACCTCTGGCGATGTTGTCTCACGTGTATCCATCGAATCAGACACTTTGGAGTGAATTTGGAGACATCCAAATTTTCCACAAAAAATCGTATAGCCGGCATGGTCAAATTTGAGGTTTTTCCTCGTTCTTCTTCCAACTGCCATAGCGGCGCAATATGACCTACCTAAGACTTCTGTACACCTCTGGCGATGTTGTCTCACGTGTATCCATCGAATCAGACACTTTGGAGTGAATTTGGAGACATCAAAATTTTCCACAAAAAATCGTATAGCCGGCATGGTCAAATTTGAGGTTTTTCCTCGTTCTTCTTCCAACTGTTATAGCGGCGCAGTATGACCTACCTAAGACTTCTGTACACCTCTGGCGATGTTGTCTCACGTGTATCCATCGAATCAGACACTTTGGAGTGAATTTGGAGACATCCAAATTTTCCACAAAAAATCGTATAGCCGGCATGGTCAAATTTGAGGTTTTTCCTCGTTCTTCTTCCAACTGCCATAGCGGCGCAATATGACCTACCTAAGACTTCTGTACACCTCTGGCGATGTTGTCTCACGTGTATCCATCGAATCAGACACTTTGGAGTGAATTTGGAGACATCCAAATTTTCCACAAAAAATCGTATAGCCGGCATGGTCAAATTTGAGGTTTTTCCTCGTTCTTCTTCCAACTGCCATAGCGGCGCAATATGACCTACCTAAGACTTCTGTACACCTCTGGCGATGTTGTCTCACGTGTATCCATCGAATCAGACACTTTGGAGTGAATTTGGAGACATCCAAATTTTCTACAAAAAATCGTATAGCCGGCATGGTCAAATTTGAGGTTTTTCCTCGTTCTTCTTCCAACTGCCATAGCGGCGCAATATGACCTACCTAAGACTTCTGTACACCTCTGGCGATGTTGTCTCACGTGTATCCATCGAATCAGACACTTTGGAGTGAATTTGGAGACATCCAAATTTTCCACAAAAAATCGTATAGCCGGCATGGTCAAATTTGAGGTTTTTCCTCGTTCTTCTTCCAACTGCCATAGCGGCGCAATATGACCTACCTAAGACTTCTGTACACCTCTGGCGATGTTGTCTCACGTGTATCCATCGAATCAGACACTTTGGAGTGAATTTGGAGACATCCAAATTTTCCACAAAAAATCGTATAGCCGGCATGGTCAAATTTGAGGTTTTTCCTCGTTCTTCTTCCAACTGCCATAGCGGCGCAATATGACCTACCTAAGACTTCTGTACACCTCTGGCGATGTTGTCTCACGTGTATCCATCGAATCAGACACTTTGGAGTGAATTTGGAGACATCCAAATTTTCCACAAAAAATCGTATAGCCGGCATGGTCAAATTTGAGGTTTTTCCTCGTTCTTCTTCCAACTGCCATAGCGGCGCAATATGACCTACCTAAGACTTCTGTACACCTCTGGCGATGTTGTCTCACGTGTATCCATCGAATCAGACACTTTGGAGTGAATTTGGAGACATCCAAATTTTCCACAAAAAATCGTATAGCCGGCATGGTCAAATTTGAGGTTTTTCCTCGTTCTTCTTCCAACTGCCATAGCGGCGCAATATGACCTACCTAAGACTTCTGTACACCTCTGGCGATGTTGTCTCACGTGTATCCATCGAATCAGACACTTTGGAGTGAATTTGGAGACATCCAAATTTTCCACAAAAAATCGTATAGCCGGCATGGTCAAATTTGAGGTTTTTCCTCGTTCTTCTTCCAACTGCCATAGCGGCGCAATATGACCTACCTAAGACTTCTGTACACCTCTGGCGATGTTGTCTCACGTGTATCCATCGAATCAGACACTTTGGAGTGAATTTGGAGACATCCAAATTTTCCACAAAAAATCGTATAGCCGGCATGGTCAAATTTGAGGTTTTTCCTCGTTCTTCTTCCAACTGCCATAGCGGCGCAATATGACCTACCTAAGACTTCTGTACACCTCTGGCGATGTTGTCTCACGTGTATCCATCGAATCAGACACTTTGGAGTGAATTTGGAGACATCCAAATTTTCCACAAAAAATCGTATAGCCGGCATGGTCAAATTTGAGGTTTTTCCTCGTTCTTCTTCCAACTGCCATAGCGGCGCAATATGACCTACCTAAGACTTCTGTACACCTCTGGCGATGTTGTCTCACGTGTATCCATCGAATCAGACACTTTGGAGTGAATTTGGAGACATCCAAATTTTCCACAAAAAATCGTATAGCCGGCATGGTTAAATTTGAGGTTTTTCCTCGTTCTTCTTCCAACTGCCATAGCGGCGCAATATGACCTACCTAAGACTTCTGTACACCTCTGGCGATGTTGTCTCACGTGTATCCATCGAATCAGACACTTTGGAGTGAATTTGGAGACATCCAAATTTTCCACAAAAAATCGTATAGCCGGCATGGTCAAATTTGAGGTTTTTCCTCGTTCTTCTTCCAACTGCCATAGCGGCGCAATATGACCTACCTAAGACTTCTGTACACCTCTGGCGATGTTGTCTCACGTGTATCCATCGAATCAGACACTTTGGAGTGAATTTGGAGACATCCAAATTTTCCACAAAAAATCGTATAGCCGGCATGGTCAAATTTGAGGTTTTTCCTCGTTCTTCTTCCAACTGCCATAGCGGCGCAATATGACCTACCTAAGACTTCTGTACACCTCTGGCGATGTTGTCTCACGTGTATCCATCGAATCAGACACTTTGGAGTGAATTTGGAGACATCCAAATTTTCCACAAAAAATCGTATAGCCGGCATGGTCAAATTTGAGGTTTTTCCTCGTTCTTCTTCCAACTGCCATAGCGGCGCAATATGACCTACCTAAGACTTCTGTACACCTCTGGCGATGTTGTCTCACGTGTATCCATCGAATCAGACACTTTGGAGTGAATTTGGAGACATCCAAATTTTCCACAAAAAATCGTATAGTAGGCATGGTCAAATTTGAGGTTTTTCCTCGTTCTTCTTCCAACTGCCATAGCGGCGCAATATGACCTACCTAAGACTTCTGTACACCTCTGGCGATGTTGTCTCACGTGTATCCATCGAATCAGACACTTTGGAGTGAATTTGGAGACATCCAAATTTTCCACAAAAAATCGTATAGCCGGCATGGTCAAATTTGAGGTTTTTCCTCGTTCTTCTTCCAACTGCCATAGCGGCGCAATATGACCTTCCTAAGACTTCTGTACACCTCTGGCGATGTTGTCTCACGTGTATCCATCGAATCAGACACTTTGGAGTGAATTTGGAGACATCCAAATTTTCCACAAAAAATCGTATAGCCGGCATGGTCAAATTTGAGGTTTTTCCTCGTTCTTCTTCCAACTGCCATAGCGGCGCAATATGACCTTCCTAAGACTTCTGTACACCTCTGGCGATGTTGTCTCACGTGTATCCATCGAATCAGACACTTTGGAGTGAATTTGGAGACATCCAAATTTTCCACAAAAAATCGTATAGCCGGCATGGTCAAATTTGAGGTTTTTCCTCGTTCTTCTTCCAACTGCCATAGCGGCGCAATATGACCTACCTAAGACTTCTGTACACCTCTGGCGATGTTGTCTCACGTGTATCCATCGAATCAGACACTTTGGAGTGAATTTGGAGACATCCAAATTTTCCACAAAAAATCGTATAGCCGGCATGGTAAAATTTGAGGTTTTTCCTCGTTCTTCTTCCAACTGCCATAGCGGCGCAATATGACCTACCTAAGACTTCTGTACACCTCTGGCGATGTTGTCTCACGTGTATCCATCGAATCAGACACTTTGGAGTGAATTTGGAGACATCCAAATTTTCCACAGAAAATCGTATAGCCGGCATGGTCAAATTTGAGGTTTTTCCTCGTTCTTCTTCCAACTGCCATAGCGGCGCAATATGACCTACCTAAGACTTCTGTACACCTCTGGCGATGTTGTCTCACGTGTATCCATCGAATCAGACACTTTGGAGTGAATTTGGAGACATCCAAATTTTCCACAAAAAATCGTATAGCCGGCATGGTCAAATTTGAGGTTTTTCCTCGTTCTTCTTCCAACTGCCATAGCGGCGCAATATGACCTACCTAAGACTTCTGTACACCTCTGGCGATGTTGTCTCACGTGTATCCATCGAATCAGACACTTTGGAGTGAATTTGGAGACATCCAAATTTTCCACAAAAAATCGTATAGCCGGCATGGTCAAATTTGAGGTTTTTCCTCGTTCTTCTTCCAACTGCCATAGCGGCCCAATATGACCTACCTAAGACTTCTGTACACCTCTGGCGATGTTGTCTCACGTGTATCCATCGAATCAGACACTTTAGAGTGAATTTGGAGACATCCAAATTTTCCACAAAAAATCGTATAGCCGGCATGGTCAAATTTGAGGTTTTTCCTCGTTCTTCTTCCAACTGCCATAGCGGCGCAATATGACCTACCTAAGACTTCTGTACACCTCTGGCGATGTTGTCTCACGTGTATCCATCAAATCAGACACACTGGAGTAAATTTGGAGAAATCGAAATTTTCCACAAAAAATCGTATAGCCGGCATGGTCAAATTTGAGGTTTTTCCTCGTTCTTCTTCCAACTGCCATAGCGGCGCAATATGACCTACCTAAGACTTCTGTACACCTCTGGCGATGTTGTCTCACGTGTATCCATCGAATCAGACACTTTGGAGTGAATTTGGAGACATCCAAATTTTCCACAAAAAATCGTATAGCCGGCATGGTCAAATTTGAGGTTTTTCCTCGTTCTTCTTCCAACTGCCATAGCGGCGCAATATGACCTTCCTAAGACTTCTGTACACCTCTGGCGATGTTGTCTCACGTGTATCCATCGAATCAGACACTTTGGAGTGAATTTGGAGACATCCAAATTTTCCACAAAAAATCGTATAGCCGGCATGGTCAAATTTGAGGTTTTTCCTCGTTCTTCTTCCAACTGCCATAGCGGCGCAATATGACCTTCCTAAGACTTCTGTACACCTCTGGCGATGTTGTCTCACGTGTATCCATCGAATCAGACACTTTGGAGTGAATTTGGAGACATCCAAATTTTCCACAAAAAATCGTATAGCCGGCATGGTCAAATTTGAGGTTTTTCCTCGTTCTTCTTCCAACTGCCATAGCGGCGCAATATGACCTTCCTAAGACTTCTGTACACCTCTGGCGATGTTGTCTCACGTGTATCCATCGAATCAGACACTTTGGAGTGAAT